>JAGTJN010000010.1:1200000-1568218 GCA_020747045.1 Phaeosphaeria sp. MPI-PUGE-AT-0046c | reverse complement strand
ACCCCTAACCCTAACCCTAACCCTAACCCTAACCCTAACCCTAACCCTAACCCTAACCCTAACCCTAACCCTAACCCTAACCCTAACCCTAACCCTAACCCTAACCCTATATAGAGTACTATCTTCTATTCTTCTAACTTAAAGGATATATTACTTTGCCTAAGAACCTTCTATATTATAACCTAGATTTTAGACTGCCTTTATTCTTCTTTACCTGCTAGTAGGTATAGTATACTAGCTATAGCTGTAGTACCTTAGGTATAAGTAGGTAAAGAGATTATAATATAGGATTACTATTCTATAGTAAGGCTATTATAGTTAATAGCTAGTTCTTTACCTAGCTTACTATATATAAGGTAGGTACTAGGTTTAGGTATATTACTTAGTATATTAAGGAAGGTATACTATTACTAGCTAATATACTAGAAGACTTATAAGAAGCGAGTACTTATATAGTAAACTAAATCTAGCTAGACTCTATAAGACTAGTTACTAATTAACTCTATATAGCCTACTTATACCTCTATAGTACTATTAAATTTAACTTCTAGCTCTAGTTCTTTAACTCTAGTATTATTAATACCTTAATTAGTACTATATATAAACTCCTTACTAATAAACTCCCTACTAATTATAGTAGCTATATACTAGTATTATAATATAGTAAGTCTATACTCTAACTAAATACTAGTTTCTCTTACTAATATATATAATAGGTAGTTACTCTTCTAGAAACTAGCGTTATTTAACTATATATAATTAGTAGGTACCTAGCCTAATATAATACTAATAAGATACTTCTTTAGTAGATATATATATACTAGATATATAGTAACTAGCTACCTAACTAGCTAGAGTAGAAATTATAAAATAACCTTAGGCTTATCCTATTATAACTAGGTTTTACTATACTAGCTAATAAATACTACCTAGCTATTAATAATATAGAAATTATAGTCTTATATAAAACTATTATAAAATTATACTAAGCTAATCTTAGTAGCCTAGGTAGGCTAGCTACTAGTAATATAAGTAAGGAAGAGGAGCTACTCTAAGATACTATTAACCTGCCTTAGATACTAGTATATAGCTAGTAAGTACTACTACCTACTACTATATATAGCCTAACTCTAGGGGCTTACTAGAAGCTATAGTATAATCTATACTAGGCTATAGCCTAGCTTATTCTCTATTAGGCTAAGGAAGGAGTACCTATAATTAGTATAGGAAATATTGTCTTAGAGATCTAGTAGAGGTATTATAAAGTAATTACCTAGATAAGGTACTATTATTAATATTTTCTATAGCGCCTTCTCTATTTCTATAATAATACTAGTAACTATTACCTTTAAGTAGGTAATAATAATTAGCTACTCTTAGAAGTAGAGGGTACTTAGGTTCTTTAACTACTATATAGTAGCTATATTAGTTATATTAAAAGTAATATACTTAGTATATATAAGTAGGCTAATTATAGTACTAAAGGCGCTATAGAATCTATTAACTAGGTATTCCTACTAGTAAGTAAGGAAGAGTAGGCGCTACTTACTACTTTACTATTAGTAGTTAGCTCCTAGAAGGAGGATTTTAGCTACTAGTACTTAAATATAGTATATAACTTCTACTAATATATAAAAGAAGTCTTAGGCTAGGTATAGGCGCTAGGTCTTATTATTAATTCTAAGGATAGTAAGAAAGTATATTAAGCTACTAGAAAATAGATTATTCTCTACTTACTAAAAGATAAAGGTACTAAGAAGCTCCTTAAGCTAGGTAACTTAGATTACTTTATAATCTAAGTAGAGAGAGTAGATAAATACTATAGCTAACTCTTTTTACTAACTATACTAGAGAAATAAGGCTTTAGTATTATATAGGATACCCTTCTTAGAATAATAATAATAGTAGCTATATAGGTTACTAGTACCCTCTCTAGTAGGAGTATTACTACTAGAGTTACTATTACTATTTCTACTACTACTACTACTACTACTACTCTCTTCTACTAATAATATAGTAGTTTTACTACTACTACTATACTTATTAGCTATTACTACCTATAAGTAGTAGTAGATAAAGTACCTAAGGTAGTAGGTATAGTATTACTAGAAGTTATAATTCTATAGGTAGACTATAGGCCTTTAATTAATTTTCTAGGCTCTTAAGCTTTATAGCTAGTATTAGGTCTCTATAGGTAGAATTAATAGTTTAGTAACTAACTACTTAATAAGAGTATTAGTTATCTTTACTACCTAGGCTAGTAGTATATTACTATAGTCTAGTAGCTAGCTTACCTAGCTTAACTATAAAAGATTATAGCTATATAGGTATTTAGGCTAGCTATTATAGTTAAACTAGCTAGTCCTATTAGTCTTAGCTATAGTTACCTCTACTATAGCGTAGCTTAGATCTTACTTAGTTTACGCCTCTTAGGCTACTTCTAGTATTATAGCTACCTCTTTAGTAGTAGAAGAGGTAGCTATTAGTTTTTAGAAAGGCTAGTTTAACTACCTAGTAACTAATATAGTAAAGTATTACTAGAAGCTGCTATTCTTAAAGAATATCTATACCTTAATAGGCTTCTAGTACTAGTAATCTTCTTAAGTTATATACTAGCTATACTACTTATTATAGTACTAGTATATTATATCTTAACTTATACTAATATAGGTATATAGCTAGTCTATATAGGTAAAGGTATTAATAGGCTTACTTAGTAGTAGGATAGGCAGGCTTAGTAGTAGAGAGAGAGGGATATTACTAGGAGCTGCTAGGATAAGCTAGTTAAGGCTCTTTTCCTCTTATATAGTATACTAGACTTTAGTAGGTATATTATAGGACTTATATAGGTAGGTATCCTAATTATATATAGTACTATAAGTACTATAGATAAGTACTTAGTATTATAGGAGGTAGTAGAGTAGGCTAGCTATATATTACTAATAAGTTTAGAGTACTTAAGAGGTATTTCTAGGCTGCTAGCGCCCTTATATATACTACTTTAGTATACTTTTATATACTATCTATTAGTAATTAATTTAAATATAGTAGGCTAGAGAGTAGGAATACTTAGTAGAGAGTTAGATTAATATAGGTAATAGTATAGGTAGGGTAGTTAGAGGGTAGAGTACTTAAGTAGGTAGGTAATAGAGAGGGTAGAGGTAGTAAGTAGGCATGCCTAAGTTTATTTTAGCTGTGCAGCTTATTAATAGCGCGCCTGCTACCCCCCTCTGCTGTATACTAACTACCTAATAATATTTAGGCTTAGGTAGTAATAAATAAATAATATATACTAAATTTACAGTAGAACTGCCTCTTTAGATTTTATAATAACCTACTATAGGTAATTAATTTCTAGTAACCTTTTTACTTAATTCCTAGTGCAGTTTTCCTCTTAGCATAGGCGCGCTAGCTAATCAGGATCCTAGCAGATTTAATTCGCAGTGCGAATTAAGGAGTCCTATCGGGTAGGACCCACCGTAAAATTCTCGGTGACGAGATAGCTTGAGGTGCGGCACGCGCTTCTTTCTTTTGGTCTAGAAAGTCTGTTTTAGCTGCCCTCATCCCAGCTGTGCAACACATAGGACAGGCTCTGAACTTTGGTCTTGCCTATCTCCCTCGCGAATTACTCATCCAAATAAGTGACGTACTAGAGAAGTTCCATTATATCAATGCGTTAATATTAGACGAGCGAACGACTTTACTAGCCGCTTGATCATCACCTGTACTCACCTAATGCGCAGACAACAGGACATTCCGCATTACAACGGGCTGTGAAACATGAATCGAGAGGTATGGCTTGGTTATTGCTCATAAACGGCACGGATATCGATGCACTAGACCTGGTAGTGATACCTCGCCGGCTAAGGTGTTTAGACTTCTATCCTAGGTCGACTTACCTTACACCACTTCAAATCGCTTTATGCTACGGATACGATCGGTCACAATGGCTCTGATCCATTATGAGGCTACATCTTCATCGGCTTACCCTACTAAATTGGGCAGCTTCATAAATCCCCACATAGCGGCTGGTATGGTGGTTAAATCAATCATGTCTCTCAATTAAGGTAAGCGCTTGTAAATCTTAGATCTTGCATAATCACATCGTATAATTCTAAATACTGGATAGCGTATTATGCAACTCGATCACAACAATAGCTCTGTTGTTGCTCTGTACCCTGATTTTCTATATTTTTACCCGCAACAACTCAACACTCATATTCCACAGCAAGTTCCAGTCTCTACGCGCTTGTCGTTTAGACGCAAGTGAGATCAGCAGTAGCCTGGTCGAAAGTGCAGCGGTCGGTGTGTTCGAATGCAAGCTGCGGTCATACTATTAGTCAAAGTTCTCATCAGGTTGTGTATATAGTTCCGACTTACGTTGATGAAGCCACCGTCACCCTCGGTAAAGAATTGGTTGGGAGCGGCAATATACATGCACTCGTAGTCGGTGTTGAGGAGTCCAAGGCTGAATTTAACAGAGTTCTGTCCGTCGATGTTGGCGGGGTTGGCGACAGTGAAGGCCTTGTTGTAGCAGGCGGCAGCTTGGAAGCGGGCAGGATCAGGGTTCTTGGCCATCATGGCCTTGGTAGTCTCTTTGGTGAAAGTCTCACGAGCGGAATCGAAGTTTTGAATGTCGCCAATGAATTTGGCAGTGGCGCTGACCGCTTCGGTGACCACGGCACTGACAGCGGCGGTACCAGCCGCGACGAGAATAGTAGCGAGGACCGGCTCGCGCTTCGTGAGGCTGTTATCGCGTGCCTCAAGAGTGACACTGGTGAGGCCGTTGTTGGTTGGGACGGCGGCACCGTTGACGACAGCCGAGCAGCCGACGATAGTGGCAACGATGGTGGTGAAAGAAGGCATGTTGAAAAGTCACAGACTTGAAGTTGAAGATTTGAAGCTTGGAAGTGAAGCGGAAGTGGCTGAGAAGAAGTAGAGATTGCGAATGGAACAGAATGGATAATGAATATTTTGACAGCTGGGCTCAACCTTTTATGCTTTTCAAGTCCACTATGTTGATGAAGGTGCTGTAGCGATTTGCTCGTCCCGTATGGTGAAGCCCAGCTTTCAGTCGGTCCGAGGACCAGGCAACCCCTAACGGACCCTGCAGGTCACTTCTCCAAAACCTCTCTCCAAATGTATCTGCTTGGCAGGGCAGATATCATAATCTGTAATTATGCAAACTACAGGGACCATATGAAAAGGTTGAGTCGCTGGCCAAGATAGGGTGACTTATTATTAGTGCCCCCTTCCATAGGGTACTGCCGCTGTCAATGCGGCTACCGGCAACGGTATACGCTAGAGAGTCATGACGGCGCCCGTAACGAGGCATGACTGCTCGCGATCATCATGTTACCAATCGTGGCGTCTGTCAGGTGTATCAACTTGCAGTTGTGGCTTTATTATACGCATCGTTTTGGGCCTCTCGGTCTTGTTTGACACATAGGGCCGATTCGAACTTGATTCTTACGTAGGGCCGACTCGTTGTTACAAACGGTTTCAGCAAGGTAGCGATTGGGTCAGAATACCGTTCTCGGCCAATCATGACTACTCGTGGCGGCAGAACGCTGTTTCATGGCATGGTAGCCGCAATGGTCTTGGCGAGCCTTCTGACAAGACGTGGGCAACATCAAGCTAGGACTGCCTGCAGGCGACACCGGGAAGATGCTATCATCGTACGAGTAAAGCTTCTCGAAACCCTCCAATTTGAGATTCTTATCCGACCAGTGCAGTGTTCTACTATCTCCAGAAGTCTCGTTGGATGTCACCCGATCGGAACCACGTGCACAAACTGGTGGTGACAACGGGCTGCTTGCTCTACATCTCATCGACAGAGCGAATGCACCACCAGCTGCTGGTTTGCTCGATGCTCGAACATCAATTTTTTACAGATCCTAGCTTCACCGTCGAAAATTCTCTTTAGGTAGAATGGCAAAATAGAGCGGCGCAAAATATCAGCACTCCGCGTCGTGCAGCTGGAATCATACCACGATTGTGCAGTCGCAATAGCATTCACAGTGCTCAGGATCGGAATCGACCATAGTCGTGCAGGATAAGTGGATTGCGCGAAGGTTTGGGACAAGCAACGGAACCAACCCGATGCTTATCGTCATATAAGTGGATCTTTCAGCCTCAACACCAAGCAAGCGCACATAAAAGTCCACCTTCGCCGTATCTCGCCATGATGTTCCGCTCCACTATGATCCACCGCGAACCTTTCAAAATATTTTGGCCATAGGTATGCATTCTGTGTAGCCATTCTGGTTGGCTAGTATGTTCACTTAGGAGCCCACAAGACGGCTCTCCAAGATGAGACCAAGTCGAATTCTTCAACTGTAGGCTTGGTTGCACGTCATATGATGATCTCTCGTAGTGCTTGTCAGCCCAGACTCCTTATGAAGGACTCCACGCACCTATGCTCGTGTATCATTCACGGTCATACTTGACTTTCTGCGTCGCACAGCAACTTAATCAACAACCACTTTTTATTTGGAAAATGGCAGACGCAAAAGTGCGACAACCCTCGCAGTCACGAACCTCAACACCTCCAGATATGGGGAGGTCCAGGGAGCCTAGCCTGCACTCCAACAAGGAGGACGAGAAATCGCAGATGGGCACTCCAGCAGAGTCGCGCAACGGCATGATGCGAGACGAACACCCGCCCGCTCACATTCGTCCCGATGGCAAGCGCGAACTCAAGGAATGGGAATGCTGGGATAAACTCGCCTTCACATGGCCAACCTGGAAAAAATGGATGTACCTCTCGTCGATCGCGCTCATCCAGATCTCCATGAATTTCAACACATCCGTATATCCTTCTGCTGTCAAGCCCCTCGCAGAGCAGTTTGGCATATCAGAACAAGGCGCGCGTGTAGGTCAGATGATCTACCTAGTATTTTATAGCTTTGGATGCGAACTCTGGGCGCCGTGGTCCGAGGAATTTGGTCGGTGGCCGATTCTCCAGCTCTCGATGTTTCTTATCAACATCTGGCAGATCCCAAACTCCGTTGCTCCCAACTTTGGCACAATTATAGTGTGTCGGGCGCTTGGTGGTCTTTCGACAGCTGGGGGCTCCGTAACATTGGGATTGATTGCGGATATGTATGAGCCGGAAACGCAGCATTGGGCGCTGTGTTTTGTTGTGCTGAGCTCAACGATTGGCACGAGCATTGGAGGCGTCATCGGTGGGCCGATTGAAAGATGTCCGATACCCAAAGGCTTCACTTGGAATATGTTTACTAACGGATTCTGTAGTTCTCAGCTGGCGATGGAACTTCTGGATACAGCTCATCTTTGGTGCTGTCGCGCAAGCTATCCATTTTTTTATGCCGGAAAGTCGCGCCACTATCCTTATTGACCGTGAGGCGAAGCGACGTCGCAAGTCTGGCGAGGATCCAGATGTTTATGGGCCAAACGAACTTAAGAAGCCGCGTGTCTCGTTCAAGGAAGCGGGCAAGATCTGGCTCCGGCCTTTCGAGATGTTCGTCCGCGAACCGATTGTGCTTTTTCTGTCACTACTCTCTGGATTCTCCGACGCACTCATCTTTACCTTCCTCGAGGCTTTCGCTATCACATTTCCACAGAATTTTGGATTTGGAACACTGGCCGTCGCTTGGGCTTTTATCCCCATCAACGCCTCGTACTTCTTCACATACTTTCTATACTGGCCATGGTTCAAGCGCGACGAACACCTGAGAAGAAAGAATGGACCCGACTCGCTGTCGCCGGAGCGCCGATTGAAGCCTCTTTTGCTATTAGCCCTGTTTGAGCCGATAGGATTGTTTGGATTTGCATGGACATGCATGGGTCCACCAACAACACATTGGATTGCCCCCATGATTTTCTCGTTCCTCGTCGGCCTTGCCAACTTCGCCATTTACTACTCCTCCGTCGATTACATGATCGCAGCTTACGGGCCGTACTCTGCTTCAGCAACGGGAGGCAATGCGTTTGCACGAGACTTCCTTGCGGGCATCTCGGCAATGTACGCCGCCCCGCTGTACCGCAACTTGAGCGAGAAGAGGCCGTCAGAGTATGCGACAACGATGTTGGCCGGCCTATCCTGCTTGGTGGTTGTCCCAATCTACGTCTTCTACTGGAAGGGGCCCGAGATCAGAAAGGCGAGCAAGTTCGCTTCGATTCTTGCGGAAGACAGGAAATCTGAGAATGTGCGGCGACTTAGTAAAGCCGATAATCTCCAAGTGTAAAGACGGAGAACTACTAGTGCATCTCGGAATGGACAACAAACACATGAAACGTTACAGGCTCCACTACCGTACCAAGTTGGTGGCTCCTTTCATGCGCAGTATCTGATGATGATTTATTGATGGCGTTCGAGCAAGCGCGGAGTGAGCCCGCCCTAGGTCTGTAGTCTTGAGCCAGCCAGTATACCAAGACTTCCTTGGGTAATATTTTAAAGTGACTGAGCAGCTGTTGTGCAAGTAGCGAATGGAGTCTTGCATCTTTTACGCGTCGATGCACCCACGGTGCCGGGGAGGAAAGACGTCATACTTGCACTGCTCTCTTCCTTGCATTTGTTTACATCGTTGCAGCCATGCAATTATGAAGAAACTATCAGCGATCGACGTTACGTGGCTCACTGTTTCCTGGCCTGTGTGTTTGAAATATGCGTTACTAATCTCGCTATTGATCCTGTCTCGTATGAAGCTTTCTATCAATATTTGGAAATTGATCTTAGTATGTGTCTACTCAACTGCAGTGGATATTGCTGGTTCAGTCCCTTTACTTGTTCCACCAAATTTGCCCTACCTCGACGACGTCAGTGTCATCGGTGGAGATTTCACCTGCTGCCAGCCGAGCTTCTATCCTTTCTCGATGAACCAGGTCTTCCTCTTCATTATCTTCGACGTCATCGATTATAGCTTTCGTTTCTTCATAAGATCGAATAAGAAGATTATCCATGATCGTTTGCTCGCCGTCTTTGCCTTCGAGTGTAACAATCATTGTCTACATTCTCATCAGTTCGCCAACATCTTTGGAACGCTTTTTGGTTGTTGAGGTGTGAGAGTAAGGATGTACAGAAGGCTTACATATTGGCTTGGTGTGGAATCTGTATATTTTATGGTAACGTTGATCTACTCATTGTTAGTAAAATCATGCGATCCAAACATCGATAATGAAACTTTAGCGCTTCTCGAAATAAAAGAAAGATAATAGGCGCATACTCTAGGATCGCCTCTCTTTGCCAGAGGTATGTTCTCAACTTCGATCCTTCCCAGTACCGCATTGTCGCCTGCAGTAATCCTGTCTCCTTCATACAGCTCGATGACTGCACGTTCCTGATAATCCTTCACTGTAGTAAATATTCGCGACATTTCCGCCGGGAGTATCATTATGCGGTGGAGTATCGGCGTTATGATATCACCCGCTGTACGTATCCCAAGGGAATGCACAGAGATCTCATAATTGCCTACTATAGCGTCAGGATGGGGGATGCTTAGAAGCTTGGCAAGCCCATAGACTACAACGTTCTGTGGAGAAATGGAGTCGCGGATTTTGATTGCCGATGGGAAGTCGTGAGACAGATGAGTCTGAAGTGCGGGGACGATGGCTGTACCACTGATTGGAATGATTTCTGATAGATCATATAAAGTGAGATTGGCATTATGCGTCACTTGTGTCATGTAGGCGACTATCCGAGGCAGATACGGGGCGAGTACGCGATTCTGTGGGTTATTAGAGTAGCAGTTCAGTGGAATTTAGCCAAGCTGGTAGGTCTTACAATGTCTTCTCGGGTGACTATTCCTCTGAAGGATTGTTCTGAGTGCGGAGTTGTTATGGTGAATCTGGCAATGTCTTCGGACAAAAGGATTCTCCTCACTCTTTCCATCTCATAGTTCAACTTCAGAATAATCAATAATGTCGCCTGTCAATTTTGAGGGGGATAGAAGGACTGAAAATGCTTACAAGAGAAGTCTCTACATCCTCCAGATCAGGATAAAGTTCCCTCACGTAATTGACTAGCTCGCTGTGGAGGAGAGTATCGTTGATCGATTTATCTTCAGACGTGCTCAGAACCTCAAAAACGCCTTCGTCAACCTCCATCACACACATTTCGATAGATGTAGCCCCAATCTCATACACCAACACAAACGCGCCTTGCCCGTTTGAGTTATATCCTTCATCGAGGTCGTAGGCGAGGCTGGCTAGAACACCGTCAAGGACAGTCTGTACTCTTTCGAAACCACCTAGTTCGACAGCTCGCTTGACAGTGTCCTATACATACAAATAAGCTTGACTGGGCTGATTTAGTGTCAGCAAGAGAGATCATACCCTTTCCAATTCAGTGGTGCCCAGACGGACTGAAATTATAGTGTCGCTGACATTTTGTCCAATATAGTCCTCGGCTATATCCTTCAAACCCTGGAAGAAAAGGCCTGCAAGTTTTTCAGGCGTATACGGCCTCACTTCTCGGTCCAAGAATATTTGCACACTCGGCAAATCTCTATCATCGACGCTCTCGTGCATCTGAGTTCCCCCATCGTTCGATCCCATACGCAAAACATCTTTTAGATTGCAAATCGTCCTCTGCGGCTGGGAATACCACTGCGCCCTAGCTGCTTCACCTATAAAAGCTTCTCCGGTTTCAGTAAACGCTATACATGTCGGAATATATGTTTGATTCTGGCTGCTGGGGTGGGGCGTGATTGTTCCATTGATTTTACTGTTGCTTACCTCAGTGCTTGGATTCAAGGTAGATGGGATTGCAGACTTACTATAGTATGGATGAGTATATGTCACCGAAACTAATTCCGATCGTAGCTGGTTCCAACGGGACAGAATTCGTGGTTCCCAAAACTGGAGCAGGAAGAAGTAGAGCGAGGCTGCATGTGCAAGTGGCAAGGACTGTAGACAATATTGTGAGCAATCTAATTCGATCAAGAAGACGACCAGAAAGGCGACCAGAAACTCTCCTTAAAAGAGGCCTTCCCACTGACTTCATAGTGATCGAGAATTTCAAGAAGCCGTTATGGAAACGTGCTGCAGTACTGGGGCTTTCTCCTCTCCACAAAGAGTTTCCTTTGGTCTCAATTACACTGCTGCCTGGGCACACGATTGAAACAACGCTGCGATATTTTCGTGTCTGGCGACACAGAGGCTGAATCTAGCAACAACTGAAACAGTTATAGAATCTCTGTAAAAACCATAAACAGATACAGGGCGGCAGTGCGTGAGACGTGGCAAAAGGACACAGAACGTAGATTGATTTCTCTCGGTGCCAGCGACGCTTATTTCCAAGCTACAGTGCTAAGAGTGATCGGCGCGCTGACTGAGCTCTGTGCACGGACAGTCAAAGATCAGTAATGTGTCCGTGTACTCTAGCTCATTTTTTGCCGAAGACGATCCGGTGCTAACGGTGCTTGAAATACTTACCTGCTCTTCTCAACATAAGTTCTTCGAAGTACACACAATTGTCTTGAACTGTACACCGATTTCATTTCATCTGACAATCATAGACTATTCTGCCTATCATGGCACATCAAGCTTATGCCTTGCCATGGCAGTCCCTCGCAGACAACTTCAAATTCGTGCACGCAAATACTCACTACCTACGCAAGACAAACCTGTATCCTCGATCCAAGCCTGGCCAAGGAAAACAGCTAAACCATTTTGTCAAAGTTTTCGCACGTGTGTTAGAAAAGTACTCAACGACAGAACGAATGAAGTACAAGTCAAATTACAGCGCACCGGGATCGCTAGATGAGATAGTACTCCCGGATACGACACTGAAAAATATACGCAACGTTGTCAGTGAATACATGAAAGGACATTTGGCAGAGTATCCAGAGGCATCAAATGACCCCATGTGCCGAATTGAGAGAACGATGTCTGATTGGATCGCGGTTTCGCGAAACACTGAATGTCACCCTGGCAGTATAGACTTGTTGACCGACGAATTGCTCAGGACACTGCTCCTTTATGGCGAAATGGACGTTCTTTTCCGCATCGTCGCTCATCCTGATGTGGAATTGGGCAAAGTGTGGGCGCAAGGAGGGAGGTTTGCGTTCGACTTAGGCAGTTGGGGATTGGCTGAACTGAAAGAAGCGGCTCTTCTAGCGTATATTTGTCTGAACGTCTTCTACCTCAAGCCAGAACTGTACGATCCCATAATGCGCGAACAAATGTTCAAGGAAAGGAGCCAAAGGCATGTCCAGAAATTGGGGCCAGAATTTTACGACTACCGCCTGACATCGGCATACCAGCAAATGTTGGTTTTTTGTACTGGGACTGGATATCCAAACCCTCGTCACGGCGCGCACAAAATACCACACCGTGAGTTCTACGGCGTCCCCTTTGGCATGTATACCTCAAAAGTCCCCTGGCATTCTTACCCATCGAGTTACCACGCTAAGCATTACGGTATGCTGCCTCTGCACGATTTAATCGACAATCAATTCACGCCGAAACACGTTCCTAGCAAAGGCGACATAATACTTGTACAGAGAATTTTCCGGTCCCTCAAAATGCCAACAAGAATAATCCTCAGGATCTTTGAATTGGCGGATTATACACCTAAAGGCCGACTTCACGCTCACGCCGACCCACTGCACATCGAGAATACCGAGGAATTGAAGAAATATCTCGCATACTGCTGGAAAATGCTCGTAAGAGTAGAAATGCTTATGAAAGAAAATGGTACTGCCATTGACTGGGAGTATGAAGTTGCCGAGGCAATTTACAAGCTCTTTGGTGTACCTTATCCGCGGATGTCCAGCCTCGTTGAGAGAGAGGAGGAGGAGCATGCTAGGTTGGTGGGGAAGAGGTATGATATGCGTGATTATTTCTTCCCATACTGGAAGAAAAGAGTGTTTATATAACATTGTCATTATAAAACTCCAAGAAATTCTTTCGAGTTAGCATCTGTAAACACAATGCTAGTCATGATGTCAAGCTCAGGCCGCAATTTGCTTCGCTCCATCCAATTTCGCTCTACCCCCAGTCCGACCATCTAGTATAAAGCATCCTCCCATGTGCTCCGCCTAGATCTGCCTACTTGCAATGTTAACGGCAGGAAGCAAAAGCTGGCTGCTGGGACTACAGAAACATCACAGCAGTGGGCAAAGGTGGCGCATTACGGATGGCTCAACTCTCCGCTGTCATCATAATTAAGAGTGAAAGATTTGCGTGAGAACTCGATGATGAATTGGTGTAAGTTCCCGTCTGCATTCTCCTAAATGTACCACCAGCCAAGACTATCCTGTGAGGGCATTGGTTCGAGCAGTTAGTTAATGCCGCAGTGCGATGCTATGGCAAGCCGCTAATTGTCACTAAATCTACATCCTTCCTTAGCGTCCCGTGTCGAGGGAAGCTTGAAGCAGTCACGTCTAGGCGTCAGCCGTATCCTAATCTACATATGATACGCAATGATACTCTATAATCCAGCTCAGGGCTTGCGACGACTTCAACAATCTGGACACCTCCTGCAGTTCAAAGCATGCAGATAAGTGTTTTTGTACTGTCGACAGGCATTACATCATCTTCCATGAACAATGCAATTGTTGAACTCACCAATGCTGAATGAGACAATGCAATTATGTGAGTTAAGTTAGTTAATATCTAGATCTAGTGCAGCTACTACAAATGTGCAACTATTGCACCTTTTTGCCCTTCACAACCTGGACATTCCTGAAAGTAGCGTCAATGAGCATTGGAACCCCATTGCCTGTCGCATACATGCCAACTCGCGCACCTTGCCACGAAATCCGTCCTCCAGAATGCGGCGCCATCCAAGCAGCTGTGTACTCGGTCAGCCAGACAGGTGTTTGTGAGGCTGGAGTAGAGTATCCCAGTTGATAGGTGTCAGGTGAAGCGCGAATGTGGAGACGCACGTTCGCTACCCCATTGGCCACAGCATTTTCGGGCATGGGAGTCCAATTCATTGTTGCATTACCATCGACATCTCTTCCCTGAGCCACTGTCATCGTCTTGATACAGAGCGTGCTGGTTTGGTTCTGGCATTGCTGCACAGATACGGTATTGTGGTAATCATCGTTCACCCAAGCAACAATTCCAGCTTCGTGCGTCTCCAGGTATGGGTGGAACTTCAAATCGACACTGAAGTCGTAGTTGAGGCCATCTTGTTTGAGCAAAATCAGAGCCATTCCGTCGAGCTGATGGAGGGTTCGCTGATTTCCTCGCAGGATCAACGAGGAGTTTGAGATGTGGTACCAGTCTCCGTATGGAGTTCCTCGGAACTCCCAGCCGGACTTCAAATCAGGAGACGAGAAGTCATCACTCCAGTTGTTGTTCTCCTTCGCGATCGGAATGTTAGGGTCATTCATCTCCAAGGTAATTGGGTTGCCGTTATTGGCCAGCGGCCAGTCGTCTTGGCTCCAAGTCACACTGCTCAGAAACGTCTCTCGACCAAGTTGGTATGATCCATTTAGGTTTTGAGGAAGTTGGGGTCGTACGGCCAGGAATATAGTATACCACGAGCCATCGGGACGCTGGAGGAGATCGGCATGACCAGTCTGTTGAATTGGTAATGACGGATCCTTGCTGTTGAAGAGCATCGGGCCAAGTGGGCTCACCTCCCATGGGCCTGATGGGCTCGAGCCACGGTGAATGGTCTCACGATGCAGGACCTCTGTGCCTCCTACATGTCGCTTGTATCAGTGTTTGTTGTCTGGTATATCGAGATATTGTGGCATACCTTCAGCGACGGCCATGTAGTAAGTGCCATTGATTTTGTATATATGTGAACCCTCCGCCCATCGGATCTCGAGGGGGAGGTCAGACGCATAAATCAACTTTGGTTCTGTCAACGAATGACCATTACTCAGGTCGACCTGCGACTGCCAGATCGTGCTATTGCCACCCTTAGGTCCATTTTCGGGCAATGCCGTGGATAGGTAAACGCAACCATCATCATCGAAGAATAAATCTGGGTCGATTCCAGTCTGGTCAAAGTACATTGGTTCACTCCAATCTCCCGTCACATCCTTGGTTGTAATCATGAATGGGCGTTGATCAGAAGGATTGAAACCTGTCCGCAGCCACTACATTAGTCACTCCGCTCTTGATGATCAAAATGTGGTCATAACTTACCATCAGCATAATTTGTAACCAGGTAGAATGTTCCGTTGTGGTGTCGCAACGTTGGAGCAAAGATGCCACCACTTGTGATTAGCTGACGATCGTAGATAGCGTTGGCGGTATTGAGACCATGGCCAACAATTGTCCAATCCACTAGATTTTTCGAGTGGTATATTGGCAAGCCAGGGAAGTACTCGAAGGATGAAGTGACCAGATAGTAGTCGTCGCCAACGCGAATGGCTGATGGATCAGCGTTGACCCCGGGGACAATTGGGTTCGTGAAAGCATCAACGGCATAGCCTGCGAGAATTTTATCAGATAACCTCTCATGAGAAAGACTAGTTATCAACACAACGACTTACCTGTCAGCCCGACAGCGGCAGCGAGTATGTTCCTGCTCAACATTATCGATCACTTGCACAATGAGAACAACAGGAAATGGCAAACCTATTTCTACGCAGTTTCCTGCCTTACATTATTGCACACGGCTCTGAAGGCAAACATTCAATACGCCAATCCCCCACTTTCCGAGCAACGACCGAAGGTTGCTCGCAACCAGACACGCGCGAGGTTAGGCTAGCGGCCGGGGCACGCGCAAATTGTGGTCTAGCACCCCACATCTCCGTCTCAGCCCCAGTTCCCCGCAGCACCTACGAATTTTTGAGGAAGTCGGCATCGGAGGAAGGCTATTGACTCGTTGGAACCTCGGAAACAGGACTCATGATGTTGAGCGAAAGTTTAGCGAATGCCCTTTGCAAGAACAGGGGATCTGCAGGGCGGAAACAGCGGGAAATGTGGGAAATACAAAGTTGGGGCCTTTGCAAAAACTTACCCGGAGTGGAACAGTTTTGAAATACAAGTTACTGATCGTTAGGCTTCCCCGAGAAGCCGAGGTTCAATCGTGGCTGACGGTCCACGAAGTGCGACATGGGCCACAGATTGGGATACTTCCATCTGTAGGTATAAGATGTGGTACTCGGGCCACAATATTGAAGCGCAAAGAGCATCAAACTACCAATTTCATGCTGATAACTTTAAGATTTTGAGATGCGAAAGAACTCTGACAAATGAAAAGGTTTTATGCAGAGTAGTATTAGTGTGACATAGTTGAGTTTAGACAATTCTAATCTTCTGTATCTAACCAATCGTTCTAACATATACGTTACTGAATGTAAGTTAATGTAAATGATTTGCACACGTTAGTTTGCACTGCACCCGGGTCTTATAAGATTCGACTCTTGACTTCCGACATGACTCAGTAACGAATAAGAGATCGGGGAGAACACGATGTGCAACGCTGCTAGGTCGAAATATCGGTGCATTCCAAAAGTAATGGACCGCCTCTACCCTACCACAGACAGGAACTCATACCGAATTCCTTCCTAAACAGGGATAGTAGGTGAGATGTAGCCAATCAGCGGAGTAGAGTACGCGGGGTAGACCGCTGAGATACCTGGTGCTACGAAGGTCTTCCCAGGGCGACAGAGTTCTTCCCGGGCATGTTTTCTTGATACATAACTGACTGGGGTTGTTCCATTACTTTTGGAAAACATCTTTGTTACTCGGGTGATTTGGCGCCCATGACACGCCACAGCGACACGGTGCCAAACCACCCTCCATCCTACTCGGTTGCACGGCTCGGTTGTCCGGTCTCCCAGAAACCGCAATCGAAGTTTTCCTCGATACAAACTATGTTGTCAATCCAACACAGCTGTGTGTGTTGGCCATGCACCCCAGAGCTATTGACTTGTCACGCTGCGTCTAGCCTGCTCACCTTCAGCCTTCTCGCATCCTTCGCAAACTCGATTTTGTGCACCTTTCCCACCCCGCACATGACTGAGCCACGCTAGATATTGATGACAAGGCTTCACTCTAAATTTATTGATAGGGCGATGCTGCCTCACTATGCTAGATCAACGAGGTGCACACTCCAAGTTGCCCAAAATGATCAGCACGTGATCATCCATGATCCGAGTAAAAAGCAAGTAGAACCCGGTGAAGATCCCAGTAGTCAGCCTGGCGCCTAGTTTGCCAGCCACACTCAGCCTTATTTAAAGCAGTCGTGGGTTTGGCATTGTACCATTGAGCCTTGCATACTAGAATTTCACCAAAACTCCTTGACACCGATGTCTGAGAATTTCCTACAGAGTTCCCACTGTTCCTCGTCGTCATGTTTAGTCGATTCACATGCGCAAGCGCTATGTGCCCAAATGCCAGGCCATTCAGCGGATCAGGCTGCGGCGACTGCCTCCCCACCAACAACAATGCCCGACACTCCACGAAAACGTGAGTAGGTACTAAGGGCTTCCAGTGCTGTGAATCCCATTGCTAAGAATTTATACGCCCAGCTACCACGACCGTGTGCGATCCTGCGTATGATGGATTCATCCCTGAGCAGCACATCGAAATTGCAAACCGCAACATCTTACCCTTCCGCCATGAGAAAATAATCGGAAGAGGTAGCAGCGCCGTTATTGAAATGGTCTCGCATAAATCCACACACGAACGGTTCGCGCTCAAAGTCTTCCGACGCTGCCATTCCCGGCAGTGGGCAAACGACAAACACGCCTTTGAAAACGAAGTCAGCATCATGAGACGTCTGTCCTCGCACGCGCATGTAATCAAGGTCCGGGAGTCATATACATGTGGTCGCGAACTACTTGTATTAATGAGCCCTGTAGCCAGCGACGGGGATCTGAGCGCGTATCTCGCACGAGCATTTGAAGCTCCGATGACGGCTGAACAGGGTGTTGTTTTGAATCGCGCATTTGGATGTCTGGCGAGTGGGCTTGCGTACATACACAAGCACACCATCAGGCACAAGGACATCAAGCCGCAGAACATTTTGATTCATGATGGGCGTGTGATTTACACGGACTTTGGAATCGCTTTTGATGCGGACCAGCAGGATACTACTACGTGCGGCTATACGAATACTTTTACGCGGCGCTATTGTGCTCCAGAGGTACAGGATCAGACGAGCCGCAACCGGAAGTCGGATGTTTTCTCTCTGGCCTGTGTTTACTTGGAGATGCTAGATGTGCTGGAACCCAAATTTGGGCTTAGGGCGGAGGACAAACTTCCTTACTTTGAAAAACTTGATTCAGTCAGGCAACGACTACACGAGGCCAAAGTTACTGGAAGGGCAAGGAAAGAGCTGTTTCGCATCTGCTATGATATGTTGGAGCCTAGCCTGGCGGATCGCATCGATACTGGCGGTGTTCTTTCTCGGATACACAGACTTGGTAGTTCCAAGGACAATCCCGAAACTGGACTTTTCTGCGACGAATGTTCGGTTATCGCCGAATGTAACGATACTGTGACTGAGGAAGAGCTAGTAGCTGACTGCACTGTACTCTCACTCGATGCAACTCCGACCACGGATGCTGTGCCTTCGGAATCAGAGACTGCAAGCGCGACAAAGGTAGCTACCAAGAAACGCAAGAAAAAGAGAATCATCTCAAGCATACCGTCGAGCGAAGAAAGCGAGCCTACAATTTCCCAAAGAGCTTTCAGTTCTAGAACCCCACGATACTACTGCACCACTTGCGGGGAGCATGGTCACGACTCCTCCAGCTGCCCAAACACATGCTGGGCGTGCGGCGAGCTTTACCACAAATCATTCGATTGTCCAAACACATGCTGGACCTGCGACTCTTTCGGCCACTATGCCCGCGACTGTCCGAATATATGCGATGCTTGCGGGAAGATAGGGCATCCGACAGACGACTGTCCGAACCGGTGTTGGACGTGTGGTGAAGTAGGTCATTTTGCAAGAGACTGTCAGGACGCGTGTTTTGTGTGTGGGAGGTTAGGCCATGGTACGCAGATTTGCAAGGGGAAGTGTCACAAATGTGGGAAGATAGGGCATTGGAGGCGGGATTGTGATGCAGCGTGTGGCGAATGTGAGACTCTTCGTTATTGTGGCGCGACGACGCTGACTATAGCATTCGCAGGTGGTGACCTTAGACATGGGGTAGCCCAATGCCCCAACAAGAAGACAAAGAAAACGAAGAAGAAGAAAAGGGAGACACGGAGATGTGTATGATGAGTGTAAGCATTTTCATCTCTTGATGCTTCAATAATCATGCTGATGAATCTCAACAGCTGGCGAACCTAATCACTGGGCGGCTCAATACCCCGAGAAGCAGAGGGATTGGCGAGCAATGTTCGACCGCATACCTCAGGGGCAATACCGACTGAGTTCTCGCCGTTAGTACTGAAAGCCTAGTTGCTGATTTAGAGCAATGTGTCGAGGAGACAACTTCCACCGCTAAGTTATTGTGACAATAATTATGGAAGCAATCCATACACCAACAACCCAAGTCCAACAACTACAACCAGCCGTGAGCACCCTCATCATCTCTCCCATCATTATCGCTGTTTGCAGCATCTTCACCCTCGTCGAATATCATGCCATAGAGACCATCTCTCTCCGCCCCAATCAAGGGTGCCCTCTCGCCCTCGTGTCTCGAAAAGTGACCAGTGATACTGATTGCCAACGTGCTGAGTCCATGGAATAGCGTGCTTCCCAGGACGATGAAACATACAATTGGCCATATCATGCTGACGGTCTTTTGCTTGCTGGGATCCATGTCGTGTGGAGGATGAGGGAGCGGCAATGACGTCTCAGTTTCAAGCTGCGCGCGGGCCTCGATGGCGAGGAAAAGAGCGCCGACACCCATCGGTCCGAAGTGACCGACGAACATGGCTTCGGTAGCGGTTCTTACTGCGGGTAACAGTTTGGCCTTGTAGAGAGCAAGGACGATCGGAATGCGACGGAATGCAAGGACAAGGACCAGTAGCCCAATCAAGCGTCCTGGGGTGATAAGATCCAGCTTGTGGAAACTCTCCCAAGGCACCATGGCTCCGAAAAAGATGAAGAAAGCTGAATTGATCATCAGATCAATGATTACAGGCAGGCGACTGTCCTCTGTGGGGAAGTTGCCTCCATGGGAAAAGCCACGACCTGCGCTGAATGCGACAAGGAAGTCATCAACACCTAGAAGGGACGCCAGACCGATTGAGAAGATGGCGAGAAGTAAGTAGAATGCGAGGTACGATGCCTTTCCGATCCATTCACGTCCGTGGGAGAAGACGAAGAGCCAATTGAAGACGAAGCCGAGTACTACACCGATCGCTATGCCAAGAGCACACTGGTAGAGAACAGTGATGAGGAACCACTCTTTGAGCACACCGCCGGCGGTGCTTTTGTTGATGAGGTTCAATCCAATGTACAGGAAGGGGAACGAGACGCCATCATTACAGCCACTCTCGGCGCTGAGCAGGTCTCGGATGCGTTTTGGGACGCGCGTGCTGAATTGGCTGTTGGATAGGACTGAAGCTGCAAGAACAGGGTCCGTTGGCGTGAGGCATGCCGATATCGTGAGGGCAGTGGGCAGGTCTGTTTTGAAGATGGCGACGATGAAGCCGGCACAGATTAGCCACCCTGCCGTCATAACCGGGCCAAGCAATATCAGCAAGGCTCGCCATTTCTTCGCAAAATAGCCATCGGGAAGTTCGAGGCCAACAGCGAAGCACTGGATGCCGACGATGAGACGCGTTACTTCTTGGATAATTTCATCATTGAGACCTTGAATACAACGTCAGCACCTGGCTAGTAAGGTAGAGCAAGTCACTCACCCCATTCGTATGGTCGTAGTAGTGCCAGACCTCTAGGACCTGCAATGATTCCAAAGACTGTTGCAAGCGGTGGTTCTGAGAGATGCAGGCGGTTCCTGATCATCAACGAGAAAAGCGCGTAGACGATTAAAAATGACGTCACTGTCAAATAGGTGACATGGGGCGCCGTGAGCTCCAGCTGTTTCCAAACCATCGTGGGCGTCGTTGCGCGTTGCAATGGGCGTTCCTACGGCTGCACGATGCGAAAGAGCGGATGTAACAGGTAGCGCAACGGTGGACGATATCGCTGGTAGTTTTGCAGGGCGTAACGGCAAAAGAAGACAATATGCGACGATCTATCGTGAAAACATTGTGTGAGGCATTTGTCGTGAGCGAGACGCAACATGATCATGAGGAGGAGGAGACTGCGGTGCATGTGAGCTAAGCTGTTTACGATGCTGATCTCGAGAAGTTTGGGACGTCAATGACGGAATGGGTAGTCATGTCACGTGTGACGACCAGAAATGGACGTGGATATTTTATGATTGGGGCCCACTCGTTCGTTAGTGTTAGTGGCGTGCTTTGAACAGATGAGATGCGCGCACGTCACCGAAGAGGAACAGGAAAGTGATTGTCAATTATTACGCTTCGTATGGCACTGCTGACTAAAGCATGTGGAAAGATCTAAAGTGGACACGTTACCGCGCGAGAGGGATAGTCTACGCTTTTGGCATAGAAAAAAATGGGACCTGGTCTGATGTATCAATAGCTCCAAACGCCATCCCGCTCAGCAATGCATCAATTTGTCGACCCGAAAGCGGCAGGGTTCACTAGAAATACAAGCGTTATTACACCCAATCCAGGGAATGCAGATATGAAATGGCTCATCGACTACGCGTCGTCTGGGGGCGGGCTGAAGAAGGCAAATCGCAGCCTGTGGAGCTGGAAGGGTGTTAGTGCGTGGTCAGAGGATGGGGCCAGGTAGACGTACCGAGGGTAGCTTTGGGACTACGACGGCCAATGTGGCCAGGCAGTTGACGATGAAATATGTCGAGTCATAATGGGTGTAGTGTGTGCTGACGAGGAAAAGCACGATGGGGACGGTAAGGAGAAACTTCTTGGCGGGGGTGTACTGGTCTCCCCCATCAATCTGCTCCCACATGTTCAGGTTGTCAAAGGCGCCGGCATTGAAATCAAAGGGTACGCCGCGGACGTAGTGGAACATGAGGTAGGAGCCGGCCATGTACGAGAGGTTGACCATGGTCCACGACGCTTCCTGGGACATGCCGGGCATGATGTCGAACAAGATCTTGCCGAGGAAGATGAGGACGACGTGGATAGCCCATGCTCCTGGAGTTGTTGTCAGCCCTGTCCCGTTGCGTGTCTTGACCATGAGATATATCAAAACTCACCCTTTGCATTCACCCAGTCGGCGTTGAGATTGGGCAGGGCGGCCTGGTCGCTGAGCTGCTCGAGCGACTCCGGGGGCTCTTTGTAGACAAGACTACTGCTACGTCGGCGCCGGGCCTCCTTTGCTTCGAGCGACATGGGGGTTCCTGAGGCGGTGCGGCTTGGGCGGGGCCGCGGATCGCCTGCGAAACTGAGGCGCGAGGTGCGGTTGAGGAGTATGGGTGACAGCTTGGCGGTGGTGGGCGGGTTGTCGGGGTGGTGGTTGTGGTTGTGGTGATGTGGCCGCGAAGGGGGCCGGGTGGAGTAAGACAATGGGTGCGGGCGACGCGCTCTGCAGCTTCAGTGCGTGTCAGTAGGGCAATGGGAGGGCTCGAGCAGGAACAGCTAGCGGCGTGGCGGCGGGCTTTTCCAGGGTCTCACCTTATTATTCACTAGTGAAGGCCTACGCAACACGTTCCGAGCCTGTCCGCGGTCCTGTGCAGTGAGCGAGCGAGCGAGCGAGCGGCCAGAAGAATGCGTGCGGCGGGCGGGCGGCGGTGTGCTGGGCAAAGCGAGCGTGAGGTCGACGAGAGGGTGTTTTGGGCGCAGAAAGGAGGCAGGTGCCGGCCAGGAGTGAATGCTAGGCGTGGCAGGCAGGTCGTGGGCGACGTTCTGGCTGCAATGCACGTGCCTGGCGCGCGACGTTTGGGCCAGCGCCGTCCTTCACCAGCGCCATCCTTCACCATCGCGGCTCCCGATGCGACGTGGAGACAGCTTCACCCACGCCCACGACGCTCATTCACGCAAACACCACAGCCATGGCGACTGAAGCACCCCCGCAGCCCGATGCGCCGGCCGCGAGCGTGTATACCGACAACGAGGCAGCCCCAAAAGCGCCCGTCAAGCGGTCCTGGAGGTATGCGCGTCGTCAGACTGCTGCTACATTGCCACCACAAAGACTAATCCGACCAGGCGCAAGTTCCGCAAGATGCGCATCAAGTTCGACGACGCCATGACGGTCAGCAACCGCCTCATCACCGACGAATGGCGGGCCATGGGCACCGCGCGCCGCCTCGCCGAGCAGAACGACCAGCTGCTCGACATGCTGCTCGACATCAACGAACAGACACGCGCCCCCGCCCGCCTGCGCTTCAACCTCGACCCCCCGGGCACCGCCGTCCCCGTCGCCGCCGAGTCTGACCCGCAGGTGGTGCGGCAGCAACTGCACGAGCTGAGGGAAGCCGCCGCCAGCGGAGCCATACCCCAGGAGGAGTACCTGCAGCGCGCCGAGCAGCTGCACAACTCGCACGCCATCCGCCAGACCCTCCGGTCGCTTGCCAGCCTCGAAGACCAGGTCCCCCACACGACACGCCACGACCTGCCCGCCCATGCGCTGGACGGCATCGACCTCTCGGAGCAGGCCCCCGGCTACATGTCGCCCGCGCACGAAGAAGAGTACCTCGCCGCCCTCGACCAGGTCCTCGCACAGCCTGGCTTCGACCCCTCGATGCAGGAGGGCCGCCCCATCCGCCACGCCGCCTCGCACCCTCCCCTCTCAGAAAAGGACCTCACCATCCGCAACCCCGACAGCGTCTACAGCTGGCTGCGCAAACACCAACCACAGGTCTTCCTGCAGGACAAGGACGCAGCGCACCCCGAGAACATGTCAGAGAAGTCGGCGCCCCCCAAGGCGAACGCAGGGGGCCGCAAGGGCGCAAAGCGCGAGTCTGCGGTCGGAGGAGGCACGCCGGGACCGCGCGAGCACGACGACGAGGACTCGGTTGCGGGCGAGACGGGCGGCAAGGGGCGCAGAAAGACGGGTGGAGGAGGCGGCGGCGACGACGACACGGCGTATCGACCCAAGGGTGGAAGCAGTAGGCCTGCCAAGCGGAAGCGCGAGGATGGCGATACGCCGGCGCCCAAGAGCAAGAAGAAGAGCCGCGCAAGTGCTGTGGCTGCTGCATGATTCTACTTGCTCCAACTTGATCCCACTTGATTCTACTTGATTCTCAGCACAGCAGTCCGCCCTGCAACCATGTATTAGTAGGTTTCGTATATTTCCTGGGAGGCGAACGGCGCTGGTCTGGGGACGCAAGGATACCCCTCGGAGCTCATGTACTCGAATAGACATGCCTATGTCTCTTCCAATTGAACATTCAAACACACGTTTAATTTCTCCTCCATCTACATAATCCTACACGTCCCTCTACCGCAGCAGCTTCCCCCGCGCCCCAGCACCCACAAGCACCTCCTCGGCCTGCTCGCCCCCGGTCATGAACGGCAAGCTCGTATCAATCACCGTCTTGCCATCGACAAGCATGCCGTTGTTCCTCTTCTCGTCTTCAATCCTCCTGCTCTCTTGCCGCTTCGCGTCCAGCTGCGCCCTCCTCTCCGCAGTCATGGCCCACTCCTTGGGGAACTCGTGCCTCTTCTTCACCCTGTGATGTCTAAAGTCCAACGGCACGTCGGCGAACGTGTCCGTTGTATCCTTGGCCTCGGCCAGAATGGAGGCAATGGTCTCTCCGAGGAAGCGCTTGTTCTGCGCCTGGGTGGTGAACTTCTCGCAGGCGAGCTTGATGAGTGATTTGGACGGGTTGTAGCGCGGCCCCGCGAGCTTGATGAGCTTGGTGACGGCGGCGGGCGGCAGGGCGAGGTCGGTGGGGTCGAATTCGACCACGACTTTGTTGGCGGCCGGGTGCGATTCGTTCAGGTACGAGGTGTAGCGGAACCGGAAGGGCGTGGCGGGCGTGGGTGGGGTGAAGGGTTTGGCGAGCTCTATCATGCTATCAGTACTCTGTCATTACATTACTTGTTGGGTGTTCATGTACGTACGGCTGAGTAATGGCATCTCCCACGCAATGAGCCGGCTGTACTCCCTCAACTGCCTGTGCTGCGCGAGTTCCTTGTGGCCGTGACTGGTCACGTCGTCGCCAAAGTAGTCTTCGTCTGCACCCATGCTTTCTTCTCCTTCGGCCCAGAAGCCCGCAGCGACTTTGCGCTTGTCTTCCTCCTCAATGGCAAAATGCTCGTCGTCTTCCAACTTGAACTCGTCGCCAAGCGGGATGCCGTGTTTGCCTTTGCGCACGGCATCAGCTACAATATCCGGATCGAGCGCTTTGAGATCCGCTACTAGGCGGGCCAGCTGGGCGGCCGTGGCCTCTTCCTCGGACATGTCTTGAGATACATGATCTTTGGCTTTGTTTGCAACGGCTCCGACCTGTTCAGTGGGTGCGGCGGGTGGAACAGGTGAGGACGGTCCGTCCTGCTTGGGTTGTTTTGCGAGGCGAGGGGTTGTCGTGGCTATTGAGCGCGCCGTGTGCTTGGGTGATGCGCGACATCGTATCCTCGAGGGACATTGTCGCGATTGCAGAAGCAATCGCCGTGGTATTGACGCCATTGGTGTGTGGTTGGCTTGTTCGATGCCGTGGTCAACTTTTCGTGATGTCCAAGTCGACGCTTGGCTCCCATTGGTCGACCAATGGGAGTCGGAGAGGCCCCGACCTCCGCCTTGCATCTCATCACTGCTGCTTGAACACCCACCTGTAACACTTCGTATTTTGGAATAAAAACATTGTAAGAATTCTCGTCCGCCTTCTCGCACACTTCAAATAATTGCCCCGCTAGCATGGCCGATTCCTGGAAGTGGACGCCGGAATCGAAACTGTGCTTCGTGACCACGGGCGCTACAGCACCCTTCACAGCCCTCATTGAATCAGTCTTGAGCCCATCGAGTATCGATACCTTGCGCGATAATGGCTTCACGCACCTGCTCATTCAATACGGCACCGCAAAGGATGTTTACGACAAGCACTCTAATGCCGCACGTGATCGACTCAGTCAGTCTGAGCAGAAAGCGCCCCTGGTCGTTGACGGAATCGACTTTGACCGGGATAGCTTGAAGTCACAATTCAGGCTGGTGCAACAGTCAGAGGGAGTGGTCATCTCACACGCTGGTACCAAACACCTCATTGCATGCAAAAGGACCGGCAGCTAATGTTGATCAGGGTCTGGTACCATCCTGGCTGCTCTGAGATACCAGATCCCGCTCATTGTCGTACCCAACACGTCGTTGCTCGATAACCACCAGGAAGAGCTTGCTGTTGCCATGGAACGCTCGAACTACCTCATCCGAGGAGATGTACAGTAAGGTTTGCAATGTACTACGAGAAATGAGGTGCTGACATCCCAGGGACCTGTCGCCTGCAATCCTCAAGTCCAACGAATTCCGAGTGAAAATGACACAATTCCCGCCAGTTACCAGTGGCAAGCATCGTGAGACCAAGTCCTTTGCTGCCATCATGGACGAGACCATGGGCTTCATGGACTGAGGGGCTCGCGATGATGATTAGCTGACATGCTTGTTGAAGGTGCGCAAGAAGAAGATTGCCGGGGGGTACCAGCTCGGCGCTGAGTAACCGAGACCGCAGGCCCTGGGTATCTCGTCACCATGCAGTGCCTCTGTATCGCTCTGCTCGAGGCTAGGGAGGTAACTGCCAGCCCCGTCGATGGAATGCACGATAATCCGCCACGAATCGTCGCTTGTACCCGAAGAACGATCGTCATTGCCGGTGTACCGATCCTCAACATGCTGCAATGCGATGCATTGCGTTTTCGCAGTGTTGTAGGTGAGGGAACAACAGGCCAATTTCGCTTTGTCGCGCTTCGTGCACTCGGTACATTATGGCCGATGATTCAGCATCATGAAATACGAGTTTCCAATATTTCTTGCCGTCTATCACAAACCACTTCCAGAACAGACATTGCGTACCAGTATGTTGTTGCGGACCTTGGCCAGGTAGCTCCCGAGTTGCATGAGCGCCACCATGCAATGCACCTGCGGTTGCGACCTGCAGTTTCCGTATACGATAACGAAGTACTTAGCACAACAGCGCCTCCCAGCCTCTTGGTATGGAATTGGGAAGTCGTATCGCATGGTCCCCGCCCGTCGTGAGAGACGACCGGGACCAAAACAATGCACAGCTCAGCACATTACTTTACAGTCGGTTGTCCGTTTAACACAACACAACACCAACAGTTCCTTACCGTTGCACCCTTACCAGCGAATCTGTCTCACATCATATAGTCATATAGATCTACGCAGGACTACATCTCACAATGAGATCATCGCTTTCGCTGGTAGCCATAGTGGCTAATGCCGGCTTCCTTGCCAACGCTGCGCCCGCAAAGTAAGTTCCAGCGTTCAGCATCACGTACCGGCCGCTTATAGTAGCAGCCACATTGAAAGCAGGGGTGTTAGCTTCAGCTGGGGTAGCGAGAAGGTTCGTGGAGTCAATCTCGGTGGCTGGTTGGTATTGGAACCGTGAGTACCTGCTCCCTGTTGGATGGCTGCATCAAACTGAAACTCGCAGCTTCATAACGCCCTCCATCTTCGAGAGTCACAGCGAGCCTGGTTATCCCATCATCGATGAGTGGACTCTTTGCGAAAAGGTCGGACAGTCAAAGTGTGCCGAAGTGCTCAAGCCCCACTGGGATACTTTCGTGACTCTCGACGACTTTTGGAAGATCAAGAATGCCGGTCTCAACCTGGTACGCATTCCCGTCGGTTACTGGAGCTACGTTGAGCCCTGGGGCCCGTACGCACAAGGTGCGGCTCCGTATGTCGATGCTGCAATTGAATGGGCCCGCATTACCGGTCTCAAGGTGGTCATCGACCTGCACGGCGCACCAAAATCTCAAAACGGGTTCGATCATAGCGGCCACCGCTCATCGGCGCCCGGCTGGGGCGACGCTGATAGTCTCGCCTACACCCACGAGGCGTTGCGGAGGATTGAGGAGAAGTATGCGGTACCATCGATGCAGGATGTGGTAGTTGCCATCCAGGTTCTCAACGAGCCATACGTGGTCAAGCTTGACAAGGACATGGTCAAGAGCTTCTATCGTGATGCCTACAATAACCTTCGGCGGATCAGCGATACTCCCGTCATGCTACACGACGGCTTCCTTCAGCCGAGCTGGATGAACGGCTTCCTGACATCGCAGGATAACAATGCCCAAAACGTGATTGTCGATCATCACGAGTACCAAATTTTTGACAAGGACCTGGTCGCCATGTCAGTCGACCAGCATGTCAGCATGATGTGCTCCTCCGTGAGCTGCCCGTTTCCTCATCGCACAAACTTCTCACTAACCTCAATCCCAGGCCGACAACCTCGCCAGCTCCGACAAGTGGACCATCGGTACGTTTTTGTTTCTCTACACTGTCACACCTGTCTACTGACACCACGATCTCATAGTTGGCGAATGGTCTTCCGCCCTTACCGACTGCGCCAAACATCTCAACGGCTTCGCATCCGGCGCTCGCCTCGACGGCAGCTACCCCGACACATCGTACGTGAGCTCGTGTGCCGGCAAGTCTGGGCGAGTAGCGGAGTGGTCACAGGAGTGGAAGGATAATATTAGACGCTATATTGAGGTGCAGCTTGATGCATATGAGGCGAAGACCCAAGGCTGGATTTTCTGGAACTTCAAAACGGAAGGCAGCGCGGGTGATTGGGATATGTTCCAGTTGCTTGATGGCGGAGTGTTCCCGCAGCCGCTTGGGGAGAGAAAGTTTGGGAAGCAGTGTGCCAATTTCTGAGCAGCCTGCGGGGAGGCGGGTGGAGGTGCGATTGGATTGGAGCCGCGGATAGGTGAGTCAGGGACACGGAGAGACGGATGTAAGGGTTCGTGGATGGGGAGTATGTGGTGCTACGCTTCACATACGTACGTGGTGTCTTAAAGGGTATATTTTGACGACGGAAGCGGAGCAGATATCGTAATGAAGTGCTACCGCATCAGCCCTCTGTGCAACGTTCTCGTTTCGGCCAAAATCGACCAGTAGCTGATACGTTGCCGTGCGGCCGTGTACCGATACAAGACGCCTTATCCACAACACCTGATAGCAACTCATCTATTCGAAGAAGTAATATGGAACATGACGGAACGTTGCGCGAATCAGGTTTGCTGGGCTGCGATCGCTGAGCGATGCGAAGTGCAAAGTCCTCCAGTGTCCTCAACGCAGGTCTGGGTGGTGAGTTCCGCCCTCCACTCTCCAACAACACCTCTCCTGTTGTTCTCTCACAACCTCCCACCTTTTCCTTCCCCATGGACGGATGCGGGGTTTCTTGGGTATTGGGGGAAGTGGAAACGATGCACTTTTGTCCACTTCTCCCTACCTCTCTTCATTTGAATGATATATACACGCCGTATATATGAAAGCCTGCTCTGCGGAGATCGTCTACTCTCCCAGGTCGTTCTTGTAAGTTCAGCTTTTGGTCGACTCACTTTCGATAAGCCTACACTAAAGTTGCTAGTGGTATTGCATAGACAGCACCTCCCCCTCCCCCCGGTAGCTCCAAGGGTGATTAGTGTCCTCGCCTCCATGCCGCTTGATTCCATCGACTCTGTGAGGGCCTACGGCTCGCAACTTGCTTGTCAATGGTTGTCCTGGTTAGAATGCGGACATGGCTGGTTGTTCTCTTCATGATAGCCATGCCTTCGGTATTCAGCAGCGATTGCAAAAGCCTAGGACTTTGATCTTGGGAACCATCACGCGATCACCGCCGTCGCTAAATCTAGCGTACAACTCTGGGTCCTTACGAAATCTGCTCAAGTCTATGCCGGCCAATTAAAAACCTCCTATAGCTGAGTCCACCACAGACTCGACCTGCCGCCAGCACTAGCTAAACCCTCCACGTCGAGGATTTCTGGCGTGAAGATATACGCCAGCAAAATCACGCATTTGTGAAGCGCGTGTATGCAACGACATTGCCTCCCATCGCACCTCGATCGCAGCAGAGGTCACAGACCTGGAGCAGCATTTCAACGCTACTCCAGCTAATAAATCGACAATCGGACAAACACATGTTGACTGCAAGGCTTCGGTATGTTTCCGAAGTGCCGAAATCGAAATGGAAATAACGCACGCGACGAGCTGCCGAGGTAGGTCCGTGAGAAAATCACCGAGTGGATGCAGTTGTGGGGCGATCGTGATGCGCTTTTTTCCCGTTACCACGACAAGGAAGAAAAAGAACAAGGTCAGCTCGACGCGAGACGAGGCCGTGTGACTTTGGCCGAGCCTCCGACCGAAGAAAAGCCTTGCGAGTTGGGGGGCTTGGTGTGTTTTGAATCGATGGATGCGGCAGATCGCAGGAAAGGAGGGTGGTCCAATTCACACTCCTATCTACGTCTACGAAGTAATCTCCCCACGCATGGGACGCATCGCCAACATCTCATATGCACAATTCCTTTGCCTGTCTGCCCTTCATTTCCCGTACACCTCATCTCCTTGCACCGTTGAGGTCGAGTCTTCCTTGACCTTCTCTCGCTAGCGCTACCAGCAACCTGGGATGGCCCCTGGTCCTCGCATCAACGGCTCCAACGGCGCTTCACGGCTACGCTGCCGGCACCGCCAACACCCACGCAGATGATGTCAGAAAAGCAAAGTCTCATTTCCCCCGCCCGTTCCGACCGCGCTCCAGACTTCTCGATGAACAGGTTTGGTGGAGCGTTGTACGCAAGCTGGTGGTGCTGCGCTGCGCACGCCGAGAAGCTGACTGGTACTGTGGAGACGGCCCACGGAGCAAGCACTATTGGTACGACGGCAGTCCTTCCCGCCTTGCGTTGGTGCTGCCGTTGTGCTTGTTGCCCGTTTCATATGTATGGGTTAGTTCCTCCGCACAACATAACAAAGTGTCACACAACATAAACAACAACAACCCGTTTTGCCAATCACCGTCGACGTTTCGTACCTGTACCTGGATTTGGCGCCTGTGTTCCTGTTGCTTGTGTTTAATAAAGCAGAGAGAAGAGAAGATATGTCGGACATGGAAGTCATGGCTGCGATTGGGATGGAGCATCAACAACACTTGATGGACGACGAGGGGCCGCCAATCATGAAGAGCAAGAAATCGTTTATGCAGAAGCTTACGGAGCGGCATGAGGCGTTGAAGCTGCAGATGCGCAGCCCGAAATTGGACGACGACGACCAGTCCGTGGCGCCTTCGCGAACCTCCTCGAGCTCGTCAGCGCACAAGGACTTCTTCAAGATTGCGACGACCAAATCTGAGCGACCCATTGCCATGCGGTACGACGACATTGCAGACGACGCCCAACCAACGCCTGTATTCGTCAAGTCGCCAGTCACTCCTTCCTCGGAATTGGAATCAAGAGAGAAAGCCCAGGAGCAAAAAGACGTCGTGGCGCGCACACAGCGACAATGTCGGCGCGAATCGTCCGTCATGGAGATGAATGCCACCCATCGCCTCTACACATCCTACAGCATGAGCTCCATGGGCTCGTCTTGCACGTCGCCGCGCACCGCTATCAAGTTTGCGCCTCCTCTCAAGGCCCGGTCGCGAAGCTTGCCGAGCCAGATGACGGACGAGCAGATGGATGCGTGGCTGGATATGCCCGAGGATGCCGAGGCGCATCGTCAGAGGAAGGACTCGGTGGCGAGTGCGCAGGCGGAGTACAATAAGCGGAACATGTTGAGGCGGAAACCGGTCGCAAGGGCAAGGGGGAGTGCGACGAGCCCAGTGTTGTTCAAGAGGGACAACCCGTTCTCGTATGACAGCAGCGAAGCGCGGAGAGAGATTGAGCGCATGTTCGCGCTGGATACTGAGGCGAAGATCGATGAGAGCGCAGAGCACCAGACATTGGAGACGACGAAGAAGGATGCGGTCACCTTTTCCTCGCTGCCAGTCGAGGTCATCCTAGAGGTGACACGTCTTCTGGATGTACAGAGTACGGTTCGCTGTCGACAGGCGTGCAAGAAGCTGTACGAGACTATGCCGGCGCCGCTTCAGCCGTTGGCATCGAAGAAGACTTGAAGAGATGTTCGATGATGGGAAGAGGAAACAATTATTACCACCTGGTCGCCACTCGTTGCGCCGAGTACCCTCTTGAGGGATGAAGGACACGCTCCGCCATCAGCCGTCCGTCAGACATCCTGGTCGTCGACAAACGCACGTCCTGGAAAGGTCCGATGCGGGACGAACTGAGGCATCACCAATCTGCACCAACATGGTCCGCCAGGAGTCCTATCCGAATGAGACAGCAATAATCGCGGTCCACAAATAGCCCTAGGTGGTGTCGTGCAGTGCGAGTTTCTGGGGAGAGAAGAGAGGTCGAGTGAAGAAGAATACGTGATTGAAGACGACGGATGGAAAGAAAGAACAAGTATAAAATAATGTAAACATAATACAAACCATCAATATTTTCAGTGCGCTTCCAACCGATGTGCGTGCCAGGCCGTTGAACTCGCAGGAGAAGGCGCGGCAACTTCTGCCAGAGGGAGAAAGCCAGAGACCACGTCCTGCGTCTCGAACATCTCAAATTCATCTGGCGAGGATACGCGTACCAGCGACGAGTGTTCGCGCACATCGTGAGCAGCAACATCGATGTCTTCCCCACCACCCCAATCCATCCTAGCGCCATTCCCCCATGTAGATCGGATCACGACATCTGCCCCCACGATGTCGAATCTCCTGCCAAATGTCCAAATGGCAGCTCGATCTAAGATACTGCCGAGAACAAAAGACAGGCATTACGCTGTGCCGCCAATCAAATGCATCGATTCCAGCTCTCTACCCAGGATAATGACGCGCCGGTGAAGTGAGCTGTTGTAGCCATGTTCTTGCATCATTTAGGGCTGAGGCCGAATCGTGCATACAGACGAGGACTTAAGATGCAAGCGTAGACGTAAACATACATTCTGCTGCTCTCTCCGCTTCGTTCTCGACCAGCCACGACTTGGACCGCAACAATGGCCGCGACCGCAGAGAAACACGACGCGCTGCCTGCGGCATCTAGTTCCAGCGACTCGGACGTCGAAGTCCTTTCCGCAAGCTCCATCAATGAGAAATCGCTGCTTCGAAAACTCGATCTGAGGCTTCTGCCCGCGGTGTCGATTCTCTATCTCTTGTCCTTCTTGGATCGCAGCAATGGTGCATTCTCCCCTTCCTCTTTCCCTGCGTAGATTGAGACTGACATCTTCGAGTCGCAAACGCCCGCATTGAAGGCTTGACTGCCGACCTCCACATGACTGGTAATCAGTACCTCACGGGCCTGACGCTCTACTTCATTGGCTACGTCCTCTTTGAACTCCCGTGCAACATCATCCTCAAGCGCACGACGCCGAAATTCTGGCTCCCGACGCTGACGATTGCATGGGGGATTGTGGCGACGTTGATGGGCGTGACGCAGAATCTGGCGGGGTTCTTTGTCGTGCGGTTCTTGTAAGTGCAAAAGCAGTCGAGTAAGTATCTTCGCTGGGTATGAAGCTGATGTCGACGACAGTCTTGGAGTGACAGAGAGCGGTCTGTTTCCAGGTGTGGTGTTCTACCTAAGCATGTGGTACAAGAGGAACGAGCGGCAGTATCGCATCTCCCTCTTCTTTAGCTGTGCTTCCTTGGCGGGTGCGTTTGGTGGGATTTTGGCGTGGGGAATTGCGCATATGCGGAATGTGGGAGGATATGCGGGATGGCGGTGGATCTTCATTTTGGCAAGTTGCATTTGAAAACCGGACTTGCTTCGTGCTGACTGTCTCCACAGGAAGGCTTGTTGACCATTGTGATTGCGGTCGCTGCGTACTGGTTCATTTCCAACTACCCGAACACCGTGTCATGGTTGTCGAAGGAGGAGCGGGCGTTCATCCAAGCTCGGCTGCGTGCCGATAGTGATAATACACACGACGAGCAGTTCCGGTGGGCGGATGTTCTGATCGCCTGCAAGGACGTCAAAGTCTGGCTTTATGGAGCAGCTTTCCATACAATGAGCTTACCACTTTATACGCTCTCGCTGTTTCTTGTAAGATCCTCCCTTGAACTTTGACTTTCACATTGCTCATAGCTCGCAGCCAACGATTATCCGTGACATGGGCTACACTTCGGCACAATCTCAACTCCTCACCATCCCTCCGTACGCTGTCGCCACTCTCTTCACAATCTTCTGGGCTATCCTCTCGGAGCGCTATGCCAAGCGCGCACTCTTCATCATCACGACATCGTCTGTCGCTATCATCGGGTACATCATTCTTCTCGCCAACACCAATCCAAAGGCACGGCCCGGCGTCTCGTATGTCGGGACATTTCTGGCTGCAATTGGCATCTACCCATCTGTGGCTCTCGTACTGTGCTGGCCTGCGATCAATGTATCCGGCCAAACCAAGCGTGCCACTGCCAATGCGATGCAAATTTCCATCGGCAACCTCGGTGCAGTGCTCGGTACGCAACTATACCGGCCAATCACGGCTCCAAGATATGTCCTGGGACACTCTTTCGCGCTCGGATATCTGTGCATGAACATCGTTGTTGTCAGCACGTTATGGCTGATTCTCAATAAGGAGAACAGAGAGAAAGAGAGGTATTTGAGCGAACATCCCGAAACTTCTGGGTTCCATGACAGCGATGAAGATCTGAGGCAAGGCGATCGACATCCGCGGTGGAAATTCCAGTCGTAGACTAAGAGGCATGATTTGAGGCTGAGCTGGAGTTCCGCACATTGGCTGAGATCAGACAAGAACTTGGCGTGGGCGATCGGTTTAGATGAGGCTGAGAGTCGTGACATAGTGTACATTTAGCCGACAAGCACAAAGCCTACGAGTCTGTGACATCTGGCGGCGTGACGTGTCTTGCGTCACGAAGCCGTCGCCAAGCATAGTACCGTGAATGACGAAAATGCTGGTTCGTAGAAGTGCTATCAGCATGATTGATAATGGGCTGCATCCCTCAAAAGTGCGCTAAAGCTTTCGCGCTGCCGGAACTGAGGCGACACAGCAACAACAGTTGCTGGGAATCTCGACCACCACTCACGATCTCAACAACCGTTACCAAGCCCCAGATTCGGCGATGAGCACTGCTGATGTCGTCCAAGCCCATCTTGTAGATCGGACGTCCACTAAGCCACAAGTGCCCGCTTATTCAGCCTTCGCAGCCAATCGCCGCCGCGCGTGTCGTTCATTTCTGCATACCTTACCCCGCTTCCCGCCCCTGGCAGCACTAGCAGTGAATTGGGCACGCGTGCGCGTGTTGCAGTGGCTCAAGTCCAAGGCACCAAAACACGCACATTTGTCTTGTGCCGTTTCCTTGTTGCAGCTACTCTCTGCACATATACCGATCATTGGCAGGGGAAGCACTCCGTAGCTCCATTGTTTCCAAAACACGCCGCGCTCTATTACAATCATGTCGTCATACTTCGACCTTCCACCCCAGCAGAAGGCAACTGCCACGAATATAGAAACCGTGCCGGAGGAGCAGAAACACTTTGGTCGGATGAACGTATTGTCACCAGCAGTAACACAACTACTGGAAGATTTAGGAAAGGAAGATTCAGACAGCGACAGCGCCAGCGCAGAAGGCAGTGCATCAGATCATGAAGTCTCTAAGAAGTTAGATACACTTCCAAAGAAAGATCATTCGCAAAAGTCGCGCTCGGACAGGGGACTAGGTACCAAACCACCAAAAACAAGTTTGCTGTCGCCAGCGAGCGCCGACCGTTCTCCGACTAAGAAAAAGTCGTCGGCACGATCCGGCAGCAGTGGGTCCTCGAAGCCTAAGCAACCTCATATGGCACGCTTCCATTCGCTCCGAAGTATGCTGTTCTCCAACACCATCGAGGGCAAGATGCAGCAAGTAACCAGGGAAGATGTTGAGAGAGAAGAAGCGGCTGCCGAAAAGTGGAAGAGTCAGCATGACCAGCGCCAAGTCCCTCATCGACCAAAGACGCCTGAGAAGGACGCGCAAGGAAAGCCACATGGACTAGGGTCGCGGTTGAAGACGAGTATACGTCGCATGACTACCAAAGAAGTGCCGACAATGGTCACTCTCAAGGAAGACGGCGCAGCACATGACTTCAGCGATCATGGCTCGACAGCGAGCTCTGATAATGAAGAGCCTCAACCATACCAGTGGAAACCACGAGAAGCAGACGAAGAGAGTATTGATCATTCCGATGTTGAAGACCTGGTACGATGGGTCAGTCGACGAGATCCACCCAGTGACGGCGAAGCAAGAGCCGAGAAGACACCAGCCGTGACCCTCACTAAGGCTGATAGTGGTCACGACAGTATTGGAGACTCCGATGTTGATGAACTGGTACGCTTTGCGAGCAGGAAATCGACAGGGCCGGAAACGATGCAGGATCAGCACACTGGCTACAGCGACGCTTCTACCGAGTCAGACTCAGAACTGCTGCAAGAACACGATTCTTCGGATGACGAAGATGCAGATGACTTGGTTCGATGGATATCGCATCGCAATGGACCCACTGCTGGTCCGGTACGCTCAAAACAGGACGACCCAAGTAGTCAAGGTCAAGAAAGACACAACTCTGATGTGCCAGAGTTCGGCAACTGGGTGCAGCGTTCAGATGGCTCCAAGGTGGCACGTGACACGCTTGAAGCGCCAGAACAAGAACCAGAGCGAGGTCGCCCGCTCAGCAGAGAGGGGCATGTAAGACCCAAGCAGAAGCATCACATCACAGACGACGACATCAACGACTTGGTAAAGTGGGTATCGAGAAAGGACTCAAACCAGCAAAACCCGTCGGAGCCACAAGCGCCTACCATCGACGAGCTACAACACCAAGAAGACCTGAAGAAAAAACAACTAGGCATGTCCGTCGACGAAGGCAGTCTTTCACACAGCGACGTCAAAGAACTCATTGAGCACGTCAGGTCAACAGATGTGGCGCTGCAGGGCTCTGAACCTACCGTGCAGGTATCCTCGGGCCCGGAAACTGGTGACATAAACCAGCTGCGGACTGAGTTGCGTGAGACAAAGGACATTGCGGCACAGGATCATCTGAACAAGAGCAGAGGAACCAATCCGCCAGTGGATGATGCTGAAAGCGCAAAGACGGGACGAGCGCATAGTGGGAGCTTGGGGCCGGATGATGTGGATGAGCTGGTGAGGTGGGTCAGTGCGAGGAAGTAGGTGATGAGGCATGCATACCGTTCGAGCGATGATTTTATGCTGGGTTCCTCACTCCTTTTTATTTTGAGAGCATGGCTGCGATTTGATCGACATCACTTGATTCGAGTACATAATACATAATGCACATCAAACATAGGATTGATACAAGATTCACACATATTAATCGTACACAAGCATGCCTCACGGTAATACTATCCTTTTTCCATGGTGAACAGTAATGGACTTTGATCCGCGGGCCCCCAACAACTTGATGGGATGAGCAAGTCCCCCAACACTGTTTGAACACGTCCCCGCATATCGAAGTAGAATTCTAGTCCAACACTACGTAAAGTGTAGAAGACCCTCCGCCCCACGGGAAACCATGTTGCGGTGGTCAAAAGCTAGAGGTAGAGAGACAAAAAATCCGAGCATCTCTTAAAAGTACAATGTCGTGCTTACATTGTACAACCCAGCCAACCGTGCGCGCTACCCGCCCATGCATGCAATCGGCACTATTGTAGCCCTCTATGATCGCCTTCGAGACTATCTCTGTATATGAATTCTAGCAATAAGAAGGCGAGGCCTAGCTAGTTGTCTTGGCGACGCTACATGCGGTCACATGCACCCTGCCGCATTCTCTTACTGAATCCCGCCATGATGCAGTACTCTTTCCCTTGCACAATTGGCTGGAACGAAAGCCCCAGAGCGCCTGTGGTTATGGTTTATGGAGTGTTCAGAAGCTAGGGCCGTCAAGGTGAGTATTCGCGCAGCAGGTCTAGCTAAAATGCTATTCTGAAAGCCCCGTTCAGATCCAGCTCTGACGTTCTGCGAGTATATCGTGGAGTGACAACCGTGTCGGATCGGAAGGCCACAAGTCAGCGAGTTGTTCGATAATTGCCATGTCCCTCCGAGTGAGACGTTCTGTGGGTGGATTGTCTCACGCCTGACAAAAGTTATAAACGTCGCAATAACATTTGTCATACGGAGGACAACTAGTCGATGTTAGCCATCATGCGATTCCAGCACAACCCTCCAAGACTTACTAGACGGGGTCTTGACCGAACAGAACGTGCCAGAGATACTCAAAGACTCGTCCACTTGTCTCATCCTTCAGCGGAGTCTCCATCAACCACGTATAGTACTTTTTGTATTCGTCCCACGTCCGCTTCTGCACTTGCTGTCTTGACACGGCAAACTGTGCACAACAAGGAGTCGCCAGTATATGTGGCACATTTGTGTTGTTAAACAGGTCTCGCCACGCTTCCGGCATAGCTGCTTCGATTGTTCGATGATCTTCGGGGGGATCTCGAAACGGCATTACTTCGTGTGGACAGCCAGGATCGTTGACGCAACGTAAATTCGCGTAGCCGTTGCTCTGGATGAAGTTGATGTTGAGGCTTTGCAAGGAGATCACATTCGAATGTTCGTTATTGTCGGTATGCCAGGCGATTGGGTATCCGTCCCTGTGTGGATGAATGAATGCGATTGTTGAAGGTAGGCTATTGTAATTCTGCACAATGTATGCGAGATATGCATTTGCTTCCATCCCTTTGTTCCGAAGAGTACGCAAAGTACTGTTGATGAGAGGATCCAGGGTTGATACGTTATGTAGAGTTTCGGTGTCGATGTCGTAGATGGCCGATTGCCAGTCTTGAAGATCCTTATGTACCCAGCGTGTATCGTCTGTGGGAAGTTTTGCCATTACTACAACCCGGTCAGGCAGCGATGAGCTGGGTGTCGCTACCACGGCACTCTGCATCAGCGTGCTTGTTTGTTGAAGGATGGCAGTCGCCTGTGATGTTTCTTTCCCTATGTCGTCACTCCCATGTTTCTGCTCAGGAACCTTCTGCTTCTCTTCTCTGTCTGTGGCCTCATACTGCCACGTCTTGCCAGCAACGATGGCCTCCCCATTTTCTTCTTGACCATTACCAAAGTGGGCGTCAAACAGAAACCATGTGCAGAGCACAAAAATAGCTACCATGACGAATTCGATTTTCCTACGAGAGCGCATGTTCATTTGATCGTGAATGGGAGGGGGATTTGCGAGTGTGTCTGATGGGTGCGTCACCACCTTTCCAGGAACTTGATCGAATCGGTCATGTAAGAGTTTCGCCTAGCGCGATCAACCGCAGGTCATATATGGCTTCCAGACGAGCTGCAAGCAATAGAGGAGAAAGGTGCGAGAGGTTTCCCTTGAACCGAGGGGAAGCGAAATGGTTCGCCGCTGCCGGCACCGTCATTCAGAGATATGGCACGGCGGTGCAACTCGGTTAATGTCAAGATGCGTGCAAGGGTGTTAGGGCACCAGGCTACAAGCTCGCAATGCCGTTAGACGTTGGCGCAAGGCGACGCTCCGCGATTGGTGAATTTGCCCAGTGCGTGCGCTGCTGGCGCTACGGTGATATTGTGTGATTACCATACAACGCGATATGAACGCGCAGTAGCACAATACCGGATCGTGATGAAGCTGCTGTGCCGCAAATCTGAAGGAGACTGTCTGGACATGCCTTATCGCTCTGCTTTTGCCCTATACTGAGTGTCACTTACAGTCCGGTCCTTCCTTGCTATGCTATCTTCTATGTTGGCCACTACAATGCGCATTGTGGGACGGCCGATATCAATATATCTCGGGGTATTGCATCTCGTAAGCTCGGTAGAAAATCCATGCCAGCCATGCCATCTTGTTGCACCTGTCCAAAACGTATCTTTGCCCAACGGAGACTCAGTAAGGGGAGTTGCCATGACGGCTGGATCCAAAGACCGAGATGACTCAGTCTTCGCTAGTGGGTACGTCATCCAATTCGAACTGCAAGTTCCAATATATAGGCTGCCCTTACTACCTTGTTCGAATAACGAGACTTAACAGTCCTACGCGAGCTCGAGATCTTGCCAGTTCATTGCGACCGCTCGCACGGAATACAACGAGACGAAAAATCACGGGACAGATGGTATATGTACAGACTTTGCTTTATCTGCAGCATGTGTGACGTTCGTTGGTCGCGCATACGATACCCCAAAATCATCGACAAACAAATCGATCAGTAGTCGAAACCAGTGATGACTCACTAGAAACTCTGTGTATCTTTTGTGTGACTAGGTATATTGTATTGATGAGGCCCGCCAAATCCCTCTTCAGAGCTAATTTTACGGCCAGTCTTGCGAAGGCAAATAGTAGATGACGACCAGCATTGTCTTCCTGGATTTTACACGCTCAGAGCAGACACATAGTGTGTAAAGTCTACGTATATGCCGCATGTCAAAGGTTTCAGAGATTTTAGACGGCTTCAAAAAGGTTGTAAAAGAATGCTACTCATTCCAGTCATCTCTACCCCGTCAATCAAGCAGGACAAAAAACCACTCGGGGAAATGAAACTGAACCTGATACTGCTCATAAACCTTTCTCGAGATCTTCAAAAAGTTTCTCAACAGCGCCGCGAGGGTTAGATGCTCCAAGCGGCAAATCAGCCTGAGCCCAGACTTTGTGGGAATTCTTGTCAGCCAAATCCTTCAGAGTCTTATCATCAGCCCCCTTATTAACCTGGAACTTGTATCGCTTGTATTGTCTGCCGTCCTTGTTGAAGATTTCTCCGTTGTCAAGACGAGAACCAATCTTCTTGTCGTTGTTGCCAGCTTGAGCCGGAGCAGCTCTCGTTCCTGCGGTTCCCTGCCCAGAAGCGATCTTCTGCACCCGAGAATTGCTCTGGAAAACCCAGTTCTTAAGATCCTGAAGCGATGACTTTAAAGCTCGGCTCATGGTGACTTCAGTTACTCATCAAGTCAGCAAACTGTCGAGGCTGTAGGGAGTTTCCCAGGCTTACTAACATGATTTGGTTGCGTATCGTGATAAGAAATTTGTAGGTGTGTTCAAGTAAATTGATCCGTGGTGAGAGTTTGATGCCAGTTTTGAGAAAAGGAGATCCGTTTATTTATGTCTCCGGCACGAAATCTCTCTGGCTGAACCCCTCGGGCATTCGATATCTCACTCCCTCTCGCGCGCGGCAAGTATGTCGGCTCTTTCTTGCACTACGTATGTCTTGATGCAAAGTCTGTCTTGGTCGTTACTTCCAACAAGCTTTCGGTTCCCTTCGCGCGCGGTAAAAGTAGTAGACCGTTTCTCGCATATGCACATGAATTCAACGTGAAGCTTATCTGATCTCATTACTGCCACAGTTTACTTCCTTTGGCGCGCGGTAGGCACCTTGAGGTGATCAGCCTGCCTCGCACGTGCGCTAGATCATGTTTCATCGTCCATGAAATTGCCACAACGCCCTAACACAGACACCTATGGTACTTCATTCACTCTTCATACCTTTAAGCGCAGCCCCAGAATATAGATCGCATTTGAAAAGCTTTCGGTAAATTATCTATTTATTGACCGAGTGATGATGCACCGAGCTGAAAGGCGGAGAAGCCTTAGCGCGCGCCTAGCCGGGTGCAAATCTCTTGGCAACGCCAACCTCTCCCTAGAAAGGTTAAAACCTGAACTCAGACTTCATACTAAGGCTTCTACGGCATGAGACTCTACAATCATTAAGTCTCGAAGGCAATTATGACTTGGCTTAAATTCTTACGGAACTGGAGTCAAGGAAGCCGCCGGATGATGACAAACCAGCACGCCCATCCTACTCCTCCGCAAGGTTCACGATCGTTGCTTCCTGGTAGCTGCATGACATCAAAGAGATTGGAACTTCTGCTGACTCCTATAGATCTCGACTATGACCAGGATCTGTTCAACTATACTCGGGGATGCTTCGTGTGTGATAATGAGCTCGAAAGGTCGCAGCGGCAAGTGCGTTTCAACGTCAACGAGCTTGCTCGAAAAGCGGCAGAAGCTGTTGGTGCGAAGACATGTATCAAGATTGCAAAGTATCCAGACGGCATGTACAACAAGAGCATGTTGTTGACGATGGATGACGGCTCCCGCGTAGTTGCCAAAGTTCCGAATCCTAACGCTGGGCGACCTCATTTGACCACGGCCAGTGAAGTTGCGACGATGAACTTTGTAAGCTCTACCAATTTGATAAGTGTCTTAGTATCTAGCTAACCAACATTAGGCCCGAGCGGTTCTCGAGATCCCTGTTCCCAAGGTTCTAGCTTGGTGTTCCCAGGCTCATGAAACACCTGTTGGTGCGGAATACATCATCATGGAAGAGGTGCCGGGTGTCCAGATAGAGGAAGTCTGGCCGAGAATGAGTATAGAAGATAGATTTGCCATTGTCAAGTCCGTCGCTGGCTACCAAAAGATCTGGACATCAGTGTCTTTCACCAAATATGGAAGCCTGTATTTTGCGAAAGACTTGAACAACACGTCCAGAAGCCAGCCACTCTATATCGATACAAATGGCGACCAAATCACAAACGAGCAATTCGCTATAGGACCTACAACGTCGCGCGAGACTTTTGACAACGGAAGAGGCGAAATTGAATTCGATACGGGACCATGTAAGTGGGTTCTCGAAAACTGGAAGCTTTTATGGCTAACGCCAATAGGGAATAGTTTGGAGGCATATCATCTTGCAATCGGACAGCGTGAAATGGCCTGTATCAGGAATCTTGCCAAATTGCCAAAGTCTCCGATAACTCTCTGTGGCCCAGGTACCTATCAGCCAACGAAAATGAAGAAGCTCAAAGCTTTAAATTGCTACCTCGATTTGGTAAAACATCTGCTTCCGTCAGACCCTCAAATCTCGTCTGCGCATCTTTGGCATGATGATCTACATCTTGCTAATATCATCGTCGACCCTGTGGAGCCCACCAAAATTCTGGGTCTCATAGACTGGCAGTCGACCGAAATATCTCCACTGTACTTCCATGCCCGACAACCTCACTTTATGGACTACGATGGCCCACCTATCAATGGTTTGGAACGGCCACAGCTTCGAGAAGACCTAGACGAGCTGGAACCGTCAGAGAGAGAGAAAGCCAACACCTTATATCTACAACAGTCGCTCTGCTCGCTTTACAATACTCTCATACATCGCCAAAACCCCCGGCTGTATGCCTCGCTTCAGTTCCAACGCACCCAGAAATACCTACTTCTAGTCTTAGCGCGGAATATTCTCATCGATGGCGAGGCGTCTTATCTTGCGCAGGTAGCCGAGCTTGAGTCTACCTGGGACGAGTTTTCAGGCAAGGATGGATCATCCTATCCATTCACGTTTTCGGAGAAAGAACGCCAAGAGCTTGAGACTGACGTTGAAGGAGTGGCTCGGGGTATGAATGCAATGCGATCGATAAAAGAGAGCCTAGGAGAGCTGTTCCCCGAACAAGGTATCGTGAAACCGGAGGAGTACGAAGAGGCTCTTGACGCATTGTCGCAGATAAAGACACAAGTCATCGATGAATTTGCGACCAATGAGGTCGAGAAGGAAGAATGGGAGAAGATGTGGCCGTTTGGTACATGACTGAGAGGCTACAAAGATCCGACTCTATCGGTCTACAAGGCTGCTGTGGAGCATTATGGCTATTGATTAGACGACCAGAAAGCTCTGACAGCTCAAGAGCGTCCAACGCTGCTTTTCTGCAACACTTATCCGGAATTACCATTTATGTGTTTCGCTTCGAGCATTGATTGGCCAACCCCTGCAGGTGGCTTGCGGAATACGTGATACGGACGAGGCTGAGCCACCCTGTGATTCAGGCTTAGCAGTCACCTCTTTGTCATGCTGTTGAACATATAATTCATGCGCCACTGCCTTCGAAAAGTAAGGAAATACTCCCCATCTCACAGCACAATGCCGACCGCCCCCATTGTTGCTCCACAAACACAGACATCAACTGCGCAGCAACAACCTCACGCTGCAGCGGCATCTGCGGCCAAGCCCACCCACTATTATCCCGTATCATCAAATAGCCCATGGCGCTCAGCGTTCAGCATATGTGTCTCTAGTATTGGCCTTATTTTTACAATTGCTGCTGCAGCATGGGCTATCAAAAGCTACAATGCCACGGTTCTGGCCAATGAGCTTAGCCAGAAGGAGTCTTGTCGCATGCATCCGGTGCGTAGTGAGAACAAAGAACTGTGGGCAGTATCTGACTAGATTATGAAGAAAAATCCGGTACTCCAAGCTACACTCCTATGTACAGAGATGTTTGAAGCACACGACTATGATCCATTATCGGAGCGAGGACTTTGCAGTCCTCTCGATTCCAAGCCCGGTACGTGCGGCGTAGCTGAAAACATATTCGGTCGGCCGGTCCGTGTATGATACAGGCTCAATATGGATCCAAAAGTACTACTGGGAGTTTGCTGTACAACACGGATCTCTCGCGGCGAGCATAACCTTTTGCCTCTATTGGTCTTGGCCCAATTCTGCAACCCGTGAGTCTGGGTTTAGTCACGATATAAGCAGTAGCGGCAGTTTCAGAGTTTGCTTATGAATCTCTATGACTTTTCATTTGGTGAGGTTCTACGAAATTCATTAGACTGGCCATGATGAGTTCTTCCAGAAGCTTTATCTTGAATAGAAACTCAATCTAATCGGTCTTCAATCCCACCCTACCAGACTTCCTCAAGCCCCCAACGGCTATCAAAAGTGCACATACCATGCAAGTGAAAATAGTCCAGAATGCCGCCCTATAGCCTTGCAGCAATTCGCCAACCGTGGCTATGTTTCCATCGCCGCCTTCACTAGACGGACCAGCTTTAGGTCCCATAACGCCCAGAGCGACCACCTGACAAACCCCAACACCCAAGCTCGTTCCAAATTGACCCACTGTGCTAAAGACAGCGCCTGCGAGAGCCTTGGTCTTCTTGGGGAAGCTATCGCTCACAATAATTAGCCCCACGGTGTAGAGGACATCTGCACTCACTGGGGCGAGTATCTGCGCCCAGAGCTCGAGATGGTAGTATTTCCACGTCGGGTTGACGACTGCCATCATGAGCGGTGCGACGGCAGCGAGCAGCGAGGAGACGACAACGAGCCAACCTGAGGGAATCCGGTCGACGAAGATGCCAACGCTCAGACCGATGAAGACGCCTACAAGGAGGTTGGGGAGGAGATAAAATGATGAGATGAGCGCGGAGTGGTGCTGGACTTCTTGAAAGCTTGTGAAAAGTTAATCTCTCCCACGCTGCACGCTAGGATACGGACACTTACTATAAGCTAGAGAAGACCGTCAAGGCGGTGGTGGCGCCCTGCGAGAAGGCAATGACCGCGCAGATGCAAGAGAAGGGCCGGCTTTTCCACAGCGAGTTTGGGATGAGCGTGGATTTTGCGTTGCGTTCGCGGTGGTGCATCCAGATTGGGAAGGCAATGAGCAGCACGATGCTGACGGCCAAGAGTGAAGCTGTTGTGGGGGAACGGATGGTGTATAAGTTTGCGCTTATGATTCTGGAGTATCAAGTCAATTTCCGACTGCCGATGAGTGTCCAGGAAACCAGGATTGACTTACGCCAAGACATAGGACAACAGAGCCAACCCACCACCCGCAATCGTTCCCCCGACCCAGTCGACCTCCGTCCCCAGCTTCTTCAGCGTGTCCCCCAATGTGAGCTCTCCCGCCTCAATCGTCGGCAGCGTGAAGTAAGACAGCCCCGCTGTCGCCAACATCACGCCACCAGACAAGTAGAATCCAAATCGCCAGCCCACACTCTCAAACATGATGCCTCCACACACCATCCCAGCCGAAAACCCCAGTGGCTGACTTAATCCGAGGAAGCTGAACCCAATATTCCTCGCGCGGCCCGCCGGAATACCCCCTGCGAGAAGCGACACGCTCGCAGGGATGTGCATCGCGAGCCCAACGCCCTGTAGCGCGCGAAATACAACGAGCTGCGTCCCCGTCTGCGCAAAACCGCACACTAGAATAAATAGTCCGAGCAAGAAAATGCCGGCGACTTCGACGCGACGCGCGCCGACGATATCAGTGATGCAGCCTGCGATGAGTAAGGTGGCGCCGCTCGTGAGGCTGTAGACGGATGTAGGCCAGAGGTATAGCGCGCGGTCGAGTGAGATGGAGGCCGCAATGAGGGGTAAACCCACGGTAATGATACCGGATGCGAAGCTACCGAAGAAGTTGATGAGAGACGGTTGAAGAATAGTCATGGTGAGGGAGAGGGTGGAGAGGGGTGGGATCTCTGGAGATGAATCCCCCAGGCCATTATCAAGATTAGGCGTGTCGTCGTTTCTGATGCGGTCCTGGGTGCGGGTGAACTCAATTTTGGAGATGGTAGAATGGGGAAAAGTACTATCTGAGAGTGGCTGGAGTTCAATGGTCTCGATGGTGCTGGTCGTCATTTTGGTTGATCGCTTTTGTCCAAGGCTAACTCAGATTTGAGTAATACAACTAGTATTGGTATATTCTGCCGATTTAGAGATGGGAGCTGAACTACACGTCTCTACGAGCTGTCGCTGAAGATGGCTTGGACTTTGGAAAGTGGGATGGTGCCAGGTACGCCCTTGCTGCCTAGCCAACCGGACGCGAACGTATAAAAGTTTGTTATTTCGTGTTTTCGTATCTCCCCACACGAATCGATTTTGTAGAGAAAGGTCCTAGAAGAAAATCGGGACCGAAGGAGGCAGTTGAGTGAGGGCTTGATGATCGAGTATCGGAATTGCTGCCCATCTAGTTGCACGCTAACCAGTTCAAGTAGCGTCCCAAACACCACCATGAGTCATCACAATACTCCTCCAATCATACACATGTTGGTCAGTTAGCCGATATTCCACTACGGTATTTGGTCCTGGTTCAGGAGTAGCATTGTAAACGCTGAATGCGATGGCGGTTGCGTGTTGGAAGCCTGAGTGGGACTTCGGAAATGTGTTAGCTTTAGATGAACAGATTTGTGCTAAGTGTCAATTTGGACCCAAATGAAGTTTGCTAGGTTTCATGAGCTTCTTCAACTTTATTTTTTACTAGGATAACCATCAATAATAATTCCATTGAGATGCTCTTCTTTCTAATGAAAACTTGAATACAACTTTGGTGGTTGGTGAGGGAGGGACAAGGTTGAAAAGCGACATCGACACTGATAACGATGAAGAGCCTCGAACATGCTCCGTCAGACGCATTGCACGAAGACAATTTATGTACATCAGATAACTAGATTTAACATTGTACTGGATCGATCTGGTAGAAGAAGTCTTTTCAGCAAATTCAACCGACAGGCTTCCAATAGAGCTTACCCGCCTCCTCGAAACGCTCTGTATCAAAAGAGGGACTACGCAAGACAAGGAACCAGAAAGTTTGAGTGTGCTTGACTACACATCGCAATTAAATGAAAGCCAGCCAGAAATAGCTACCATGCTCCATAACTCCATCTCATTCCGAACAATGTGCGAAAAATCCTCATTCGGGGTTAGAGGCAGTGAGATTCCTATACCATTTATCGAGCAACCATCGAGCAGCCATTGACCTTCTGCAGAAATTGACTGGGCTAGTCTTGACCCTCTTGTTACTTCTCTGACAACGCACCATATACATACGCAGATGGAGAACATCCTCACATCCCCACAATATCACCAGAGGACGATACACGAGAGAATGTTGCGACACTATGGTGAATGACTGTTCAAGTGCCAACACATATACTACGGCTTTCGACGTCACGGCTTTGATTCTAAGACAGCGCGGTTCTTGCCTGAAAGAGAACACGAGAAGCCTTGAAATTGTCGTGTTGAAGGTTGTGAATTCGAGAAAGGGGGTTTCTTTTCTCGTAAAATGCGCGACGAGCACCTGGAGCGATTCCACAATCATCATAAACTTCTACCTAGTGGACGATTCGAGGATCTTGACGAGGTTGACTTCCAGAACGTCTGCTTGGACCTGGTGAAATCAGATGTCGTGTCGAAAATGGGAGAACTGGCTGCAGTCGGCATCATTGATGCTGGGTTTACTTACCACGTTTTGTTACCCTGCGCTGCGCAGTAAGCATCTCTGGCAATGGTCACAATAGTCATAAATCACGCAATGCCGGAGAATCACTACGAAGCCCTAGGTTCTCGGAAGCTTCTATTGTTAGCAACTGTTGTGGGCAACAACTCCAAGGTATTAGAGTATATCCTGCGTATCGACAAAGACCATAATGTAGGAAGAGGTTGGAAAGGAGCGTTGGATATTTCAGACATCGCGGCCTGGCGGAGGTACTGACAAAAGGAAACGACGAGATGCTGGATGTATTTTCTAGACGGGTCGCTGAATAGCTCCTCCAAGGGGGAGAAAGTTCTTACATTATCCAGCCACATACCATGACATCAACAGCTGGAGATGTCTATCGGGAACGGATAGTGCTCGGATTATGGGAAAAGGTTCCATGTGCTTGGTGGGCAAAGAACACCTGGAAGAATGCTATAACACACGTCGCATCAACAACATGTTCTGTCGAACTTGCAAAATTTCTCATCGATCAGGGCATGCCCGTGGACTGGGGGATGGGCAAATCAGTGCCAACACCGCTTGTTCACGCTGCACGCAAAACTAACGCGAAAGCTGCAGAGCTTGTTAAGCTGATTCTTTTCAATGGAGCAAACGATGTGGTGGAAACTCCCCAGGGCGGCAGAAACGAGAAAAACAAATACATCCTGGGTTTGAGTACTTTTAAAATCAGGATTTCTGAAGAAAAAGGTGCCCGCCAGATCTCAAAATGGCTGGGTGTGACCTTCGAGGAACTGGTCGCTCAAGCAAGGAAAGCGAAAGGAGAAGTGAAGAGTTCGGACACATGAAAGGTGCATAGGTACATGAGGTAGGGAAAGGCAGCGACTTTCTCCATGGCAAGGTATCAAGCGCGATGCACCAACTCTGCTACAGCTATAGTAGTAGAGACAGGCGCGTGGGAAGAGTATGTGCAATGGTTTTAGGGTATGAAGGCGATAATGAGGCCTTATACAAGTCCAATGATGGGAATCACAGACTACCTGACTTGTAGCAAGGTTTCTTCGCACACTAACAATAGGCGGGTGGATGATGTTATTCATATCAAACTCCATGGGCTATTGCTGAACTAAGTGTTTACGTTCAAGATCAAACCCCCTTGATAACTTTCCACATCTATCCACACCATTTCTGATAAGGTAAATTTACCTTTAAACACCCTACCGCCCCACCCGTGTCATAGTATACCGCAAGTAAATATCGCGGGCAGTAGGTGTCTGCGCCACATTCTCAAACACCGAATGACCTGGAATCAATGCGTACCCAAATGGTATGTAGAGACCTTAAGACTATTACCAGGCCCATGATCACTACAAACTCGGAGCTGCTCGAAATCTGGAGTGTCCCTTGCAGCATGAATATGCAGAAATGAATGTTATAATTGTATTAATTCATCAAACGTACTTGGCCAATAGTATAATCGAAGTAAGCTGCATCGCAACTTAGCCACGCTTCTGAGCGTATGTTGACAGCATTCGTCACGTTAGCGGTTCGCTGAGGAGCCTTTCGTACGAACGTTAGAAAGTCTAGCAACTTCGAAAGCTGTCCTTTCTTATTCGGATTCTTTTGTGTCCGGTGAAGCGACTAGTGCATGCTACGCATCACAAAAAACATTTTGTGTGTCGGATTATCTTGACTCTCGGCGTTGTCACCACCTGCAACCAGGACCATAACCGCAACGCCAAGAACGATCCCAGTCACTGTCACAGCAGCGACTCCATTGACAACGAGTACCACCTACGCTAATCCCAATGTACTCACGGTGACCAATGCGGCGCCAGCCGTGACAACAACTGCGACGATTATCGGGTCGACCAGCACAAGGAATACAATTGTCACGGTAGAACCTGTCACAATTACAACCACAACAGTGATCTCTACATCCATCGTGGTTGCTACAGTGACCAAGGGTGCTGCACGCAAACGAGCAGCTACCACTACGGCTGACCCACGCGCTGCCCAATGGTCGAGCATTGCCAAAGCCGCCGGAGCGATTCTATCTACATTCTGCTCCTGTGCCGTTCCCGGTCCTCTGACTACTGTCACATCAAGCATCACGCAGACTGTAACGAATACACCAGCGACAAGAACCGCCATCGCTACTATCACGCAAACGGCCACAACTACAGTCTTCGCGACGCCAACCGTGAATGTGAGCGTGACATCTACCCCGGTCATCACTATCACAAGCTTTAGCACTCCGACCGTCCTGATCACCCAGTCTGTCGTCGCGACGTCGACACAAACAACAACAGTTGATCCCATCAAGTGAGCAGCCGCACTGAATAGGAAATAAGAGATGCTAACACCTAAACAGCACCCCACGAGCGGCGTTCTGTCCCGGTGGTGGTGGTGGCTATGGCCCAAATGCTGGATGTAGGGACGGATGTTTTTGCGATAATTACATCGGCGGGGGCGGTGTTTGTGACAGCCTTGCGATTTGTTCACGTGAGTGTGATAGCGATCAGGCCTGTGGTGATGGGTTTGTTTGCATAATCAACACTGGATGCTTTAGCAGCGGCAATGTTTGCGCGCCTGTCGCGCCATGCAACGTAGCAGTGGCGGCAAGAGACCTGGGCGCCATGTTCCGAAAGATGAGTACGCGTCAAGAGACGAACGAGTTAGAGAGGCGCGGATTAAAGAAGGGAGATATTAGAAGGAGTGAAAGTTAACATCCTACTTACGAAGCCGGCTAGATCGACTTCAACGCGTAGAGAGCCAACAAGGTGCAGTCAAGGGTAACAAAAGAGAAACATTTCTGTTAGTCAGTTTTCAAATTCAGAATCCTCGGCGCGACTCATAATTGATGCTTCGAAGGCAATGCGAGCAATATCTGAGCTAAGTGGGCAGGTAGACAAGACTGCCATACTGGACATTGCAAAAGGAACAAATTCGCGCAAAGAGAAGTCGGTAGAAGCCTGATAAAGTAATGCGTGGGGCTGAGTGTGTTTACAGTAGCGCACATAATGGGCTAGGGGCGTGTGTAGTAACAATTTGATGTTCGTGGAGTGCATCAACGATGTGCCGCGCTCGAGCCGTGGTTTAACGCAAGTAGAACATCGATGCGATGTCCAGCCGCAATAACATTTGTTGCTAAGCTCAAGAGGAAGTTTTTTAAGCTCTCATAGTGGAGCTTTTGATTCGTGGAAAGCATCTGCAGATAAAAAGGAATTGTGTGTGCGTGTGATTCATATGACTGCACGATCATCTCTGCGATGATAGGCGCTTGCGGGATCGATAGCGGCTGCTTGGTACAAATGAATAGAGTACACCATGTAGGAATCATATTTAGAAATTGGGGTTGAAATGGGGTGCGGCGGCTGGGCGGATCATGGTCGAGCTGTCAGCTATCACGGCGCCTTTTGTCGCGTTGGCTGAGGGGAGAACACTGAAAGCGAATTGAGTTAAGATATATGGTGAATAGCCATATATCACTTGTGAAGTTCGGCGCACTATCAATGCGAGCAGACTTGTGGTATATGCTCGGCGATTCAAAAGTGGTAGGAGAGTCAGGGAAATTGACAACGATGGGGCATTGGGGATTGTCATGCCGACGCAGGGTCTGAACTCGGTGGGCATAATGCTTACTTGGCACTCAGCGCAAGACCTCACAGTATCGTTACTGTGGGTTCGTATTCTTTTGGCAATACTCAATGCAGCTACAAGCACGCAGTCAACGTACTTTTCGAGTTCCATGATACATCCATATGCATCGTAATATGAGTCTTCTCCAATACAACGACCTCTCATGATGGGCTGATGATGCTATTGAGCTGGGGCTAGTGGTTGCTGGCTGCTGTTGTTTGTGTGCGGTCAACCGCAGTTTGTTGTACTGTTCGACAAGCGGGACCGCATCCGTACTGTGGTCCTTATCAATTTTCGATTGTGCTTAGTGGCTCAAATAGCAGCTTTCTCTCGTGGATTCTACGACTTTACGTCATGTTAACGCTTGTGGAAGGAAGTCAGGCTATACACAGCGATGCCTCGCCGGACACAGCTGTTGCAACTCGGTCTTCCCATGCATGACTATATTCCTCACAATAGACACTAATATGAGCATTGATCCGAGTCGTATTATGAGTCTCTAATCATGTTACGAGACTCCATCCCCATCCGATATGCGCAGCCTGAGGATACCACACATTACATTGCAATGATGTTTTTAGTTGTTCGTCCAGCAGGATTGCCAACAGGATTGCAAATAGTGCTTACTGCTTTATAGTATACTATCGTCAATAGCGAAGATATCAGGGCAGTTTGTTCTATGGGTTCACCCTCTTGCCATATGGCAAGTGACCGCAAAGCTCGAAATGTACCTGCGCGAAGCGAATGAGGCTCCACAAGAGTTCAGTCAATTTGTAATTGAGGCCTCAGTCTTTCAAAACTTCTCGTGGACTTATTTAGCCTTATAACCATTGGAAGAACCATTTTAGAAGCTCAAGTTTACCACTTTACTTGACAGATAATATGGATAGAATCAAGATAGCTTGCAGACCAATATCATTGCAATTTTCAGCTCTTTATTCGAGTTGTCGGAGCCAAATGATTGTGCCAGTAATATATGAGTCATTCCGGTAGCCTAGTTCTTCTTTCTATGATCAAGGACCCACCGCGTCTGCTCCTCAAAATGCTTGAGCTCCTGGCCGTCTAACATCTTCAAGCCATTTTCTCGTAGAGTGGAAAAGAGATCTACAGCATCGTCAAAGAACTCAAAGGTCGTAAAGCCAGTATCATCTACTCGACCTTTCAATTCATCCCATAAGTCTCGCATATTGTTATAGCTGACCGCGTCTTCATGGCTTTTCTGAACTTCTTCAGCAGAGAAATGGTATGGACAAGCGGCTATTGAGCCAGCATATTCTTTCCAGTCCCTAAAGCAGTATTTAGTTCCCAGGCATGACTATCAAAAGTGCAAACAGTGTTTCATACCTCTCAATTCGAATCAAACAGTCACGACGAGGAAGTATGTCTCCGTCCCAAGACGCAGAGGCAAATTCCACAACGTTACTCAGCATTTTTCCATGAGGGTATCTTAGCACCCTATTTAAGAGAGGGTTCCGACCAGCAGTCTTGTGTTCGTAACTATAAACCTGGATAGACTGCTGTGCCTTGCACTCCACTGAGCGTCGCTCGTCTTCCGACATCTCCTCGTATTCTGGCGGTAGCTTCAGCATAATGTCGCCGTTGTAATCCAAAATTCGTGGTGCCCTTGCTCGGAGGATGAGAGGGCCAACCCAGCAAGATTGCCAATCAATGATACTTGATATTTTCCCTTCATGTATGAAAAGGTTGCCGGGGTGTAGGTCGCGGTGCCAAAGCACGGGTGCAGGTAGCTCACTTTCTTTTGGAAGTAATTGAGCAACGACACTGAGATACCTTCCAAGCAAGTCAATGTGGGCCTGACGGTCGCTCTGGCCTTTGAAGGTGCTCCATTTTCCCTAGAGGGCGGCAAAGATCCAGCATAGTGACTAAGCCAAGCGATCTCGCGGTGTGCGATCGCTTCCACGTATTCACGAGCACTAGTCCCGTCGAGAGCTGTCAGTTCTTTGGTCAGTTCGTTGCGATGAGGTCTTACGTACAGGGTCCACGATCAACAGCCATCTCTGCCCTTTGTTTCTCCCAGAACACTCTTTCTACTGTTGGACCAATGACGAATCTGTTCGCAACATCTGCTTTCAGGCTATCCGGAATATTACCGGAGATTTGTGCGGTTTCACACCCAGGAAAGTTGTCTGCCCTATAATAGAGTGCGCCATGTCTATTGATGTTAGGGTCGTCTCTATAAAGAGCTTGTGACTTAAAGCAGCTACATACCTGTTTAATGATACGGACAGAAGCTTCTCGTCAACAGTGACAAGTTCAGTCACAATTTTCATTTGATCTTTCAGATCCATTGTGTCCCAAACTTTGGACAGTTGTGTGCCTTGCGCCTCCTCCATGATCATGTATTCTGAGCCAACTGGGTTATTGGCTGTAGCACAGTAGGCCAGAATCTTTGGTACAGGTATGCCAAGGATGGATTTTGCCTGTATAAATGAGTATCCAACGAAGTCGTGAAGTCAACTGTCTGTCTCACAAAGTCTATTGTAGCAACCTCTGAGGTGGTTGTGTACGAAGGAGGGCCTGCGTTGGGATGAGGAACGCGAGCCATTAAGACCAATCCATTATCCATCTGAAGGCGGAAAACCTTGTTGAAATTTCCTTCACCAATCTTGCTCATAGAGACGCACTTCTCCGATCCGGCAATGCTCATAGCGACCTTCTGGAGTTCATTGACATTGAATGCGCGATAGCGTTCGCGCAATTGTTCGTCCTCTCCCCAAAGCCATCTTCCCGATGTGTAGTGAAAGTAGTCATGGGATTCGCCATGCTGTATGGTAGGCATGACCCCACCCTTCTGCGCTGAATGATTACGCCAGGTAGAGTAAAAAGGGCACGCGGTGATCCGTTTGATAGGTAATTGCAGGTGATGAAGAGAAAAATGCTTCAAGGAAAAACTAAAAAAGGACATGAAAGCGATTGGAGAATTAAAGACAGGGAGGGCTTGTGGTTGAGCGGTCACAATTCTGTGTCGCAATCATGTCGGACGCAAATCGTGTGTCGCAAGTGTTGTCAGGGTCTGTCTAAATTAGCGCGCGCATACAGCTGACTTACCATCCCCATGAGTGGCTGACCAATAAATTCCATACAAGGCGACCAGTAAGTGAGGTGCTTCCTGTGTACATCATCCCTTTTGAAGAATACTTCTATTATCCCATGTGACGCAGCTTGAATCTCGTGGAAGCAATATGCTTCATCTTGCCCAGGTGTGAAGCGTTCGCATTGTTAAAACAGGATAGAGGGATGCTTTCTTCATTACCCGTAAGCAGATTAGTAGTATCGTGGGTATCTAGATATGAATCCCTGCTGTTGCATATCTATGCAAATTGTATTGTTTCCCTTTCTTCTATTGTTTCTTTCAAACAATTTTTGCATTGCGTAACTTCCCCGGAGTGCACTACCAACTTGTAGTGATGCATCATGACTATTTCTACACTTCTCAATCACAACCGCTGAGAGAACCGACTCACTCATCCCTTCGGCCGGTAATCACACAAGACAGAATGTGCTTGCCTTCTTCAATACAGTGCACACTCTGCGTCTTGCTGTGGCCCACGTTACTATCTTATCTCGGCAATCAGGATCTTCGTAGCTACGGAGTGGATACGTCTTGTCTATAACAGCATCGTCGAAGTCGAAGCCCTCGAATCTGCCATGGCCTATAAACTTAAATTTTCTTCTCCCACAGCCCCGCAGGATGAACGGTAGCTCGGACCCGTACATGACACATACGGCATCACCAACATTGGCATTTTCAGGTACCAATCCTATACATTTGTTTGCTGTGATGGCAAACCTCCGGTTCGACAGGAAAAAGCTTGCTGGGGGCAACCGATCGAAAAACGATGCTGATCCATGCTGGACATTGGCGGTAGTCCTCAGAACATCGAGAAGAGGCTCGTCATCTCGAAGCTGTTGGACTCTGATTTCTCTTGTCATCGCATCAATCGCGACGGTCAAATCTGTAAAGAGATCATCGAAAAATTCAGGTTCGAGTTCATCGTCGTCATCAACTCTTCCCAGGTACAACACTTTCTTGAACACTGTCCACGTCTCTTCCATTGTGGTACATGGCTTATGGCATTCGAGTAGCTGTAAACATTGCTCGATCCACTGCTTTAAACGAACAATGTAGTCTCTGGCAGCACACCACCCTCCGAGATTCATTTCGGTGAAGAGATCGATGGCTGGTGGATGGACGTGAGTGGAAAGCGCAGTAATCTTATCGAATTCAAGACCCTTGATTGTAAAGGCGTCGCCTGGTCCAAAAGAAAATACAGCTGAACAGCGTTCAGTGATGCTGTTACTGATCATCATTCTTACACGATCAAGTTTGGCAATACTAAAGTTGTATGGTTTGCTGGGCCGCCACATTACTTGGCGTGCTGAAACTTGTGGTTGCCGCTCGTGGTCGAACGGAACGTGGAAAGTACGTGAGGGTGAGCTATCACCCCAGTCTGGTACCCAGGACGGAAGCTTAGTCGAGCGACTCGCCCCATTGTCGACAAATTTTAACACCTCGATAGACCTGGTCCTACAAATGATAGCTCTGGTGACATTGATGAAGACTCGCGCGGGCGACAAAGTGTAATCCACCTTGAAAGGTACCCACACCCATGGTTGATAGTCGATCTGATGGCGTCGAAGTCGTCGATATTGCCTCTTTTCTTCATACCAGCCCAAATTTGACGCATCCTTTGCGAGACTCAATACGCCATATATTTTGTCCCGCGGATTCGTAGCGTCGGCCCATCGTGTCTGCGATAGATAATTCAAAAGATCACCTCGGAAATCCGTCCCCATCAATGGATTGATTAACCTATTCCGAGCTTGCACCATGAAATTAAGCTGTTGGATAGTGGTTCTCGTCGCGCCATTCGTCAACTCCGATTTGTTCGCATGGAATGACAGGATTTTCGGAAGTGCTTCAGCCTCGATCATAGAATTGATGATTAACAAGAAGGTGTTCGCCTCCAGAAAATCCGCTCCGCAGGCAAATACAGCGTGTTGGGCGCAGAGTATCTCTTGAATTATCCACACGCGGCGGAACCATGGACGATGGAGCAGCTCACAAATGGCTGTCCACTTTGGATGTGACTGATCAGCATCGAAGTATGCAGCTGGGATTTTGTTGTCCCATTCAACGTGCTGAGTCAGTGTGTAAAGCTCCTCAAAGGCCCGCCTGGTCATTTCGTTACTGTCTCCTAGCCAGACATAAACCATGCTTGCGCCTTGATATACTTCAGCCATTTGGCTAACTTGAATTGATCGTTCAGTCATGTTGGTCTGATTAATGCAGAGGGCATCTACCCAAACTCTTGGTACCTTGCCCTGGCGAAGGTGTAACAACGCCACGTAGAGATTTTCTGTGACCATTGTGACGGCTCCGGTGACCATTATGGGGATCGAGGCGATTGCCGAGCCCCAGGTGTACGAAAGAGCTACATAATCCGCGTTCTTTTGCAAATCCAAATAGACAAATTCACACTCGATTGTGCTCAACGAATGGCCTTGCTTGATCTGCAACAGTCGAATTTGTCCTTTGGGAAGATCTCGCTTATACATCTTGGCTGTCGGAGGGAGCATCTTTTTTAGATACATTGCTAATGGTGCGTTAGCCACTTGCAGGGTCGAAGTATGTTTAATTTCTGTACCAAAAAATGGACCCACCTTTGAGCGCCCTCAGCCGTCCTGACCGGATCCATAATTTAGCCAACATGTTGACCCCTGTCTTACGCACTAGATGTCTTTTGCGTTTCAGCCAAGTACGCTTGGCATCATGTGACATGAAAGCACGCAAGGTGTCGGCATCGCGCTGTGTGAGATTGTCAATCTGATTCAAAATGGCCTGCATGATTCTGTTCCTAAGGAGTAAGCTCGCAGTGTGAGGGAGGCCTGAGTTATAGGTGAACTCTGTCCAGGTCCTGAAACGAGGCTGTGCAGTGAGAAATCGGCAATGTTTCACAAGCTAGCGAGCGTCCAATCGCTAATTCCGCGATAACATCACGTACTTTCATCAAGGTTCTCTGAGGTTTGTACGAAGTCTATTGATTCTGTAGAACTGTGCGTACCAGTTGCCTCCTCTAGCTTTACTATATATGTGTGCACGTTATGCCCAATGCCCTTATAATACCCGTACCACCTCTCTCTTCGCTGTCTCTTCAACATCTCTCTGCCGTCACTTTATTATGTTTCTACTGCCACACTTGGTAGGCTGCATGGTATCATCTCTGGGCACATCATTAGCGTGTCCCTTGACCAGACCTAGATTCTGCTGAAACTCACGGCTAGACGAGGCAGCTATGCTCCTAGAAACGCGAAGACTATGCTCCGGTAACTGGTGAGATAGGCCTGGGTCGTTCAACAGCGGTGCTATTAACTTTCTCGTTGTATTTCCTTCGGAGTTGATTCGGTGGTCCCACTCACCGCCAAAGAGAAGACCAATGCCCTTCTAAGCCTAGAGACTGATTTATCACAATATACAGTTATCGGAGAGCCTAGGCTACGTTATTTGTGAGACAGCGTGACTAGTGTTGAGCCCTGCGATCGTGTGGCATCAGTAAGAAAGGGATTTGCTGTCACAGCTTTGCTAGACCCGTTGGAGTTATGTAGTATATCGATGCATTAAGCACCCTACCTGCCACATACGACCATAGGACGTTGAAAACAAGGCTTCCCGTTCGCTCAGCCCTATTTAAGCAACGTACCGGTGGACTAGTAGTTGAGTGGGTGACCATCAGCGAATCCCCGCTGTTGTATGTTTTTGACATTTTTTTGTTCCATTGATCGATGTGTGGAGTCGGTGAATTGCGGCCTCGGCTTCCACTGATCGCTGAACCACACGAACGTAAAGGTATCATAAGGCACTTACTCGTGACCATCTGTGCATTCGCTTCGATTAGAAGGCGTTTTTGGTCTCCTACTTGATTACGGAGGTGCAGTAATATTAAGTCGGTGCCTCTAGCACTAGACGTTCCCGGAACCCTTGGACCTCGATCTGGAAAGCTTCATACGTAACGGGCAGGGAAGATGCGGTACCCACACGTCTGATTTTATCGTCTTCGACATGCTCAAGCAGAAGCGCCCAGTACACAAACTTCCAGTCCTGCTCTGTATGGTACAATACGGCATCCTGGCGGGCGTTAGTCTCAGCGCGGCACTTGCACGGTGAACTCTCACGATCAAGTTTGACACGAACCATTTTCCCTGCCGACCATCCTCTTTATATCCGCTTGTTTGCTTTGCAAGAAAACATGCATGGGCATATGTATGGGTATATGTGGTCCTTCTATCGTCGTCGTCGAATCGGACAATCCCTGCACAGCCTTATCACAAGTACCATCGATGTCTTGCGCGAGAAGACAAAAGCCTCAGTCATACTCAACCCATGGGTCATAGAGACGTAGCAGGCTAACAAGCTTAAGGTCGTGTGTGTCGAAATTGTGTTGTACACAGAATGGAACCAGCTTGATGGTGCTCGAATGTCCAACAATCTTGAGATGCACTGCAGAGGTGATCACAAGTGCTTTTGGCATTTCTTCTGCGTTGCGGATATTGTCACACCCTTTGGGGATGATGCGTTCTTTTGGCCATCCCTTGATACTATCCGTGGCGGCCCAGCTCCATGAAGGCATGGTAGCCAGTCGGCCGTCGTCGTAACACGGGCCATGATGGAACCAAAGCAGTTGGAATACGAGGTGCTCTCTCCACACACCGTACTCCGCAACGTATCCATCTCTTGAAAACTGCGGACGTGGCTGAGTTATACTGTAATCCCATTTATCGGTCGGGTCCGTTGGACCTCTAGGGTATAGATTAGCGACTCCTCTAAGTGCCTCGACACGATCCGGCGGAAATGTGAGAGATTTCGCCGTGTATACTGTCAACAGGTCGGACCAATGTATTTCCTGACTGAGAACAAACAAGTATTCCCCCGTTCCAGTCACTTGTTCACTGTCCCACAACCATGAGATGCAATTCGGCATAAATGTCGTCAAGCGTAGCGCAAGATAACGCTCTTGTAACGTCCAGGCTCGTTTCTCGAAGGGTCCATCTGCTGGGCGGCTATCAAACGGGTTTGGCGATTGGGTCATGTTGAATGTTTTTCTATACTCCCCGGCAATTCTATAGGGTAGGCGCAAGACAGTAGCAGGCGGACGCTCGTCAATCAGGAGCCCTTCACTTGAGTCTTTTGCACCCGATGCGGCTACAACTAGGGCCGGATTCCGGTATATATCTCTCATATTCGCTGCTTCCGAGTGCCAATCCTGCCTATCGCCCTGTATGATGCAAAGAGAGTCTATCCAAACGTAAGTGTTGCCTATACCCTGTGCAAGTTTTAGTGTATCCTGGAAGGTCTTTGGCAGATCTTCGAATAGGATACCACTTTGATGTTTCTGATAGTTCTCCGACGTTGTGCGTAACGGTGGTTTCTCAGCTGAGCCCCAACAATGGCTCAAGGCCAGATATCGGCCTTTTAGTCCCTTGCCTTCGATGAGCTGGATCCAGGGTCGTGTATTGTCCCCACGAACCGCAAGGACACGACTTGGCAGTGGTTTGTCATCGTCTGGCATACAATGCCTGTGAGCCTTGCACTCGTCCTGCCAGCGCTGAATTAGGTCGCATACTTTGGCTATGTATGGACCAAGAACCGGTGGCCGGTTTGTTAAGGTTGCGTTCGCGGGACTGCATAAACATTGTCAGCAGAGCAATACCCCAGGGCTCGAATACTTGGTCACTTTGGTCGGCCCAAATGGCATATTGGAGCTTCTCGATCCCAACTCCGCATATCTGACGAGAGTTGTCTGAATCAATGGTAGATACCCCTGTGCTTCTATATATTCGAGACATGTCCAGCTGAGTCTGCTTCCAATTCATATCTATTCCCAGCTGCTGCTTTTGTATGAGGAAATGCTTCGTTATGCTCTTACATAGCCTGTATGTCCCCGGACCGGGTTCTTGTGTGAAAATTTCTGTGTCCCTCAAGCGTCAGCGCAAGCGGTCGTCCAGACTGCATGACCATAGCCTCGACAAGGTAGTCACACAAGTCCGTGATATCTTCTATGATAGGTTCCGGAGCCACTGAAGCATTCCCCACACACTTTGGAGACTTTGATGCCATTACAGCACAAAGTGCACCCAATGACCGTAAATTGTTGGCTTAGTTGACATGGAAACACGAACAATCGTTGCTGTAGACATTGTCAGCTCACGCTGACGAAGAATTATCCCAAAGAGGGGATAACTGAAAAGAGCACAAAGTAGGTAGCTGCTGCTGCATGTAGGCTGACATCAATGTGCATGCGGCCCTATGCGCAGCTTGTGGCTGTGCACGGAATTGTCATGTAGGTTCCGATCTTGTCTGGCTATCTGGGATTGAAGGAACGAACCAGAGCCAGGGAAACATACCCAAGATCTCCAACGAGCATTATGAGACATCAGCTGTGCTGGAAGAGAGACGGAATGGGAGACGGCGGAGTTGGATCGCATTATCCAGCGAAATGCGATGCACAACCCAAAAACCACACCAGCCCGCCCATACAGTCACCAAGTCAATTTTTTCAACTAGTGATTTTGTTCAGACAGTATTTGACGGGCGCCTTTTTCTCAAAATTGATAAATGAAGTTATGTCGCAAATGAATATCTTTTAACCAAAACTCCCAAAATCATGCATAGATCGAGATGATATGCGACATATCAAGCGCATGATGGTGATGGGAAGAATCATGCCCTCGTCCGATCCCGTGGGGTCATGGACGCCTACGCATCGACCTCCATATCGATTGCGACACCGCCTTCCTCTTCGTCCGCAATGTCCTGCTCCTTGACGCCTTCGCCGTCGCTGACATCCACGTTGTTGGCTTCTGCCGCTGCCTCCTCATCTTGCTTCTTCTGCTCCGCTTTAGCTTTCTCAGCGACGTGATTGATGATCTCAGTGTCCTTCTCGTTGAACAGCCTCAGCAACATGGCCTTGCGATCATCCTTGTCGACCATCAGGTTGGCGCTGCCAGGATGTCTCCACAGTGGCAGGACCATGCGGAACGGTATGCCCTGCGAGTCGTCCTTCTCGACACGAATGAAGCAGCATCCAATATCCATGCCCTGCAGCTTGTCGCCAACCTCTCCCAAACCGTGCTCGCCCTCCCTGGGTAACTTGGGGAACATCTCCACGATGAGCTGGCGCAGAGTGTTCTTTGACGTGCAGTTGACGATGCGGTTTGACGCCCAAGGCTCGATGATGCGGATGCCTTCGCTTTGTAGGCGCCAAGGTGCATGAGTGTAGTCCTTGTCCTTAATCTTGTGTGCAACGAACATGACGACACCACAGTGTATGAACTTCATGCCTCGGTCTTTGTTCTGCTGGAGGATGTCTTTCGCCATGGCGGATGTGTAGTAGATCTTGTTGAGAGAAAGACCTTCCTTGTTCTTGACCATGAAGCGATCGCGCGGGAAGCGTTCTGAGATACCGAAGAAGGACATGATGGATGCGATGGTCGCATCGTCGGATGGGAGATACTCAAAGTACTCCTTGTTCTGGCTCTGATTCTCTGACTTGAGTTTCGGTTCCCTCGCCACTGCAGATACGGCCGAGCCATTGGTCGCTGGTTTTGAGTCTGCTCCTTCAGTGGAAGGGTTTTCTATGGGCTCAACAAGTGCATCTCCATCGCTCTTGACCTTCTTCTGAGGCGCCGCCTCTTCCTCTCCATCCAACTTACGTTTCAGAGATCCACTGTCTGAGTTGTCTTCTTGCATAGTGGCATCAACTTCAATGACGTTCTCTTCTGGCGTCGGAACGGAGGAGTCATCCGTCTTGCCCGCGGCGGTTTGTGATCTCTGCGCCTTTGCAGCGTTCTCGGGATTCTGGATCTGCGTGACCTTGATGTCGTCGAGTTTCTCGAGCACAGCAACGAAGAAGCCTCCGGTATCCTGCAAATGGGGATATACTCTAATGCAATGCTCGAGAGGAATGCGCTCCTCTGGTGACTTAGAGATGGGCGGGAAACAACCGGCCGTGATCTTGGTGGAGAAGGACCTTTCAGGCTCCTCAGCTGCGTACTTCGCCTTCGCCTTCTCGAATGCTTCCCAGTTCGTGAACATGTGCGCAGTCTTCTCGGAGCTGGCGGACGCTTGCGAAGTATCGAGGACCTTCCAGACGTTCAGACCGGGTTTTCGCTTGAGATTTGGCAGCAAATCGGAGCAGTCCACGAGTCGCACTTTGGCGTTACCTCCGCACGCCTCGATGGCTGCAGCTACAACGGCCTCATTCTCGACAGGGTTCATGCTACATGTTGAATAGACCATGCGGCCACCTTTCTTCAGCATTTGCAAGCCTCGGAAAAGAATGCGGAGCTGCAGGTTGTGCAGACCAAGACCATCCTTCGGCGTCCACTTCTGCCATACGTTTGGGTTCTTCCGCGCAGTACCGTCACCAGCACAGGGCACATCGGCGAGAATGCGATCGTACTTGAGGTATTGCTTGGCCTTGCCCGAGCTCGGTAGCTCGATCGAAGGGAATATGGACGCATCGTGTTGTGTGACGATCAGATTGGGGAAGTTTAGTCGCTTGACCTGGTGAACCAGCATGCCTGCACGCTTGTAGTCGGTGTCGTTAGCAATGAGTAGCCCAGTCGAGCGTCCATCATCGCTGTAATCGCCGTCCTCGCCACTGCCAGTAGACTCGCCATTGGCAGCCCTCTTGACTCGATCCTCCTCATCGCCATGGATCATCTCCGCCAATTGCGCCGACTTGCTGCCTGGTGCTGCGCACATGTCCAGGACAACCATCCCAGGCTTCACGTCTAGGAAGTGAGGAGGAATCATGCTGACCACCTCCTGTCGGCTGATGTTACCAGACGCAGCTTCTGCGACGAGGAATTTCTGGAAGTCTGCAAAAGGCGCATGTCGTCGAATAACCTTCTTGTGGGTCTTCATGTGCCAAACGAGCTCGTCGGGGAAGGCATTGACTGCCTCGGGAGGCGGTACAGGCTTGCCTTCGAACTTCTTGGCCGCGATGGCTGGAACATAGCGCTGCTTGAAGATTTCGCGCACCGCCAGGGCGTCGGACTTGGTGCCTGTGAAGCGAAAGCTGTTGGGCAGGTCGGTTTGCAGGGCCTTCCACATCTCTTCGAACTCTGCCTCCTCCATGAAGCCACCCATGCGATAGTAGCTCTCAAAGAGCTCGTTCTTGCGCGGAATGTCTGACCATGGCTCAGTGCGGGTGTCTCTGCCACCACCACCACCGCCGCCACCGCGACCTCTGCCTTTACCACGACCCCTACCGCGACTGCCGCCCTGTTGTGAATTAGCACAAGCTTTTTTGACACAGAACTGCGATGACCTACGCGACCTCCTCTAGCCATGATTGAATATGTATGGTATTGTTGGGAATATGTAGAGTGCACGAACGTCTGACGCTGTCGCAAAGCTCGAAGCTCGAGAAAATGCCAGTAGCTCCGCGAGGTGGATCTGGATTGGTGGGGTTTGGCCGCACCTGCCCACCCGAACGAATCTTGGCGTGGCCCGAGCGCGCACATGCATTTTGATTCTCGCTCCGCCGAACTTCTCTCCTCAGCTTCGACAATTTCCAACAAGCCCAACTAACCACCAGCACAATGGCCAAGTCAGCGTATGTACACTCAATGACATGTGCTTGCATCAGTGAGTAGCTGACAACATCGATGCAGCCCCCACAGCATCTCCCAGAAGGACATCGAGGTCCCGGAGACGATCCTGAAGAAGCAGAAGGCCAACCAGAAGGTCAACGACCAGCGTGCGGCCGAGACCCAGAAGAAGCGTGAGGTGCGATAAATCTCTCCCTTGATCTGCGCAAGCGGTTAGGAGTATCACAGTTGGCTAAGACTCTCTTAGGCCAACAAGAAGAAGCGCGACACCATCTTCAAGCGCGCCGAGAAGTACCAGCAGGAGTACGTCAAGGCCGAGCGCGACGTTATCGAGGCCAAGCGTGCCGCGAAGAGGGACAACTCCTTCTACGTCCCCGCCGAGAACAAGCTCGCCTTTGTCGTCCGTATCAAGGGGTGCGTTACTAATCGTCTTCGCGCTCGATCCCCATCTAACATCTCCCAGTATCAACAAGATTGACCCCAAGAAGCGCAAGACCCTCCAGCTCCTCCGTCTCCTCCAGATCAACAATGGTGTCTTCATCAGGCTCACCAAGGCCACTATTGAGATGCTGAAGATCGTCGAGCCTTTCATCGCATACGGCTACCCCAACTTGAAGACTGTGCGTGAGCTCGTCTACAAGCGCGGTTACGGAAAGGTCAACAAGCAGCGCCTGCCCATCACCGACAACGAGCTCATCGAGGAGAACCTCGGCAAGCTCGGCATTGTCTGCGTTGAGGACCTCATCCACGAGATCTACACCGTCGGCCCCAACTTCAAGCAGGCCTGCAACTTCCTCTGGCCCTTCAAGCTGTCCTCGCCCACTGGTGGTTTCCGCCCAAGGAAGTTCAAGCACTTCATCGAGGGAGGTGACCTTGGTAACCGTGAGGAGCACATCAACCAGCTCGTCGCTCGCATGAACTAAGCCGGACTGGCGTGCCATTTGGGTGGAGTTACGGAACGATACCATGATGATCACGACTGTTGGTCACACCCACTCTTGTAGGGAGTGAGGGCAGGCCGAGCCACATGCTCTGGTTAGCTAGATAAGTCTTGCACATCCTGCGAGGGAACCAAAAATTCACACAATTTTGACCACTTTATACCATGTTCGTTCGAGTGCTATTCGTGATCCCCAATCGTGATCTAAGTCACATCATATGTCATCGCCAACGACTGACTATTATGGCATAATTATTGTCGCATTCAGCTAATGGACTTGACTTTCCACTGAATCATGCTTTACTACGTCCTCTAATGCTACCTCTCATAAAATGATGTCGTTCATGTTGCGTAGACGAACCTCCTCCTGCTTGCGATCTGAAGACTTCGAAATGAATACTTTAGTGATGTAGATAGCTCAATAGAGCAGAAGCCAACACTTTTGCTACCTATATTGATAACTGTGTATCTAAAGTGGAAGTCCTTCCAACTAAGGACTTAAAGCTCAAAGCTAGTGTGAACTGCCACTAGGATAACGGGCAGAGTGACAAGGACAAAATAGAGACTTATTATCGCTAGACAATACAACACCGTGTCAAAGAGGTGGCAGAGGTCTATATACACAAGGCTGCTGTGAAGGAGGTGCTTAAGTCTCGCATTCAGAGGCAGAAAGTCTCTTAGTACTTTCTCCAGCTAAAATTCCGACCTTATAGACCTAATGAGAAGTGCTTTTCCTGGTAATATGAGATACACGAGTCTACTGGCCCAAGACACCCAAAAGAAGATTAAACACCGTAGAGGTCAGAGATACGAGCCAAAGAACGTTCAACACAATGATGGAGGAAAGCAGAAGAACAATGCAGAGGGGAGATAGGAGGTACCAGGCGAGGGTACACAGGCATTTTCTCCAGATCTATCTATATTTAAAATTTGGGCGAAGTTACTGCGTCACAAGTTCTAGCGTCCGCGTTGTGGCTCTGCAGAGGAGGAACTAAAAGACCGTAAAGCGTAACTGAGGATCGTGACCAGGAGAGAATCAACGCCATAACTGAAGCCTACCCCAAATGGCTGCATGACTATGTGAAAGTCACACACGGCAGGATGACAATGTGCGAGCTGTTCTGAGCATTTTGGCATCAAACTTATTAATTTAACCTAGTTTTTGACGGAGATGAATCCACCTGAAGATGGCTACTTTGGTGGTGAAGGTGATATCCATCAGTCATTTCCTTCTTTTTGAACCCCGCCAATTGGCGGAGCAGTGGCTGTACCTGCACTGCAATTCTTAGCGCAGAAGAGCAAGCCAGTTCACCAGTTCACTAGAGTCTGACCAATCGCCCTCATCCTTGCGAACTGAACCAGATTTGTGATTTCGGGCGAGTGTTGCGTAGGGTCATGTCTACTTGCTTGCGATCTGAAGACACATAGATATATTGCTTGAGTGCTCCTTCGTTAAACGCCAGGGGGAGTTTCTGCGCTCCTCAGCCCCTAATTATTCCTAGCATAGCCTATCAGGTGCGGCAGATGGCTGAGGCCAAAATGTCGGGAGCTACGCTCAGTTAGGTACCTGGTGCATGGGGAGGCAGCCAGGCTGTGCTTCCTGTCACGTTGCACTGCAACTCTTAGCGCGGAAGAGCAGACCAGCTTAGAATCTAACCAATCCCAAAGCCAAAATTTCGGGAGCTAAGCTCGGTTATCTGGTGCATTGGGAGACGTAAGGCATACCCAGTTTGCACTGCAACTCTTAGCGTGGAAGAGCAGACCAGCTCACTAGAATGTTGCCAACTGCACGCACCCTTGCGAACCGAACCAGATTTGTGAGTTCAGGTGAGTGTTGCGTGGGGTAATGTCTACTTGCTTGCGATCTAAAGACATATGATATAACGCTTGAGTGCTCCTTTGTTAAACGACAGCGGGAGTTTCTGCGCTCCTCAGCCTCTGCTTATTCCTAGCATACCGGTAGCCTAAGGGTGCAAAATCTCGGGAGCTAGACTCGATTAACTTGTGCATGGCGGAGGCGGGTTTAAGTTATCCGTACTTCCCAGCATGAGGGTGCACTGCAACTCTTAGCTTGGAAGAGCAGACCAGCTCACTGAATTCCAACTAATCACACGCAACCTTGTGACCCGGGCTCAACTGCCGGTAGATTTGGTATGTGGGATTTGCACTGCAACTCTTAGCGCGGAAGAGCAGACCAGCTCACTAAACTCCAACCAATCACACGCACCCCTGCAACCCTAGCCATAATCGTGATTGAGCGTCATCTGGGCGAGTGAAAGCTGACTACAATCCACATGCAAACCCAAACTTTCCCAAAGCGGCAGTTTGAGCTGCAGGCTTAGGATAGGCCATGTCTTCGAGTAAATCCGCGTGAAGTGGGATGGTGTACACATGTCTTATCTCACAAGACACTTGGGCAGAATGGTAGCCTCGTCGCCACGGCATTGCATTTGCGCTGGAGGAAGTGGACGGACAGGAATGCTTGACGTCTCGGATCTCGCGAATTAAGACAGTCACTGAATCTAACATCGGCTGCTTCCTTACACCAGCTCAAACTGCGTGTCTGGGAAAGTTTTGCAAATCCAAGTGCGTATTGCGGAGTGATCCCACTCGTCCGGATCATCGGGGGCGAGCAGAGCAGAGCAGGCTGCGTGGCGCTAGACATTGCAGTGCAAGGCGGCAGCTGACGTTATCCTCCCACGATCGCGTTGCGCGGTGCGGTGCTTTCCTGTACGCTAATGGCTGTGGTGCTAGATAAGGTTAATTGAATACACGGTTACAGGACTCTGGTTGGACCTAGGCACTTCGAAGGATTTGCAGATTACGAGGTCAAAGATGTTAGAATTCATATAGAACACTCTGATATCACGCTCTACTAGTCTAGTCCACACACCACTTAGTTGTCCTTTTCCACCCCACTCTTCGCACTCCGCATACTCTTCACGCTCTTCAAGCTCTTCTTACTCGTCGTGCGTCTCAGCTTCGCCTTGAACTTCTGCCACTTGCCTTGCACTGACTCGGTGCCTTCCTCCCTGCCGTCCTCGCGATGGCTGTCCATGCTTCCTCGCGGATACTCGACCTCACTGCCCAAGTCGACGCTCTCCACGTTCCTGCTATGTCCACGCTCGTCACGAGGCTTGTGCAGAGGATCTCGCAGCTTTGCTAAGAGGATGAATTGCAGAGTCTGCCATGCGGGCATGTTGGCGATAGGGCCGTCGTCGGAATTCGCTTGTGTCGTAGCGTTCTTCCAAGGGCAGTGTTCTCGGTGAGACTCGAGAAGGTTGAGACGGAGAGAGTCAATGGGAACGTCGAGCTTCTTGCTCATTTCTTTGAGGCGGGTGTCTGAGGAGAGCCAGAGGCCGAGGCGCTGGAAGCAGTGGTCGCATGTTGCGAGCGATATGCGCGACTCTGAGAGTCCTGACCAGCCGAAGAGGGCGAAGGTGAATGCTACCTTGTCGGGGGCGGATGCTGGCGGTCGTATAGCTGCTGATGCGAACAGGCTGCTTGGCAGACGCTGGAGGATGTCGTGTATAGAAGGGTCGGGATACATGATGTTCTCGAGGAGCGGTAGATCGGCGGCGACGGCTTGGAAGGACTGGTAGCGAGCGAGTAAACTTGCAAGGCTGGGTGCTCGGCTTGCTATGGGTATATGATATATGTCCTCTGTGCAGATTGTTAGTATGTACTGGTGGTGATGATTTCTGGTTGTCCTACCTTGACACCCGCGCTTCCGCCACAGACAGTCGTCAGCATGACCCTTCTCGATAAGCTCCCTGTATCTTTCCACCAGCTTATCGTCTACATCGACAGACAGGTCTTCGCTCATGTCGATTGTCTTGCTAGTCGCGTCTTTCCGCTTGGGATACAGCTTGACAGCAACGCGCTTCTCGCATCCTCCTTTACACGCAACGGTATTCCATGTGTCGCAGCTCCATCCTCGCCTTGCCCATTCAATCTCGTTGACCGCATCGGGCTTTGTCGTCCACTTCTTCACGTCGGCGAAGGTCCTTACTCTGCTCAAGAACTGCTCCTGGCTGTGTGGCTGAAAGTTGGGCGTCTTGCGCGGTGTAGTTGACTTGGAGACGGTGGTCTTGCCGACGATTCTGACAGTTCCTTGTCGTTGTGGTGTCATCAGTTGGTCCTTGAGAGCCTGGATGCGCGCTTGGCTAGCTGATATGCTCCTGTCGCGCTCCATGCTCGCGTTGGAGCTACGAGGACGCTTGTTCGGTGGTTCGGGCGACGCGTCGTGCGCTAATGATGTACTCGAGGCATTTGACTCTCGAAGGGTGCTTGCCAGAGAGGTCGTGGACGTGCTGGCTGCGATGCTGTCTACGAGCTTGTGGAACTTGCGCTTGGTGGTCGCAAGCGCTGGTTGAGTCGTTGCCATGGCGAGTTGTGGCGCGATATCCCCGTTGCGATATCGTTATAGTGGCAGTACGTTGGTTGCGTATGGTGAATGGTGATTCACGTGGGTGTGCTCTTTGTGTCGATCTTTGTTTACGGTCCGTCGTCGTAAAAGCAGCGTGTAAAAGCAGAACTAGAATCACACGCTGTCGCAATCCGTGTCCAGAGAGTGAGTCGGGTTCGAGAAAGCGAAAGTCCACTTTGGATATGTGTTGTGGTGTTGGCATGCAGCCGTGAGGACGTTGCTCAGTGCTGGTTACCATGGCGGCGGCTCCAAAACGGAAACCCCCGAGCGACTCTCCGAACAAATCCCAGTTACGTCAACCCTCTACCCGCAACCCCACCAAAGCTCCAGCCCTGCAGCACACTAATTCGAGCGTTGTATGCTTTTTATTAGCTCATGTCCACCCGAATTGCGACATCCCGATATTTTCTGCTAGCCCTAGTCATCCTGGCCATCTCAGTAATTAGTCCGTCGCTCCTCTTGCGGAGTGCTGCTCGTCTAGCTCAAGTAAAACACCACTTCTACCCCTCCTCCACCATAAACAAGCTATCCCACCCTCTATTCTCCACCAATCGCACTCTGTACAGCATGGCCTACGAGAAGGAATTGGAGGTCGCCCTCCTTGCCGTCCAACGCGCATCCATCCTCACCAAGACGGTCTACTCGAGCCACTCCAAGGGCACCCTCTCCAAGAGCGACTCGTCGCCCGTCACCATCGGAGACTTTGGCGCACAGGCCCTCATCATCGCCTCGATAAAGCACGCTTTTCCCGGGGACGAGGTCGTTGGTGAGGAGGATGCAGACGATCTGCGCAAGAACGAGCAGGAGCGCAACTTGGTATGGGATCTCGTCCAAGCCGCCAAGCTCGACGACAGCTCAGCCGAGGACAAGATCGGAGGCCCAATCAAGAGCGTGGATGACATGCTCACTGCGCTGGATAGTGGCAGGAGCAACGGAGGCCGACAGGGCAGGATCTGGGCTCTTGACCCAATTGATGGCACAAAGGGTTTCTTGCGTGGCGGACAGTATGCCGTTTGTCTGGCATTGATGGTCGACGGTGTGCCTACCGTTGGTGTCATTGGCTGCCCCAACCTCCCAATCGACGATCAAGCACCACTCGATAGCTCCATTGGCGCCGATGCAGACGACAAGGAGGGCAAGGGTGTTCTTTTCGGTGCCGTCAAGGGCGAGGGAGCCACAAGCCGACCCCTCAGCAAGGGAGCACTACAGGACTCCAAGAAGATCTCGATGAAGGCAGTTCCAGATGTCAGTCAAGCCACTTTCTGCGAGTCAGTAGAGGCAGGCCACTCATCTCATGGCGACAACGCTGCCATTGCTTCAAAGCTCGGCATCACCAAGTCGTCAGTGCGCATGGACTCGCAAGCCAAGTACGCATCAATCGCGCGCGGCGCTGGAGACATCTACCTCAGACTGCCGGTCAGCAAATCATACGAAGAGAAGATCTGGGATCACGCTGCGGGAGTTGTATTGGTTCAAGAGGCCGGAGGTGAGGTCACAGATGCATGGGGCAAGCCGCTGGATTTCGGCATCGGCAGAACCTTGAAGGAGAACAAGGGCGTGGTCGCAGCACCAAAAGACGTCTTCCCCAAGGTCATCAACGTCGTGAAAGAAGTATTGAGCGCTAAGCTATAGATTTGCCATAGGCAATCTCAGGTCACTACTCGCTCCTGATTTCCACCCTGCCCTTGATCCTCCCAAAGCAAGACGGCACAAAACAGTCTTTCCATTCCATGTCTCTTTCTGTCGTATACCCCGTCGTTGTTATTTCGAAACGTCGAAATAAGTGGGCTACTGTAAGATGCAGTAGTGCAAGTGCCAGGCTTCATGCAAAGTTAGCTTATTTGCTCAACAGGTCTCTAGTTATGGCAATACTCACTTTTGGCCAATGCAGCCCCTAGACCCCCTCGAGAAGCTCACCATATGCTTATCACGCAGCAAGTACGTCTCCGCATCACAGATCCATCGCTCGGGATCGAATCTGAACGGATCCGGGAAGACCTCTGGGTTCGTGTTGTTCATGTAAATGCACGTGTTCACGATAGCCTGCTCAACATCAGCGGTTCGACTCTTTCAATGACACGGGCACCAACACGACTTACACCGCCTGGTACCCACGTATCCCCAAACTTCGCGCCGCCCTCGGGTACCTTTCGCATCATCCTACCCGGCACTCCGTAGCTCAATCTCAACCCCTCCTTTACAACCGCGCGCATATACTCGAACCCCTCGCCATCTAATGTCGCGGACGGCACCACATCATCCTTCCCCATGCTCTTCCTCAACTCCTTCAACAACTGGCCCTCAATCTCTTTATCCTGCGTAACATGCCACAGAATCCTCCCCAATGCATTCGCCCCCGTATCCGTCCCCGCCGCAATCATCAAACACCCATCCGCCACCATATCCTCCTTCTCCACCCCAACCTGCCCCTTGCCCGTGTCGGGATTACACATTGCATCAAACATGGTCATGTGCTCCCCACTTCCTTGATCTTTAGCTTGTCCGCGCTGCTTCCACGCCTCTTCAACCCGCTCCCTCGCCAAGCTCTGCATCGTCTGAAACCCATATATCGGCGCGAACCACTTCTCGCGCGCACGCTCAGGCAGCGCAAATATAACCGCATTCAGCACGCCAAACAAATTCGGGAAAAACGTAGATGTAACCGCCATATCCATCCCATCCACCATCCTCTCCAGCGTCCTATTCCGAAACTCGGGATGAGCCAGCGCATCCAGGTCGTTCTGGAAGCAGTAGTTCATCACCACGTCGGCGGTCAGGCAGCGGAACGCGAGGAAGAAATTCACCACGCTGCCGTCTGCGCGCGCGAGCTGGGCGAGGAACTTGCTCAGCTTGGGGCCGTGCAGGGTTGGCTCGGCGCGCGAGATGGCAGAGCGGCTGAAGAAGGGCGAGATGTAGGCGCGGCGCTTGGAGGTGGCGGGGAGCGTGGTGAGGGATTGCAGGGAGCCGGTGAGGAAGGGGTTGTTGTGCCAGATGCGGGCGAAGGGGGTCGAGACGCGGTGGATTCTGGTTGTGTTGGTTAGATCTCTGTGGTCTTTCTTCTTCTTCATCGCATTTGCAAGATCTGTTGATGATCCGGTGAGATGTGGTGAGAGGTACGTACTGATTATATGCCTCTAGCCCCTCGATGTGCAACTCATTTGGCTGGATTCGAATTATCGGTCCATATTTCGCATGCAGCGCTGGGAATAGCTTCACGTAGCCCGTCCCGAGAATATCGTGGTATGCATTAAACAACGACGTCGAAGCTGCGAGTTTCGGGCCAGGGAAGGACGCGAGTGGGTGCAAGTAGAGTCTGTAGATTGTTTTTGTGAAGATGTAGACTAGCCCTGCTGAGAGGAATAAGAGAAACATGATGTATAGCTGTTATATTGAGGGCACAAGAGAATTTGTTGGCCAAGGTGCGGAAAGATGCTTGACCTGAGTTTATGTGGTGGCCGTGGCTGCAAGTGGTGCTCGAGAAAGTGAGGGACCTTCGAGCAGATGAACAATGATATATCTCTCATAAGGCTGGGATATGCAGCCAAGATGTGAGAATATGTACGGATTCGGCAGCTAATTGTAGAATTTGTTCCGTGGGAAGATGACGTTTGCCTTGCAATGTCAGCACTAGCAGAGAAAGGATCTGTGAGGTACTGCGGTTGGCTAAGGGCGATTGGTACGATGCACACGGGGCTATTTAGCATGAGTGACTTCGAGGTCTATGATATGGTGTTATCAAAATCGTTGGAGAGGTATTTTCACTTCTCTTCTCAGTGCGCGGTGTTGGTCGGATATAGTGCTAATGGAGGAGAAAACCAAATCAAGCATCTCTTGTCATTAGCTGAAGATGCATTCAATTCACCTACACCAGAAATCGCTTTCTCTCTTACAGTCTGAGATGAACGACTTATTGAAAGGACGGACAATCCCGGGCAAATAATATTGTCAGCCATTAAAATGCTGTGACGACATCCAGAATTCCTTGAGCTTCCCTAACATGCGCTGCATTGAGGATGGGGGAAGAAGCGCATCAAAATCCTGGAAGTTCAACAGTGCTGCTCCAGTCCAGACTCCAAAGTGGGTCACTCAAATCGAAGTCAAAAAGCCCATCGCCTTGCGTGTCTGGTGTGGACACGTCGCGTAACACTGTGGTAATAGCAGGACCTTGTGTTTGATCAGTCAATCAATCGACGACGATCTAGAAATGATTGAACGAACCTGTCGGAGTACCACGACGTGCTTTGATCTCTTTGACAGTCTTCATGAATTGTTCAAGCTGTTCTTTTGCACTGGATACCCCATCGATCTGCCAACGATGATTTGTCAAAACGTTGATTGCTTGGGAGAACCGGGTGCCAGGTAGCTCGTAGTGTTCTTCCAACTCAGGTACCAATGATGCAGCGACAAGCACAGATGCGGCTGAGAAGGCAGTGAAAAGCGCGATGCAGCTCATTACTCGAATTGGGGCGTGAAGATTGTGATCTAGGAGATCGATCGTGTCTATTGCAGCTCGTACACAAATATGGCATGTTTCAAGTCGCAATCTGTCGGCCATGCGCGGTGGATCCAATTCTGCAACTGGTGATGAGACATACTGGCGTGCTGCTTCCAATATGCAAGACCGGAGCAGGAGCAGTCTAATATGAGCAATCCTGATAGCATGTCAGCGCCTTAACTTTGGGAGAGATATGATGAGCAAACCTAATCATGATTGCCACGTGTTGAAGGACGAAGATGTCATCTTGAGGTTCTTGCGTACCCCTTGCGGATTTTGTGTAATTTCTCAAATGAGTTGGGAGCGATCCTTGTATATGATCCAGTCGTTCATTCAGCTGCAATACTGTCGTGAGCTCCCCTAGTGTGAGATGTGCTCTAGGCACTATGATCCAGCGTGCATCTTCGATTATGCGGAAGATCTCTATCGTGATGTTGAAAGCAACAATAATGGCAGGACGATCTGGCGGTTGCAAGTCGACTTTATCTTCCAGTAGATACTCGTCATCGGTCGGCGTTGGCAAAGGAACCGTAGATTCGGCGAACGATGTTACCTGACGTCCAAACAGGCTACACACTAATCTGGAGACCGTGTCAGGACAATAATACTGATTACCTGATTAACTATAGTATCTCACCTTTCGAGTAGTATGCAGCTATGCCATACTCGCCTCGCCATCTCTCCTTCTCGTTGACTTCCATTGATCTCCGCACCGCTGTCTAGCTTGATCGACTGAGCTGCTCTGATCGCCATTCCGATAGCAATATGACACCGATTGAATCGCGAGGTGAAGAGAAGATATTGCGTGGTGAGTAAAGCATACTGGACAGTCTCCAGGCTAGGACTGTCAATGGCATCGAGGGTTAAGAGTCCTCGAGCCCGCTCATAGAAGGCTTTGGCCTGCTCCCGCGACATGCGTGGTTCTATAGAGACTTTGTTCAGGCGGCCAAGTGCCATGACTATGTTTAGAGTGGCATAGAGCACAACATCGTTATTAGTGAGCAAACGAACATTGCCCGGCTGAGACGGCGGCCACATTCGCTCATAGCTAGCTCTCAGTGTAGGTAGATGAAGAATGGGGAACACCGGATAGACCTGGCGTGCGTATGACTCGAGAAGCAAGTCTGCATCAGATCTGTCGGGTAGCTTGAGGTTGTTTGTGTTGACTTGAGTCGTCTCTTGAGATGATACATTCAACGTTTTCCTTGCGGTTGATGTGTCCAGGTGGTTGGCGTGCTTTAAAATCCCAATAATTACGTTTGCTGGAGTTTGTTGCAATGCAGATGGTTCGTTATCAACTGAGTCATCGTCTTGGTCGGTGCATGCTTCTGGTGGACAGGCTTCCACATTGGTGCGTCCAGACATCAGCTGCTCGAGTGTGGACAACCGAGCGTCAATGCTCGCCAAAGTACTGGCAGGAATCGCGACAATGGAATCTTTGCTGTACTCACAGCTGATGCCCTTTGTGCTGCATGAAGAACAGACCGGCCGTTGGCCATCACATCGTGTCTTTTTCTGCCGACATACATTGCATGATTCCGAGATCTTACGTCGTTTCGGGGCTGGTCCCGAGGGCGCGGAGAATCCCGAGGGCATCGTACAAGCTCGGCGGCTAAGTACGTTAAGAATGAATCCGTCGACTAACCACAAGGTGGTAGCATAATTTAATAATGGCCGAGGTGTGTATCGGTGTCGGGGCTCAAGAAGGCTTTGCCACCTGCTTACCGGTAGGTGCAAGTCTTCCGCAACTTCCGAAAACTCCTCGGAACGCTCCGCGAGAGGAGATGGAATCTACCACCACAGACAACGGGATGATGAAATATAAAATACTATACAAGCTGGCAGAATGTCTTCTCTTCCCATAACAAGACACTCTTCACATCAAGATCTCTAATACTTCGATTCAATTAGACTATGACAACCATACCTAAGGTTGACGTCCATCACCATGTTATTCCCCCACAACTCGTAGGTGAGTGTCTCCCGTCAATATTACAGTCATTCTGACGAAATGTATACTGACACATACAAAAGGGGTTGGGGAGGGGATGAAGGGAATGCAAGTGCCAAAGTGGAAGTATGACACCGATGTAGCCTTCTGCGAAGACATTGGCGTCAAGGCCCGCATCTTTTCAGTCAGTACGCCGGGTGTATCTCATATTCAAGATCCAGGTGAAGCGGCAAAGCTCGCGCGCGCTATGAACGAGTTTTGTGCGGACCTAAAAGCCAAAAATTCCACCTCTTGTGGTTTTTTCGCCACTGTTCCGTCTCTGGTGCACACACAACTAGCACTGGCCGAAATACGACACGCATTCGACCAACTAGCTGCTGATGGAGTGACCTTGTTCACCAGCTACGGGCCTCTAAATGGTTACCTGGGCCACGAAGATTTTGTTCCGATTTGGGAAGAACTGAACGCACGCAAAGCAGTGGTGTTTGTGCATCCATGCAACAATGGACCTAATGCGACGATGTTCAACGAGCACGTCAGTGCCCCGACATTTGACTGGCCCCATGAGACAGGCCGCACAGCTATTGACATGATTGTCAACAAACGAATGCAGCAATTCCCAGCTGTCAAGATCATTCTCTCCCACGCCGGAGGTACATTGCCTGCACTGGTTCGACGCGCTACGATGATGGCCATGCCGGAATTTGGAGGAGTGATGAGTGCAGAAGAAATTTACGAGGGAGCGCGCGCGTTTTACTTTGACACTGCTCTCGCCGGCAGCCAGGAGGTACTTCCGTTGATTTCTACATTTGCAAGGAAGGGTCATCTGCTCTTTGGCAGTGACTATCCCCATGCATATGCTCCGCAGAGCAAAGCACATTCAGATTTCATTGACCAGTACCCGCTGAACGATGCGAAGAGGAAGGATATCTACTACGAGGCTGCGTTGGATCTATTCCCACGACTTCGTGAAATATACAAGAACTAGATGCGCACAGATTATCTGTAGGCAGTCGTCAATAGGTGCTACGACATTGTGCTATTGACTTTGTAATATTCTATTAGCACATGAATTTCATTGTACCCCAACATCTACTTCACGACTAGACTAGTGATAGTAGTATATTTCCATTGTGCGAGATGAGCCATCAAGTGAGAGTATTATGGGACGTGCGCAGGAGCGAGTCGGCCGGCTAAAGTACCCCAGGGCGCCTACACATTCCATTTATGTAACTCCGCTCCAGCTCCTAGCGGAAGCTAGGCTTGCTACTCCTTCCCGTCCTTAAGGCTCAACCAACCAGAGACGTAATAGGGCGGATGCATGTCAGCTTCCATGAACATGGAGGATGATACGAACACTGCCGTTGAACTCTAGAGTATGCCTCGCAAGGCGGTGCTCGGCTACACACAAGTGCAAATGATGGCTTAGTACTATAAAAATAGCGCTGTCCAGATCTTGGATGAAATCAAAATCGTTCATTTCGACCATCATGAAGGAAATGAAGCTGGAAATACTTTTACTACTGGCACCTGGTACGTGTTGTCTAGGGATCCACAGTATAAAAATACTCTCGGTCTCCTTTCCCTTTGCTCCCTTTGTATGCATAGGGTCTTACTCCGTACAATCGTCTAGTGTGCTATGCAGCTTCACCACTCAACACAACATACGACTACATCATTGTAGGTTCCGGCGCATCTGGTATACCTCTTGCCGATCGACTCTCTGAGTCTGGAAAATCCGTTCTTCTGATCGAACGCGGCTTCGCCAGCTCTGGGCGATGGGGTGGCGACTGGAGGCCCTCGTGGCTCGATGGCACAAATCTTACTCGATTTGACGTGCCGGCTCTGGCACAACTCGTCTGGACTCCCGAATTCAATAATGCAGGTATCTTCTGTGATGGAGGAAGCCCTAGCCCTGCTGGATGCCTGTTAGGAGGTGGTCCAGCAATTAATGCTGGGCAGTTCTATATGGTAAGTACCACACGCTTCTTCACCCATCATACCAATATCTAACACAATATACAATGCACAGCCTACACCAAATGATTTCAATCTAAATCAACCTCCTGGATTCCAATACTCCGATATGTCTTCGGCCATCCGAAAAGTCTCGGAACGCCTTCCTTGGACCGATACCCCCAGCATGGATGGAAAACGCTATCTCGGCAACGGAAGTACTGTCGCAATTTCGACTATGACCAATCCATCTGTACCAGGCCACTATCGCTTCATCGCTGCAAACGAGGATAGCGACCGGAATCGCACTACAAGTCATGCCGCATTCTTCTTCCAAAACGGCGAAAAGGCAGGGCCAATGGCCACGTATCTTGTAAGCGCAAGCCAGAGAAAGAACTTCAGGCTAGTCATGAACACGACCGTGACACACGTGTTGCGTGATTCAGATACAGCTACAGGTGTTGTAGTTGAGAGTTCCGGAGATGGTGGCTTGTCTGGTACTATCTCCCTGACGCCAAATTCTGGGCGTGTGATCCTGGCTGCAGGTGTCTTCAACACCTTCAAGATCCTACTTCATTCCTCAATCGGCCCTACAGATCAGCTTTCGGCCCTAGCCGCGAACAAATCCACCTCTTTACTACCCAGGACTTCGTGGCTCGAGCTCCCTATTGGTCGCAATCTTGATGATGCACCAAACTTTTATATCGGTGTCAGTGTTCCCAACATAGAGCACTATCCTTGGGAGAGTCTCTGGAGCAGCAGCATCGAGAATCCAGATATAGCACAATATCTAACCAAACGAAGCGGTCCACTAGCAGAGCTCCAGTCACCACTGAACGCAGTGAGCTGGGATACAGTGCAAGGTGCGGACGGGAAAACCAGAGTCTTACAGAGCGATAGCACAAGTGGCAGAAGCAGTCAATTGCCTGGAGATGGTAAGAAAGCATTTCTCTTACCCGTTTCAAAAGCTAACGTGTGATCTCTGTGAATCAGGGAGTTATATTGTCTTCGGCTCAACCCTGACCCTCGGCCACACCTCTCGTGGCCAGCTCTCCTTCGATCCCTCTAGCCTTAGCGTCAGCATCTCCAAGACGCCATACTTGAATGATCCCGGTAATCATGACTTCGCCGCTGTCCTTAACTCTGCGACGAATATCATCTCCCTCATCAACGCTACCATTCTTCAGAACTTTCCAGAAGCATTTATGATATATCCTGGACCGGATCAGAGCTTGAAAGACTATCTTCAACAAGCACCACGAGCGAGTAGTAACCATTGGGTCGGAACTGCAAAGATGGGAGAGACGTGTGAGGATGAGGGCGCGGTGGTAGACATTAGTACGAGAGTGTGCGGTATGAAGAACTTGCATGTTGTGGATGCGAGCATCTTCAATGGAGTGCCGAGTGCGAATCCGCAGGCTACGTTGATTGTGATGGCGGAGAGAGCTGCGGAGGTGATTATTGGGTTGGACTGAAGCTTCCGAAACAACATAACTGCAATTAACACCTCGAAGTTACTAAGTTAATTGACTAGAGAGCGATTTCAATCTGATAATGAATGTCCCCAATACTATTTCCCAGCCGGTGCTGAAAGCGTTACGGAGGGTGGCTTGGGCATGAAGTCTGTAACTTCAGCGCGACCGGTCCTGTAACTGATGGGCAAATGATAGGATCCGATGATACTGTTCTCCCTTATTTCCTGCATAGTAACCATCGCTCAGTAGCTCATGAACGAGATGAGCTTTTTACTGCTCAACTGCTAAGTGGGGAGACTCTCAGGTCCATATGTATTTTCGTCTCTCTCTCAAGCTAAATTCATGTCACAGGCCAATGATATGAGCAACCTCGTGCATCAATGTGTTCTTAAGGATACTGCTCTGTGTTGGGTTCGATACGGCAGACTCGTTGTAGAGCACAAGGGTCGCCTCATTTGGGAGGGGTTCGCTGGCGATAGCACGGCGGGGGTCCGGTGGAGGTTTCTAGTAGACATGGACGATGGCGACTTCGACACGCTGCTGTGTAGCATTGATCGTGACGCCAAACTTGATTTCTCCATTGACAGTCACCCCGTCAGCTACCCCTTAAGTCTGAATTACCTTGAATTCCTGAACTCAATGACGCTGGGTCGTAAGAGACACGAACTTGTGGCCGGAAGCGTTGAAGCACCTTTCCATAATCCGGGTGAAGCAGAGTTTGAGATTATCATTAATCTTCTACCCAAGAGAATTGAGACATTGGCTCGAAATACTTCGTCGAGGCCTTATCATCGCGGCTCGCATCAAATGGCTCGGGTTCATACAGAACACCAGCGTCCGTGTCATCCAATTGGTAAGTCATGATGGATTTTTCTCCGGCATCATTGGCGCAGAAGAAGCTTGGAAAGCGACGTTCCAGCTCTATGACCATCCTTTCAGCGTCGTCTCGGCTTGGCGACAGCTTCGCATATTGCAGAGCAAGCGACAAGATATAAGCATCTCCACTATGCTGGAAGGACGGGATCGATCTGAATTTTACTCTTTTGAGGTACGCGGTGCATGCTTTCAATAGGGCCAAGTAGCTGTCGTACTGCGCTGGTGCTTTTGACGTAAGATAGATGTGCATATCAGGCGATCTTAAGAAGTCCATGACGGTTCGATGCAGAAATTCAACGTTTCCGTTATGGTTATTGAGCTCGAGGAGACCACGGGTGCGAGCTTGTAGTGCTCGGTTCACCTTGATTTTTATCGCATTCCAAGAAATGGAACTAAGAGCTGTGGTGGGCAACTTCGATACATAGTCTTTGTCGCTATATTCAGCGTCATGGAAATGGTAAATCGAGTTTGGGAGTGGTTGTCCAGCGGCACTCGCTATCATCAAAGTCGTTGACATCTTCTGGTGGTAAAATGGCTCAACTGAGTCCAAAATTTGCTTGAAAAACGGCTCCAGATCCCGAGGAACGCTATCGAGCCTTTTCCACAACTCAGGGAGGCTGTCATGCTCACTCAAGCCGTTTCGCAACAACTGTACCACCAGAACGACCCAGAGGAAAACCCCGGCAGCCCGGTCACACACTGCTTCGATCAGAGATAGGTCACCCCCGTCGGATATTTCCAGGTCATCCCATCTTGGATGATCAGCTAAGCGATTCCTCGTATAGAATTGAATATCGTTCCTTGTCAATTCATGAATATAAAGTTTCGTTGAAGAATTTTGTCCGAAAAAATATTCGAAAACGTTCCATGGTCGGCTTGAAATACAGATTTTGACGTGAGGCGAACGATAGAGATTTTTCAACGTTTGGCAAAAGTCGGTGTAGTCGCCATCGTATTCATCAAGGCCATCGATGAAGAAACAAAATTTGGACGAGAGGGTTTGTCGAGAGACTACGGCCTGCAGTGCCGCATCAAGCTCTGCAGCGGGCCACGCGGACTCAAAGGACAGTTTGGACGCTTGGTCCCAAACATTTGACCATCGATCTGGACAGCATTCTCTTATGAGTTCTGGCATCTGCCTGAAGATGTCGAACATCAAGGATTGTAGGAGGCCTTGTAGAGACTTTTGCATTGGTGTGCCAGGACTCCAGAAAAAGTGATGTGCTGTCAGAACTGGTTTTGGGTACGACCATTCTGACAGGGCGCTCCTGGTGCTCTGGTGGTCAACCAGGAATTTCATCAATGTCGACTTGCCAGATCCAGGTTTTCCAGATATCCAGAAGACGGAATCACCTTCTCTGAGCCATTTCATAAGATCACCCTTCTTTGACGCAGGGTCGTCATTACACCGGTTCTGGAGAGCCCAACCAAAAGTTCGTTTATGGGCAGAGGATACCGTGGCAAACCTAGCTGAATAGCTGTTGTGACGTAATGATTTGAGGATGGCGACCTCCTTGGAAATTCCCTGTCTGGTCAGCGAAAGGTCGCTGATTCCGGTCCTCAAGGATTCGATTGCTTGTTCGAGGTCTGTATCCTTTTGCCCGATCTGGGGTATCTCTGGCAATTTGTTCGTTATATCATCGATCGCGCTTGAGATATTCTCGAGTCTCGTAGAATGTTTCGAAGCCATTTCTTGCATTTCACGGTGCAACGCGGCCACCTCCGACAGTAATGTATTCTGCATATGACTAGCTTCGTGTTAGTCAACGTCATAGCTAGCGTCAGTGTCATACTTTGTGAGTGAACAAACATGAAGCGCAAGGGTCCTCTGGTTGGCAGCAAGTCTTAGCTCAAGTTCTTCGACGTTCGTTTTCTCCCAAGCGGTTCGTAGGGCTACTTTCATCGCCCCCCATTTAGGGTTTTTCGTTGACTGAAGATCAACGCGTAACCGCCCAGCAATGTCCAAAAGCATCTTGCTGTCCTCTTTACTCGACAAAAGGAGGGTTTTTATACCTGCTCTCCAAGGCACTTCGAACCCCTTCTCCGTGGCGTTGCGATCACTTGCAACTAATTGTGGTTTTGAGTGCTTGTCGATGGCTTCATCAAACGTAGTACTCAGGAGCTGAAGTTGTCCGTAGATGGTCTCAAGACTCGTAACATAACTGCTCGCACCACTGGGCGATTTGTGTATCTCCCTTGCTCCAGAGGCCACTTTGAATGCGATGGTCAAGAATTGAGCCACATTAGCAGCCAGTCCAAATGCCGTAACTGGATCCATGATTTTGATCGACTACTGATCGATTGTGCTGATGGAACAAGCCTGAATCATGTAGACTGCAGACAGAAAACGCTATTGAAATTCATCTCAGCCTGATTGGATTTTATGTGGCGGAGATCGTACAAAATTTAGTGCTTTGAGATGCTAGAAGGCCGAGGATACAGGTAAGTGATCGTTTCTGTGTATTTGTAGTTGATTCGCATGAAGGGCGCGTTGGAGAAGGGAGCTGAAGTCTGAAGAAGTGGAGGCTGTGTGTATAACAAGGCGCAGCAAAGCTAGGGGTCGAGGTCGACGAAAGCCGATATGGACACGCTAGTCTATTTCTGGCGGTTGTCAGCCGACCTAGTTGCAGGCCTCCAGGCATTCTCTGAACCCCGGAAGCTGTACAACTGTAAAACCTGTCAGATCATCCAAATTAGCAAGTTAAAAATCGAGGCGGTGTGTATTGATAGAGAAATGTTATGACCTAGCTCTTGGCCACACCCTTCCCCCGGAAATCATGCGCATCACATCTTCTGTTCCTCTTGACGTAGTCCTGTTGTACTTAAATCCAAGCGATTGCACATGAAGAACATGAGCATATTTATAATGAGCTTATTGTGGTGAACCGAGCTATTGTTGCCCTTGGTTACATGACTTTTAGTCGACAAGGAAGGAAAGACTGATCTACGTTGATAATCCTGCGAACAGCTTAATGGAAATTTCCAAAATATTGCTTCTGCAAGCTTTCAGCATCTCTCCTCCCTTAAGTTCTTGTCCGCATAAACAGGAGTAATGCACCGAGAGAATCGCCGCAAAAGGTGCGCAATTGACACTGTTTAGAACGTGGAGCGTTGAACGTGGGGCTTCGACTGCCTTCACCATGCACGAAACACATGGTCAAAGCAATGCAAGTATTATTTACTTACTGTCGTGAGCTCGAAGTTTCCTTGTTTCAAAATTATCAGAGTATTATCCATTGACTGGAATGAAACGACACAACATGGCAAGCTTTCGAGTGTTCTCACATTTAAGACTCCAATAGCAGTTATTCATATGCCTACTAGGTGAACACTCGGGCACTGAATCAAGCGCGTATATTCAGACACGGCAACAGATAGACCAAAAAATGAACCAGCTGATATAAATGAAGCGAATGTCCCCAGAATACCATCATTCTTTTCACCGCTAGGGTTTCTTCACCGGTAGCGGCGTGAGTTCAAAACTCTTGATCTTGACTGTGCTGCCCGGGAGCACCCACCCCTCAGTCTTTCCATAGAACTCTCTGATACAGTCGATATCAGACTGCTGGATCATGTTCCTCTTCTCACCATTCATGACTGATTTCGGATTCGGGGCAAGAATTTGCAAAGCTGTTCCGTTTGGAGGTTTACCGGCATCGGGTTTGATCTCAATCTCGTGGCGCAGACCCAAGATATGGCCAATCTCGTGCAAAAGGGCAATGCTTAGATTGTCGCGCTCGGCCTTGGACGACAATGCCAGACCGTAGACCACGACAGGTCTTATTTTGTGGGGCCCGATGAAAGCAGAGGCGAGGTGTGGCCACTTTATGTAGAAGTCCTGCTTGGCCTGGAAGGTGAGCAGGAAATTGGCCGTACGCCGCTCAGTAGTGCGCTGGATGGTGACGCCGAAGTTGATTTTGTTCCATTCCTCGGCGGCCGCGGTGAAGGTGTTGAGCACGTAGTTGAAGTCGTCCTCCGTGGAAAAGCCCTCGCGTACAGCGAAAAAGCTGTGATCGAGAACTTTAGGTTTTGAATTCACTTCACTCATCTTGATGAAGATAAGAATCAACTTACTGAAGCTTTGCTGGATTCTTCGAGCTGGTTTTCCAACGTGGGACGTAATCTACCGTCCCGGAGTGAACCATCTCAGGTTCATCATCTCCTTTGATGGGATTGGTAAAAGGATCTTGGGTAATGCAAACGAAGTCTGACATATTCTCAGGGGACTTTGCGTCGTCGTCACTAAGCTTGATCTTGCAAAGGACTTCGTTTCACTTTGGTGTACGTGTCGATGTATAAACATTTTCCTGAGACAATCACGGCTATTTATACTATTGTTCCAAAGGTGAACCAGAGTTTTCATTCATTTTCTGGTTGGATGTGTGAAAGCTCTGGGCTCAAACCGACTCAGCTAGCATTCAGCTAGAATAGGTGTCTAGAGGCTGACTTGGTAAGCGAATCATGTTTGTTGAAGCGCACACTCGTATCTTTTATGATGATGAAACGTGAGAAACAAATGCAAGTGCAAATGCAATGGAGACGTGAGGCTGAACTCAGCGGACTCAGTGAACGCCATGTTCTCAGCTGGCAGTGAGATGTAGAGACAGCGACAAGCGAGAGACCAATCGACTCGACAAGTCAGCATAATCTCTGCATATTCAAATGTCTCTTTGCAGTGAGATACGCAAGCGATAACTCTCGCGTCGATGACTGCTGCACTCAGATCATCCATGAATTGCAGCCGAGGTAGAAGACGCTCGCTAGTCAATTGCAGTCCTAGAAGCTGCATCGCCCAACATTTCCATTATCTAGCTTATCACCCAAATCAGCAGTTATCTCCAAGCGATGCGGATATCTTGCAAAGTCAGCGTCTCTGACAATCAGGCCTAGGCGAGCTGAAGTCAAAACAAGCCATCTACCAAAACCGCAGAAATCACCGCATTGATTCTGAGCACGTTGCAAACTTTCTACTTGACCTGATATTCGCACGAAACCACTGCGGAGAATCTGAAGCTGAACATACCACATTCGAGTCGTGTAATGTGCGAAATACCAAGCGCAGAACTTCCAACACAAACTAAACGCCACGGCGTCTCTACAGCATCTGACGTAACCGCCAAGTGCTACACCCGCATCATGCGCTCACGTTGAACAGAGGTAAGAAGTGCAGAAGCGACTGCTACTCTCTAATTGCCGTGTCTGGCATAAGCGAGAGCACGGCGAACCAGAACAGAGATATGCAGCCCACGGCCTTACCCATGTCTCAGCTCCGCCACCGCTCCACACGATCTTATCGTGCTGTGAAGCAAGTGCACCTAGACGTTGGGATGCGATTTGCATGAGAGACTGGGCAGAGGCAAGACGTCATTACTACGAGGAAGTGATACGTGCGAGGCATGGGCTGTGGATTCGAGTGTCATATGTCATAGAAGCGTTTCTAGAGGACATGAGGCATACACGAGATCAGGGTAGTGCAGAAGCTGGAATATGGGACTTGGTGTTGCATTTTCAAGGGCTCAGTGCTAGCAACCTCGGGTAGTGGTCAGTTTAGACTTGAAAATAAGCAGGTGATGGAAAAGATCATCAAAGCATGGGATGTCATTCCTCCCCTATGTATATGTCACCCCACATGCGTATGCCATTTTTCGCAATCACTCGTCGTGCGCTTTTTGTATAGTCTTCTACAACAGCTTGCTTAATTCTCCGTCACCCTGTACCCATACTCTATTCTCTTACCAGTCCGTATAACATTTAACCAACCCCCGACCCTAACAGATCGTTCATTCCCCAGATATTCACGCTCCCTCCAAATTCCCATCCAGCCCAATCTCCAAGACCTCACGCACCAAGTCCGAGAATATAGCACACGACCGCACACCATGCCCCAACGCATCCCGAACCTTGCCTTCGACAACCTTACACAGTTCCAATGTAGACATAGTATAATCAGGCACGATATCAAGCCGCGCCCGCTCCCCAGCAGGAATAAGCGCAAGTATAGCAAACACGCGATCGCGCACATCCTTACACCGCGTCGTCTTGGTAGTGTGCAAAAGCGTGAAGAAATCCGTCGCATCGTAGCCAATCTTCAGCGCACCCTGGGGCTCATAGTTGTGCCGAACTGCGCGCTGGTCAAGGATACGGATGCCAGACATGTGCGTGAGCTGGGACTTGAGGTGCTTGGGCCAGACATAGAGCCACATTTCGAGCTCGGTGAGCGTCTGGTGGCGGATGCGGCGGGACGGGCCGATCCAGATTTCGGCGTCGAGAGGGAGGACGACTTCCTGGATGATCCAGGTGCGCTTCCAGTATTCGTGGAGGTAGATTTGGGCGAGATTCTCGAGCTTGGGGAGGTCGAGGTTGAAGGAGGCTAGGCCTGATGTTAGGGGCCCGATTTCAGAGAGCTCGGTTACGTAGTCGAGGCCTTCTGCGTATTGCTCGTCGTCGGCGCCGAGCCAGGATATCACTAGGTGGGCGTTGGTGTAGATATCGCCCATGAGTAGGACTTGATGATTGCGCTCTAGGACATTGTCCTGGTCGATACAAATGGCATCTATCCACAGAGGGCCGTGGAACGGCGGGGACTCATCTCTTGCACGCTTTAGAAAGGTCCATAGATTCTCTCGGACCAGGAAGGTTTCCCCGTTGATGAGAATCGGTCGCGCGGCTGGCTCGTTGCCCCACATGTAGGACAATGTAACGTATCGTGGACATGTCGTAAGATCAACAGAGTAGAGTTTGCAACTAATCTCGCTCGGTGAATCTATAGATGTTGACACCGCGGGGAGAGGATCAAACCTACGTCGTTGTCAATAGGGATGGCTAAACACACCATCGTTAACGTATGTACTCACTCCAAGAGGCGGATGCTATTTGTCGAGACCAGTGGAGCAGCGGCATAGATCGATGAGGATTTGCCCGTATTTTGCTCCGAGGGAGTGGAGGATGGGCTCAATGTGGAAGTGGCCGTAGGCATCCTGACCTACGACAGCGAGTAAACCCAACCCAAACGATCGCAGCGCGATCTGAATCCCAGAGCCGTAATAGCCGTAATGAAGACAAGCGGGACAAATAGAATCACAACATTCTCCAAACGTTGACTAGAAGTTCTACCTGGACAGTTTTTATGTGAGGCTGTAGTCAGCAAGGCGCAGCCACCGCCACATTCCACCCGCTAACTCAACTAAACTTACGTCCACACGTGCCACGTCTAGTCCCAACGCCCACCAAATCGAGCTTCTCGACACAAGCATATCCAATAGAGCAAAGTCAACGTCAAGGTATCCAAGTTCCGAATTCGCCATGTCTAATATATTCCTTCCTTCATCTCCATCCCGACCCTTCGCCATCTCACAATTACCACCAACCCTCGCATTAATCAAGCGTCTTTCCCACAGCGAGCGAGACCAACTCGAACCCTTGCAGGCGAGTCAAAGTCTCAGGACCGTGGGAAAGGTACTGAAAGAATGATAGGGATGAAGATGATCGGAGGCTAGAGATGGGGTAGGAAAGAGGGAGATTGAACAAAGCGTGTCACAGACTATGACAACATCGTACTGAAGAAGGGAAAAGAGGTAGGAAAGAAAAAAATGCATCCTGTGTGAAACCTCCATACCAAGATGCTCGAGTAACAATGCACCTAATGCAAACCCCGAAAAACGCCTTTTCCCAATCCGACTTATCCAAAACTCCTTTCCACACGCAGACCGCGCTCAATGAGCCCGACTCATCCATGCGCCCATAGTACCATAGCTCAAGTCCTCCATATGTGTCTCCTCAAACCCTTCCCACGGCAACTCCTCCGTCTCGCCATCCATCTCGACACTTACACCGCGCCCAACTTCGACACTATCGTCTTCATCCACAAAGCTGCGAATCGTCACCTTCTTCGTCTTCTTCTCTGGCTCAGCAGTCGTCTTGTCTTCCTCTGCGCGGATCTGCTCCGTGATGTTCTCGACATCCAACTCGGTGAGGTCGTCGGTCTGTTGACCCTCCAGTACGTCGTAGAGATTATAGATCTGCGTGTCCTTGATCTCGAGGCGGCGGAGGATATCCTGAATCGAAGCGTTGATTTCGCGACGCTTGCGGTTGCCGAGACTAACATCATGAGACTCGAGCATGGCACGCATGACGGCGAGCTCCATGTGCAGATGTGCGCGCTCGTCTTTGAGCTCCTTGACAACAAGTGCCAAGGCTTCCTTCGGCGAACGAGCAGGGCGCATTGTTGCATCTACGTCGTCGGGCATGCGAGAGGACACTGCAACGAGCTTTGGTACGCGCAAGTCTTCTGTGGCTGTACTAAGACCTTCGCGGCGGCAGACAGTACAGTTGGCATTGTCGTGGTCCTTGCTGGTAGCGTTATGGGAGATCCTGATGGTGGTGGTGGTTTGCTTGCGACCATCAAACTTGATGTCGGGAACAATGAATGCCGAAGTCATCTCAGTTGGAGCACTACGTCGACGGCGGCCCGTGTTGCTGAGCATCGAGGCATCAAACACAGACTGCTTCGTCTGAGTAGCCTCTGCATCCGCATCTAGGTTGGACATGTTGCCGGTTACATCTTCCTCAAACTGGGTAACGTTTGTGCGTTGGGTCATGTCTTTCAGGGAAGACTTGCGGGGTAGGGACGGGCGACGCTCGCTCCTGGCGGACGCGACCGACCTCATGGTGTCTTCACGAGTCTGTCGCTGAGAATGGACAGTCTCCTCGCGCTCTTGCTGCTCCAAAGATGCCGATGCCGCTCTACGGCGTGCAGCAGCTCGCTCTTCTTCGAGTGCTCGTCGGAGCTGAGCAATCTGAGCACTGTCGATGTAGCTCAATTCGGTCAAGTCCAGATCGGCTGGGGGTTGAACAGTAGTTGATGGTCTCGGCACCACAACGCTTCGTGTTGTGTAAGGTGTAGCGCGGGGTGCAAGTGACAAGTCGGTGGTTGACTCAACATCGCTCTCAACGTGGGCGTTCTTAGCAGCGCGGATTGGTGCTGAAAAGCTACGGTGCTCCTCGGCTGGTTGAGAAGTGCGATGGGAAGTCCTAGAGATACCCGTGTAGGACTTGCGAGGGCTCTCCTCGAGCTGGCTGGGCTGATGGGAAGCACTAACAGCCCGGCTGTTCTGAACCTCTTGTTGTACACGGTTCTTGATACGGGCGCGAGTATCCTCACGGCGGTAACTGGGCTTGCGTTGGAATGTGTCTTCGCTCTCTCGTTGGACTCCCTTCGAAGTAGTAGCAAAATGTTGGCCATTGGCTTCGCGAATGCTCAAGACCTCGCGGGTCATGTCCACGGTCGCACGGGCTGCGTCTTCACGCTGCTTAATCTTGCGCTTCATAGTCTGCTCCTTCAGTGCCCAGCGCGCGTTCTCATCCTCGTGCTGCGCGGCTAGTTGTGCCAGCTCTTGGCGCAGGTTCTCGTTATCCAGTCGCATGGCTTCGTTGGTTTGTTCTTGTGTCATGTCCTGGAAATGTCTGATGGTCTCATCGCGACGATCAACCTTAGACTTCAGAGCCTCCTCCTGACGGACCCAACGTCTGACATCTTCGTCACGCTTCGCCTTTAAGCTCGCCAGCTGAGACTTGAGGGACTCATGGTCGTTCTTCAGGCGGTCATAATCGGCTCGCTCTTGACGCGCCTTGCGCAGTTCCACCTCTTTACGTGCCAGTTGTTGAGTATGATCGTCATGCTGTGCGCGGACGCGTGCTAGCTCGGCGTGCAGAGTCGCGTTCTCCTTCTCTGTGACATTTGCAGTCTGGTCGAATTGTTGACGCAGCTTCGTTGTCTCTTCACGGTGTTGGGAGAGATCTTGCTCCATCTGGTCACGGAGTGCTTCGTTCTCAGCTCGCAGTGCATCCATCTCCTCGCGCAGGGCGTCGTTCTCACTGCCAAGGGCAATTTTCTCGCTCTTCAATTCCTCGCATGTCTGAAAAGCCACACTCAGCTGACCTGCCATGTTATCCCGCTCCGTATTCAGGCGCTTCTTCTCGATTTCCAGGACCGCCGTCTTGCGTTCTGCGCGGTCCAATTTGGTGCGAAGGGTCTGTACAGTCGCGTCGAGGCCTGGAGCATGTTAGTCAAGTACAGTTGAGAGATCTGACCAAACCTACGCGTCTTTTCAATTTTCCAGCTGCTCTTGCCAGAGTCCGAGTCTTGCGCGCTGTCGCTCCGCCTAAGCTTCTCCTGGGCTTGTGTCGTGGCTCGTAACTCGATCAACTCCAAGTCTTGATCCTCGATGCGCTGGCCCATTTCTGCCCTTTCGCGCTCCATGTCGGCGAGCTTGTCCTGAAGCATCTGGAGCGCTGTAAAGATAGCCTTCTCCTCATCGGGAATGGGGACACCTTCAATCGGAATGTGCTGAGGTCGTCGGCCACCATTCGGAGGTGCCGAGAATCGTGAACGTGCTGGAGCTGTCTTGGAGAAGACTGGCGTGCCATCTTCGAACACACCAGAGACCAGCTCGGTGAGATTAGGAAGGTCTGGGAGAATGAATGACTGCGCCGTCGCGTTCTGAGCTGTTGCTGGGCGCGATCGGGATACTGGGTTATTTCGCGTCGCCGGCTCTACCATGCCGTCAATCTGCAGAGAAGTGTGCCTGCTTCGGTTGCCCCAACGCGTATTTTTGGTCGAATCGATTGTCATAGTCGGAGGCCGGTGGTCCATGAATGATGACTCGTCTTCTGAAAGCTTCGCGTGAAGCTGCGCGAGCGAAGTGCGTTTACGATCCTGGTTCGCAGCTACTGCTGGTGAGTTGCGCTTGCTTGCTGGACGTGGAGACGCTGTGTCGAGATCGTTACGCGAAGCGCGTCGGATTTGTGCGTCGCGTCGAAGGCTTCCCGTTTCAGCGGCATAGGACTTGCGCGTGCGGTTGCTGGGCGGTGTCATGTCGTAGAGACTGTTGAACTGGGAGCTCATCTTGCTGGGTGTGCCACGGGGAAGGCCACGCGCCTGCTCCACCGACGCGGCCTCTTCGTCATCTGAGAAGCTGTGGTCGAAGTCGTTGAATTCTTTGTTGACCATGGAGGTGTCTGGATTGACTTGCTCCGAACGAAACATGTGCCAGGCGTTGACCTTCTTCGCGGTCGAGCGAATTCGCGGGTATTGTGGCAGTGTGTTGGTCTCGTCCTCAATCCTGTGTTGTGTTGACATGAGAATGTCTGGGTCGTTGAAGAAGTTGGATGTCTCCGTCCCGAAGCCCGAGTGTTTGGTGGGATTCGAGTCGCTCGGTGGTGGCGAGGGCGAAGGGATGTCCCTTGGGCTATGGCTTAAGCTACGCGATAGTTCACGGAGAGTGCGTGCTTTCCCAGCGCTGGTGGGAGGAGAGGATTGCATCGTGTGCAATCAAGGCTGCTGCGGCGGCAGCAGTGTTGATCGTGTCGCGTCGTAATATCGTGTATAGGTAATGGAGAAAAGATGTATGTAATGGCTATTCATCCAAGATCAGAACAAACAGTCTGCTCAGCCCGTCAAAGATTGGGCGGTATGGCGCGTCGTGGAAAGTGCAACGCTGGAATGATGATGAGGCGGGCGTTGTTGTTCGATAAACAAAACAGCGGAAGGCGCGCCGACGCTAGTTGTGGGCACAGACCACCCGCAGTCCCGCTTCTACCCTGACGTGACGGACCCAGCCACATTTAAACATGGTAGATTGTAGCTATCAGCAGCTCGAGATCCCCAGCACAAGTTCTTTAGCAAAGCTACATTATACTTCTCATATCTCGCAACTTCGACACCACGAGCACAAATGCAAACGTATACAGCATTATCAATCATTACTACGTAAAACCAATACATGGAGGTATCATAAATCCAAAGTGCTGTCAAATCAATGCGTCCTTCCCTCGCTTCTTGATCAGTACTCATCCCAAGTAACCCCTCTCGTTGCACAAAGCATGCCTCGTTTGAACAACAGAGCTACAATGGCAAAATGCACAACAAGCAACACAGTACTTGCAGATAGTCCGCCCAGACGAACTTGCCTCCCGCGCACATCAATGCTCAACCCCAGAAATAAAAAGTCGAACGATGCAAATGCTAGTAGCGGGTAGATAATGCGTGGATCCGCTGCATATGGCTGACATGGGGAGAGCAGGCTGAATGTCTTCAAGCAGAAGAAGAGTACTTTTGTTGTGCCGACAAATACAGGATTGCGCAGACTATGCAGTAGCCTCGAAGAAGCTGGCAGTGGAGGCGGTGGAGGTAGCATCAACCTCTGCGGCGACGGTGTCCTTGTCATTGGGCCTGGTGGTGAAAATTCCAGCTTCTTTTTCTTTCTAAGCATCATGGCGCCATCCTCGGACGATTGACGTCTCATCGGCTGCGGCTCTGTAGGACTCGGAGAGCGGTCCATGACGGACGCGCTCAAATTGGAACGACCAGGTCTGCTGTAGTGGACAGATGTGCGTTTCCGGTGCGCCTCGGGGGACGGGCTGGGGGTGTCTGCTCGGCTGATGCGAGGGTTGAAGTCGCTGACCTCGGGCGAACTACCATAGCTAAATTCATCAAACAGAAGAGGCAGCTTAAGAACCTGAAGTATCTCCTCAGTTCCAGGGCGCTCATCTGGATGCAGAGCAAGTAACCGCTTGAGGGATCGGTACAGCTTTTCTGGTAGATGGGACCGCACAGGCTGCTCCTCGTCAATACCCGCCCATGATGAGATTTCAGCCCTCAGCTGCTCTAGATCTTCGTTGTCCTCGTCAATACCATCTGCATTGCGGTATGGTAGCCGCGCAAAGCACATGAAGTAGACGATCATACCCAAGGAGAAAATGTCGGACTTGGTCGTGAAGTTGCCGAATGCGCCACCAGGCCGATCTTGTCGCAGTACCTCTGGAGCACAGTACGAGATGGTTCCAGTGGCACCAGTTGAGTTTCGGGCAACGTTCGCTGACTGCACTTCTCCAAAGTCGCTGACCAAAACCCTTATCCGGTGCCCTGTATTGTGTAGGAGACAATTGCTTGGCTTCAAGTCCCGGTGGATGTAGCCGTTGGCGTGAAGATGATGCAGACCCGACGTAATGTCCTTGAAGAAGGATATAATCTCGTCAAACTGCATCCTTCGCGGTCCATGCACATCTTCCGGGTCTTCGAGTTGTCCCTTGGACCTTCTCCTTAGGCGTTCTTTCATTTGTTCTTTGGTGATGGTGGTCTTTGCCGAGTCTAGGATATAGCCGTGAAGGTCGCCAGCATTACAATACTGCTGTAGTATAAAAGCGCACGGAACACTTGGACCGAAGTTGGAGATCTGGTAATCTTCTAGCCACACATGGCGATACGACACGAGGTTCTCATGCGACAGATTTTGCAGAAGCTGTACTTCGATCAAGACTTTCTCGAGCCACTCGTGATCGTCTCCCACGGGTACGCGCTTACAGGCGAAGCGCCCAAGTTGCAAGCCGTCTAGCACGTGCTGTACGAGAAGTACGACGCCTTTGCCTCCTCTGCCAAGTTCCCTCTCTTCGACAAAGAATGTCTTGAAGTAGTCAGGGCTAAAGGCCTTTGCTGATATGTTCCTTGGTGGCACAGGCGCGCTACCCACGAATTCAGCTCCGTCCGGCGCATGGAAGTCGCCTTGTCTATCGCGGATCGGCGCAGGTGCCAATTGCTTGTGAGGCGACGAGGGCCGCGATATCTCAGCAGAGCCCGGCTGGCTTCTGCGCAACATCCGAAAGTACCCTGGGTTGACAAAGCCATTCTCAGCGTCGGGGATGCCTGGTGTGCGTGGTGGGTGGTCGTGGTCGTTGTCATTGTCGTCGTGTGGTGACGGCTCTCGATATGGCCGGCGACAGTAGGGGCATGATGTGTCTTCTACAGCGGTATGTGAGGCGTCGCGGAGGGAGAGTTGTCGCGATCGCTGGTCCCACACGACGACTGCAGAACCATGTCGCCTGTAGTAACATGTTAGTCACGCCTCTGGAAATAGTGGTAGGATGTCTGCAACATACAGAACAATCTCACGCGACTCTGCGGGAGCATATGGTATCAACGACATGCTGCGGTGGTGTTCGCGATCGTCCATTGATGTCCTTGGTCGTTGGTCGTCGGTCGTCAGCGGCGCATTGCCTGGAAGACCCGAAGACGTTTACAACAACAGCACAGGTGAGCACAAACGCAGAGCGAGTGCTGTAGCTACCACGAAGTTTTCAGTGGAAAGTCTGCTGTCTGGCACGTGTTGATCATGTGTGCCTTGCGGCGATTTGCGGGGAAGCTGCGGGTCTGTTCAATGGAGCTGTCGCAACGTGCTGTCAGTCTACAGCCCACACCTGTGAGCAGCAAGGCGGACAATGCAGAGTCGTAGTGTTTTGACCGTGCATTTCTGTCATACGTGAGAGACGCAGCGTGTTGTCATGGTATGTTGTTGTGGTGGGAGGGATATGGCGGGGAGCCCATGGCCGAAGGCAAGGGATCCCGTCACGAACGCCTATATCACCAGGCTTACACAAACATATTACCGGCAAGGTAATCTATTCATCGTCCTTTCATTGGTCGTCTAAAAGCTGAACTGTGCTGAGCATGTCAACATCATCTCCACAATACTCGCATTGATCTTGTACGTTGTACATGTGCGGCCGAACATGAACGGTGTTGCTGTCGCGCATGACTCGAGCTAATTCATTTCTCTACCATCGATCTCAACTCGATCTCACCCGGACATGTCAGGCCGTGCCTGTGCTCGCAACGCCACGGGAGACCTCAAAGCAAGCTCTTGACCAACTGACCACCCTCCCAGACCTCACCCTTCTCCAGCTTCTGCCAGCCATCAACAGCCCCAATCTCGATGCAGACCATGTTCTTGTAGCCATCATCCGGCGAGAAGTCGCCCATGGCCTTTGCCTTCTCGATCCACGGATTCCAGGTGACTGTGTCCTTGACGTTGTCGCGAATGACATCGAAGCGGGGCTTGCCGTCCTCGAGGATCGAGGTGGTGTCTTGCGGGATGGCCTTGTAGACACGGTCGACCTCGCCCGTGAACTTGAGGGCGTTGTCCTTTTGCTGGTGGGTGGTTGCGTCGAGCACCTTGTCGACGTACTCTGTGCCGGACAGGCCGGTGACGCTGACCTTGGAGATGTCCTATAGAATGTCAGTAACGCGTCTTCCAGCATGGATAGGCCAGACGTACCTGGATCTTCCAGTAGCTGTGCAGCAGGAACTGGAACTCGAAGCTCTCCTCGCCCTCATTGCGGACGGTCATGACGGTCTGCAGGCTGTCCTTGCTCAGGGTAACGCTGTAGACGAGACCAAAGTCAAGCGGCCATGCTTTGCGCGCATCCTCGCTGAGTCCCGACTTGTCCAGGCCAAAGTCGAGCTTCACCGAGTTTGATTCTGAGGCATCTTCGGTATCGGACTTGCCAAGGAACTCCCATCGTGATGCGCGCGCGAAACCGTGCTGGGGAAGCGATGAAGTGGCATGGCCTGATTTTGGTGGGGGACCGAAGACCTGGGATGACAGCTGTTAGTCGTGGTGTGATGCATTGACACGCCCATGACGCGGCATTGTCTTCGCCATGACACTTACGGGGAACACGACGGGAATGCCACCGCGAACAGCTTTGGTGCCGGTCAGGTCGGCCTTCTCGCTCAACCACAGGTTCTCCGTCTTGCCGCCATTGCTCTTCCAGCTTGTTACGGTAGCTCCAAACAGCAGCACCTCGATGCTCTCGCCCGTTGAAAGCGTAGCAACAACCTTCTGGCTTCCTCCCTGTCCGACAATGTCCAGCTGGGCTCCGGGTGCAGAAGCCTTGGGTGCGCTCAGAGCACTTGGGCGGTTGGCGCGGTCGACCATTGTGGCGATGTGTGGTGTTTATAGTCTTGATATGGCGGTGTGTTGGGAACTTGGACAATTGGGTCGCAGTAGCTGTTGTAGCTTTGGAATATGTCTATGCTCGAGTAATGACAATCGATAGATCGACTTCGGGATGGCCAGAAGCTACAAGGGGTGCGGCTGCTTAATGAAGGTGTTGATGGAGGAAGGAGGGGCAAACAGCTCGACCACAACTAACCCCACCATGACCTGCAGCTAGACATGAAACGCACATCACGTTTCAGGTGAACCGCATTGCCTTTCGCTTATGCAACACCTTTGTAAATCATTCCATTCCTTATTGTCATCTTCCACCATCACCTGTTCACCTACGTCTCTGGGCATCATGATATCTACTGGCCAACCCCGCACTGACTGCAACCTGCATTCTATCCTCTCGTAAAGCATCAACTTCTAGTCGACCAACATGTGGAATGTAGCCTACCATCAGGCAGCTGAATAGTTAGAAGTGGACCCGGTGACACGAGTAATTGTTGTGTCCCTCACCAGCCAGCACAGCACCAAGCACCAACACCACCTTGTCGTGCTAGACGACGATTCTTATCGACCAGTACACCTAATCAATGATGGAAAGTTGATCTACCAATACCAACAACGCCTCAAACCTCGTATTGCCTGCCAACCACCTTTCCAGCCAGCACCCCCATCAAGTACGCGGCACCCACCGGATGGGCATTCACCAGAACAGGCAACACACTTAGATCCACCACCCTCAGCCCCTTGACACCTTTGACAGTGAAGCTTGAATCCACAACAGCCATCTCATCATCTTCGGCCCCCATCTTACACGTCCCACTCATATGCCACGTTGACCTCAAATTCTTCCTCACAAACGCCAATACGTCCTCCTCGCTCCCTGACTGGGGCATATTCAATGGCGCCTCGATAGTCTCTGCAATGGACGGAGACGCCATAAACTCCAGGATGCTCCTTGCGGCAGTGATTAGGACGCGACGATCGTAAGGGTGTGTCATTAACTTTGGATCGAATAACGCATCCTTCCTCACATCTGAGCTCTTCAACGTCACGGTGCCTCGACTTTGCGGGTTCATCAGCACCCCGATGCTGACCATGTATTCGCGTGGCGGACCTGGGGGCGGTGGGGCTAGGAGAGGGAGGCCGGTACCGAGCTCCCAGGTTGGAACGGTGGGTTGCTTGAGGTGTGTCTGCGTCGCCATGTCTAGGGATTTGAACTCGTCGGTTTCGTATATCGAAGGCTCCTTGAGGAAGCCGAGGATGTAGGAGCCATTCACATAACTCAACGGGCCACTTCCATCTTTGGCGAATTGGGCTCGTGCAATGGCGAGAGTATCTGAGCCCGGCTTCAACCCGTGCGGTGTCCTGATTCCTGGTTTCAAGACGGCTGTGATGGGGAAGTGGCAGTGATCCTGAAGATTCTGTCCAACGCCCGGCACGTCGTGCACAACTTCTATACCCACCTTCTCGAGCTGCTCTCTAGGCCCGATGCCAGAAAGCAAGAGGATCTTGGGCGAATCCAACGCTCCAGCGGAAAGTACGACTTCCTTCTTCGCATACACTGCTCACTTCGTCAGCACCTTTACCCAGCTGTCGTCCCTCAAGTCACCTCACCTCTCTCTCCATCCACTCCCTCAACCCCAACCGCCCTCCCCTCCTCCACCAAAACCCTCGCTACCTGCCACCCCCGTTCTAATCTCTACATTCCCGCCCAAATCCCCCAAATAAGCCCCCTGTGCCGTAACCCTCCTCCCCGCCCTCGCCGTCGCAGGCCCCAACCCAACACCAATCGGATCCCCACTATTCAGATCCCTATTCACCTTCCACCCAAACTCTTCCGCCCCTCTCAACAACGGCTCGATATGATTCTCCCACTTTTCCGCATACTCGACATGAACCGGGCCCGACGCGCCATGGGCTCCAGGATCAGGCGCGACGTATCTCGCGCGCGAGTCCCGGTACGAAGGATCCTGCAGGCCCTCGATTCCATCAAATTCAGCTTTCACATTATCCCACGCAAACGCAGACGACGACGTAACTCCCTCGATATACGCCCAATCATCTCTAGCCCCGCGGTTCCATAGCAGGAAATTAATCAGCGACGTCCCGCCCAGCCCTACACTGTACATCAGCAGTGCACTTCAAACCACCCATCGATATATGGGATGTGGGCAGCACATACCTTTCCCCCGACTATAATCCACCCTCTCGCCCTCGACCTCCGTCTGCGGGACAGTCGCGTAGCCCCAGTTCCATGTCGCCCCGCTGCCCGCATCGTTCCCTACGCCTCGGAACGCGCTGTATCGGTCGAACACAGCTTGTTCTGAATGTTTCTTCCCTGCTTCGAGGAGGAGGATGGATGCGGAGGGGAGCAGGCGGGAGAGGGTCGAGGTGAATGATGACCCTGATGGTCCGCCTAGATACGAAGGGGTGGTTAGTAGATTGATTTATGTAGAGGTAGGATAGGGGGTGGGAAGGGGAGGGAAGACGGACTTCCTACTACGATGAAGTCGTAGGCTTTGGGAGTTAGATCTAAATCTGGAGTGGGCATTGTGTTCGGGAAAGAAATGGAAATGGCACAATTCTGCTATAAAGTGGAATTTGATCAATGTGCCGGGCAAAGAGAGGCTTTTATACAAAGTGTGACAGGTTGAGGTTGGCGCGTGGTGGAGATTACTGATATAGAGAGCTTTGTGGCGCGATGATATCTCATCACTTGCAGACCGTCATACATGGTAAGCAGGGTACAGGGTGCGCAAGAAAAGCTGTTTTTAGAGCATGCAACTGGAGCGGTTAAGGCGCGTTAGAGGCGTAATTCACATGGTGGTAAGGGGAGAACATCAATGTGGGTATATGCATCGTCTTCATTTCCAATCGTTGCCTATGCAATTCAACCTCCCATCTTATCCTACATACCTCTTCCAGCCCAATGCTCATCATGTGTGAATTATCCATAATTACTAGCCACCTTGTCTAATTCCTATCCAGCATTTCCATAAAGCCTCCCGCGTCAGATATTCACTCCTCTGGTCTTGCGGGCGCATAGAGTACCCGCGCTTTGATATCAAACATTACATCCTCAATCTCTCGCTGCTCTTCGCGATTCAACCCAGGCTGCGGCGCACTGAACAAATAATCTTTGATACTCTTGAGTCGATCAATGATGCTCCTCGGGGTGAGGATGACACGCTCTGCAAGCGAGCGATGCGGCGTTGCCATACCAGGCTGCTGTTGCTGAGACGCAGCTTCAGGAGGACCTGCTGGCGTTGCAGTTTCTTCTGGAGCAACCACACTTCCGTGCTTGGCCTCTGGCGAGCGCTTGGGCGTGACTTGGACGTGGCTGAGGCGCTTAGCCGCAGCGTCGCTGACGTCTTGGCTGGCGCTTTGCCGGGCGCGTTTAGGCGCGGGAGTGTCTTCGACGAGGATGTCTTGGGAGTTCTCGACTTGGCTGAGAAGAGATTGCGAGCGACGGACAGGACCGCGTTTGCGATGCGTTTCTGGAACGATGACTTTTGTTTCCATGGATTTGCGCTTCTTGGTGCTGTTCTGGCGGCGCAGAGGAGAGACGACAATAATGTTATCGAGCATGCCATCTTCACTGGGCTGCGGGCTGAATTCTCTGGAAGGCGTTTCGGTAGTGGTGGGCTCTGGCGGTGCGATATTTGCGAATCCTTTGTGTACCTTCGCTGGAGTAGACCTGCGTTTGGTTGGACTGAGCGAAAGCATCGGGCTTGGTGTTTGTGAGTGTCGGGACGATCTTCGCACACTCTGCGACTTTGGCGTGCCTTTGACAGGACTTGGCTTGCTGAAAGAGTCGTCTACACGGCTTGTGCTGCTTGTGTCGGCCTCTTCATCGATGTGAGCAGGGGCTGCGTTGGGGGCATGCTCATACTCGTCAACCTCAGCGTCGCTACCAACTTGATTAGTATGGCCATCTGATGATGGGATGTGTGAAGCTGCATCCACGAATACATTGTTGGACTCGGTTGCAGGCTTCTCCGATTCCTCTGTAGCTGCAGTTGTATATGCCTGGATGTCGGCATCAAGCTGCGCCGTGAGCTGCAGATCGATAGTCGAGCTGGGTACTTCAGACATAACAGCGTCCGAGCTGGGTTCCCCTTCGGACTGATCGTCTTCTCCTTCTGCGTATTGATCCATAGCGTCAAGCAGAGCATCTTCATCGATAGTAGTGCCGTCGTCAAACGAAGCATCGTGGGCACTTTCTGGCTGGCGGTACTCAAAGCTCGACCCAACAAGTAAATCACTCTCAAAAAGTGAAGGACTCTTTTCTGCAACCTTGTCGAAACGGGGCGGTGAAGAATTCAGTTGGTCGTTGTCCGCTACCTTGACCGTACGTACCGCAGTCGGAGTGGTAACGTTACCATCATTAGTAACCTGGCGGGTACTTCGACGACCATGTGGAGTGGGGGAGGAACCGAGAAAAGCGTCCATAGGGCCCATGGCTACCAAAGCTTGCCGTGGAGTCGTGCGGGTGGCAGCTGTTGGTAAGTCATCGGCAGTGGGTGCGTCAGAATGGATCTCCATTGGCGATGAAATGGCATCTGGGGTTGGTGATGGTGCGGCCATGTTGGCAAAGAGGCTACCGGAGATTCTGTGGCGCTCGATCATCTCCTTCTGCCTTTCAGTCAAGACTTGGGATTCCTGATTGAACGGGTCGGACGGCGATGAGACGATCGGCTCGAATTGTATTTGTGAATTGTCATGTCGCAACCGGACCTTTGGCGTTGATCGTGCAGACGTCCTTTTACTGGTGGATGCTGGAGCAGCTGGGGACCGTGTCGTAGACCTGCGACTGGATTTACTAATTCTGAACGGTGACGCTTTGACACGCGAACTTTTGGAGCTTGGCTTCTCTTTGATGTTGTCGTCGGAGTCATAGAAGGACGGTTTCTCGACCTAAAAAATTGTCAGCATAGATCTAACCTTCTTCCTCGACATCTTACTGAAAGGTCCTGCTGGACTTGTAGTGAAGGCATCGACAGCTCTACCACAGTAGACAAACGATGTAGGGCTTGTTCGAGGCGTGCAGGATATCGCAAGCTCGTCTCTTGACCAAATGTCTTGTTCCATGTTGCAATGGAAACATTCACAATGCTCCGACGCCTGCTCACGAATCCACTTGTGATTAAGGACTCCAAATGTAGAAGAAGTTGACTGTCCCTCCGTGGCAGTCGCTCAATTGCTTTTGTAACTTCGCACCACAGATCAACGACCTGAGATTGTTAGTGAATATCATCTAGTATCGTCAAATAACATACGTGAACATGTAGTGAGTTTAATGGCTGCACTTTTGTCTGCATCTTGCGATCAGCGTCCTCGACCCAAATTCGTACCACGCCCTGGATTTTGCGGAGAAAGACGGCAAGATGCGACATGCTGCATTCTTTGATTGAAGTGCCTAGCCCGGAGAGGAAGTTTCCAATTGCCTCTGCCTCTTCGATGCGAAGGTCTTGATATGCGGCAGCACCCACAGTAACAATGGCGGTGTAGAGGTGACTGTAGGGATCGAAGTCAGAACGCCGTCCGACAGCTGCAGAAGATGGCCATAGATTCTGGCGTTCTTGCTCTAAGATACGCCGATTCGTCTGCTTGGGTAGACTCTGCAGCAGTATCGTAATATAAGGCAGGCAAGTAGTGAGATCATTGCCGTTGCTAATCTTGACAATGCGATCTGACACCTTCTCAATCACGGCGAGGACAAGAGCTGACTCTCCAGCTTCTCTTCGAACTGTTTCGATGAATGTAGACAGAACATCGTGGCCACGAGGACGGGTCAAGAAGTACGGTGAGCCAGACACCAGAACCTCAACTACAAGATCGTACTCTTTACCCAGCGCCCCTGAGTTCTGGCCTTCCATGCTCGGTCGTGGTTCCCGTAAAGAGATGTCCAGCAAGGTTGCGAGGTGGGCGTACAATTCCAAGACTAAGGGTGTAATAGATGAGGTATCAATAACAGTCGAACAATCACGAAGTAATTCTAGTCGGCTCAGCCGCTTGTTCTGGATGTTGAAGCATGGCTCGAGAATCAGCTTGAGCGCGCGCAAACAGACTGCGTCCGGTAACCTGCCCTCAGACTGATTGGCCAGCAGATCAAAGAAGTAGAGAAGGGGAGAAATCCGCGCACTATCATGTCGTGAGCGATGTGATGGGGTGGATGCGACTTCGAATTCGTCTGAACCATCCCGAGCAAGAAACTTGTCGGCAAATCGGAAAGCACCGAGCTTCTCGACGACCGATTCGAGTAAAAAGCAGAATTTGTCTGACCAAGTGATTTCAGATTGCTGAGAGAGGGCCAATTGGCCTGTGTGGCGTTCCCAGACACGTCGAAGCAGGTTTACAATATGTGCCATGGCATCCTTGGTTTCGCTTGACATGACAATTTCCTTGCTGCTAGCTGCTTGGACAGACTCCAAAAGAGATAACCACATCGTCTTGACTACAACAGCCTCATGTTGGTCGTTCTCAGGCCATGGCGTTTGTTCCAAGAGTTGTTCCACGAACGGCAGTACGATGGAGAGTGACTTTCTGACCCATTTGGGGTCGAGCGAGGGAAGCTCGGCTTGGGTGATCATACCGTGAGGCCTGAGGTCTAGCACTCGTTGTTGCTCCCATGGCTTCCTGGATCCGCTCAAGAGGGCTGAGACAATGCGACAGGTCGCGTAGACGTGTGGACTTCCCGGGCGTTGTAATAGCGCGGTCCAGAAATCAGAGACGCATTCGCGCCAGTAGCGAGTCAGTTCATCATGAGTGGCATCCGGCCGCAGCGCGTAGTACAGGAGCGTCAGGTAACCAGACGAGGCAACGTGGCGTTCTTCTTTCCCGTTGGGCAGTTCTTGCTGGAATCGTGATAGGGGTACCTTGACAAGGAAAGTTGACCACCCGGAGGAAGTATCCTTGTTAGGCTTTATGGAATATACGAGGAAGCCAAAGGCAATATTCGCCTGCACTCTGACGGCATCTTTGGGGAACCCCAAGCATTTCTCAAATACCCGTAGCCACTCTTTGAGTGCAGGGAAGGCGGCCCCAGATAGGGAGTCTCGTAGTAGTATGGTGACGGCTGCCCATATCTGGGGCACCATGATGGCATTATCACCACCCAATATTCGTTCGAGCTCCTTGGTGAATGTGTGGGCGACGGTGTCGCCATCGCTCCTCTGACGGTTCAGGACTGCGAGACAGGCCTTGACAACATGACGCTCGTGGCCAATGGCCTTTGCGGCGGTGATGGCGATGTCGAGCGCACTCTGATTGATGTCTTTCTGGTTCATGACGAAACCTTTCAGTGCGAATTTGAACCAGCGCTCCGTGTGCTTGGCCATGATTTCTGGACGTTGCTGTACCAGTTTTCTGTGAATGCGGATGCGATAAGCCTGGACGGAAAAGCCACCCACGCGCTCGTGGATGGTGTCAAGCACGTCTAATATCCTCTCTACGCGCGTACCGTTCATGACTTTGGGCCGGAAGTTCTGTTGCATGAGTGCAGCGAGATGATTGTTGACGACGATTTTGGGCATGGCAGGGTCGGCGGCTACCTGGATGGAGCGATCGAGGACGAAGGCGCAAAAGTCGTCGTCCATGGCTGCTGCTGCTTCTTTGACACGCGACAGGGCCATGAGCAGCTTGAGGGCCTGTCCTATCATCTGCGAGTCCAGGCCAGTTCCGGTCGGGCTGGATGCTTGCATGTCGCGGCGGATGAAGCCAGTCAACAAGGTCATGTTCCGCTTGAGGGCTTCATCGTCGGGGATCTTGTCGTACGCCTGCATGGTCCTTTGCAGGGAGTGGTAGGCGTCCATGCGCGAGGGGCGCTCCGCCGAGGCAAGCAACTTTACTATCGAGTCGAGCATCTCGGCGAATGTTTTGAATCTGTGGGCGGCAGTGCCCTCGGCGGCGGGTGGAGGTGTTGAGGTGTCGTCGCAGAGCTTGAGGATGGACTTGAGGGGTTTCGACACGCGCGTTTGGGGCAGCGGCCGGAGAGGGGAGCTACGCGTTGGTGTCCAGGACTGCTCGAGTGCCTTCTTCTGTGGTATTGCGCATGTCTGCAGCTCGAAATTGACACGCTTCTGTCTGCTTGCGGAGCTCGGGGGGATGCTGAGATCGGACGAGGGCGACTGGTCGGGGGTGTCGAGGAGGGCTTTGGTGGTTGCGACGGCTTTGGGTAGTACGGGAAGTTCGCCGAACGGGTCTTCGAGGAACTGGTCGAGCGTGTCGTCGGCGTCTGGAGCGACGTCTGGGAGGTCTGGGAGGTCTGGGAGGTCTTTTGGGGGAGTCGGCGGGCGAAGAGAAAGGGTATTGAATTTGGAAAACACCATTGCTATGCTGGAACAGAACTAACAAAAAAGAACAAAAACAGCGGGCGACGGTGCTCGCATGGCAGTATACGCGCAGTGAATGGAGGGCCAAAGCGACTGTGGAGGATGTTCAGCACCCCGGCCGCTCGAGTGCACGCTCGACGCGACGCGGACGCGCTAGGACAAAGACCCGCGTAAAGTGCTCCATTCACTGGCGACGGCCGCTCCACCTTTGATCCGCATCTCCCAGTAAATCATTGCCGATCTGATGTCCGTTCTTCTCTGCCAATGGTATTCGTGATGTTGGACGTCGTCTTCCAAAGTCTCTTGTGCACCTGGCCGAAAAACAATTCGCTTCCACGCGCATTCTCTCGCTGAATAGCAGACTGGATTCCAAATCAATCAATCAGATCAACGATCAAATCATCATTCGTGGTACAGTAGCGCCAATTCTGATTCATGCGTGTGCTCGTTCGCATGCGGCTTTCCACCTTGTTCGTCTCCTGCATGGACCCTGATGTTGCACCCCACGATCTCTAGTGGGGCGCGTGTCAAGCTCCATCCCACCTCGACACAACCACCACAACTTTTCGCTACTACACCATGCTCCAACAGAAAACAGGCAAAGGTTGGCCTCGCATACAAAACATGTAGACACCATTTCCTTCCAGTCTCTAACAAGACTGCAGCGAAACTAGACGATGTCACAAGAATCCTCACCGAATTGAAGGCCGACTTCGATGGCCCAAAACTCTCTACCCAACGTACCTGCCTCCGGACGCCATGGTGCTGGACGCATACTAAGTATATAAACAGAGAAAAAGCAGCTTCTTGAACAACTCAAAGTTTACGGACGGTCTGTCGAGAACTCGGATCCCATCTTCACCAAGGACGTATGTTGAGCCCAAGACTGGCCACAAGACCTTTGCTGAGAGTATAAGGGTATACAAACGTTGGGACACTATGCTTTTCAAGGCAAGGAGATATCAACCTCGCAGGAAGCATTGCGCTGCATAGCCAACGCCCTTCTGCTCCAGCCCAGGACGCGCCAGATACTCGTGGACCTGGGACATGGCCCACACGCGGCGCAGAGGTTGAAGGTATGCTTGTAGTACTACTATGTAGGTAACAACTGCTAAAAATGTGCCAGCTTGAATCTGCCGACGACGAGTTTCTCGCCTCCCGTGTACTTTTTCTCACCACCTACGACACCAGCCTCGATTACCCACAGCTCGTGCGTGACCATCACCTAGCCGACAACATCAATGCTGCAATCACACGCCATGCGAAGCGATACTCCAAGTCAGCGAGGCGGAAGTCGCAGGAACATACACAGCCAATGGAGCTCATGGCCCTCTCCGAAACCCTCAAGCTCCTCTTCAACATTACCCACTTCCACCCCGACCTCACCTCACACTTCTCCCAATCTGTCCCCAACATCTTCAAAATCCTCGTCCGACGTGGCATACCCTCCCCACCCCTAACTGCACCCACAAATTTCCTCATCAACGCCATCCTGAATCTCGATCTCGACGACACAAAAGACCCCTCCGCCCGCACCGCCGTCTTCCCCGCCTTCGATCCCACCATCAACGCCTCACATCTCATCGCCATCCTTTCCGCCTCCACCACCTCCTACCCCGAGCCCGAACTGGACAGCACCGTTGCCCCCGTCCTCACCCTCATCCGGCGCATCTACGAACTCGCCCCCCATGAAGTGCAGACACACATGCAATCCCTCCTGCTCCCCACCCCACAAGAGCGCGACCTACCCCTTGGAAAAGCAAACACCCTCCCAGCGCGCCTGCTCAACCTCTCCACATCCGCCCTGACCCCCAACCTGCGCGGCTCCATATCCTCCATGCTCTTCGAGCTCTCCAACAAGGACGCCGCGACTTTTGTCCAGAACGTAGGCTATGGCTTCGCATCTGGCTTCCTCATGTCAAATAACATCCCCATGCCCGAGGACGTGGCGAGGGCGCATGGAGTAGATGTCGATGGAAATAATGGGGAGGGAGGCATACCCGTGAACCCAATTACAGGCCAGAGACTAGATCGGGAGGACAAGGTGGATGAAGCGCCCATGACCGAGGAGGAGAAGGAGCGGGAGGCGGAGAGGTTGTTTGTGCTGTTTGAGAGGTAAGTTTTTTTCATCTGCGCTTGTAAGGAAGACGAATGCTAATGTGTGCGATTAGGTTGAAGGCAACGGGTGTCATGAACGTGCAGAACCCTGTTGAGGCGGCGTACAGGGAAGGCAGGATCCAGGAGCTGGACGATGACGAGGATTGAGATACGGCCTGCGTCTGTTTCCATCACAAGATTCACAGCTAGCATCGGCATCGAGTTGCAATAAGGTTATGAATTGCTCACTATCTTGGTAAAAGATATGTCAAGGAAGCTGATACTCGCCCCTTCGAATCGTGATTTCCCAAATAAGTGATAGCCCATATGCCGCACCACGAAAGATAGATGAAAATGGATAGTGGCAGATATAAAGATCCCTTCAGCGCCAGTACCCTCTAGCCATAGCTTCCTCGAAATTTTATGTGGCCATAATATACGTTGGCAGGTCGATGAAAGTCGAAACACAAAAGTCGATTTCAGGGTATAATGCCCGACGTAGCTCGAACAAGCGATGGATGCATGCGTGCCACGCGTCGTAAATCGTGAGGTCATGAAGTCGTGAGGTTGTGTATGATGTTGTGGACGATGCTGAACAGTGATGACGCAAGGAAAGCGTGCACGGTAGACGACGCTGAGGTACATCGTGTGTTGACATCAGTCGAGATATGGAGTACCGAACTCTGTGGTCATTCGCGAAAGCGGACGATCACAGTCGTTTCCTACGCCTTCCTTCTCCCTTACATAGTACGCTGGGATCTCGATGCTGGGAAGAAGGCCAATACCGCCGTCATTGCTGTACTCTCGAAACCAGTACGACCCAAGAAGTTTACTGATGGCAGAGCCGATAATGGAGCCGAGATAGACATTGAGACAGCCGACAGGGTATGCGCTTAGCCAAATGATAAAGATCAAGCCGGCTGCCTTCTGAGTCGATGTCAGGTCTGCAATCTCGACGCTAGGTTTACTGTGTATGTTTGCCACTCGAGAAGGAAGGCCACCGAGCCATTGATACAAGCCGCATATGTGGAACAAATATGCCGAGCTGCACGCGCCGACAGAGTAGACTGCGAGCTTCTTGTTGATCTTACAGAGCAGGCTGAAGAGGAAAACAATGGCCACAGTCGCAACAGCACCGCGGAAGAGCGACGCAAGCAGTGCTGGCAGAGCGCTGAAGAAGGCAAAACCCTGGGCGATGTGGTCTGCTTGGTCCGAGAGGTTGACGAGCCGCTGGCCAATACTGACAATGACTTCGAGCGACAAGTTGGCTGCGTGCCCTGCTTTGTCAATCGAATTGTGAACCCCATGCAACCGGCCAGACAGCACATCGAAGCTTTCGACTTGTGCTTCGTGATTGGTTTGGAGACTCATGAGAGCTTGCTCGTGATAGGCTGCTAGCTGTGCAGTAAATGTTTTCGCAGCCTCGGAGCTTTCCGCCATTATATCGCCCTGAAAGGCTTGCATCTCCCGGGCTATGCGGCTGATTTCTTGACTCTGGTTATCGGCAAGGGCAGTGATCAGTTCAGACATCGATGCCTCCAGGAAAGTGTGTATCTTGGTATCGAACGTTTCCATGGTGGCGAGGGCTTTCCCTTGCACATCATGAACGTCGCGTCTGAAGTGATTCTGCATCTCTCGTGCTTCATCCGCAGACTGTTTCTGATCTTTGATCAAGGCCTCATACTCTTCGGTAGATTTCTTCATTACTTCCGACACCGCACCCATGGCATGGGTTAGATTCTTAAAGGTCTCGAGATGATTCTCCCTCTCGATGGCATCCCTGCTCGCCTGGCACATCACAACCGCATTCTGACGAGCGTTGCTGAAAGAGGTCCAATATTGTGGCGAGGACTGTAGAGTCTTCAGACACTGGACATACTGATGCTCCTTGAAGTCGGGATAGCATTGCTTCTCGTTCAGCGTAGTCTCAGGCCGCGAGTACCACCAGGACCCGCCTTTGCTGCACGCTCGCGAGGTCGGGACCAGGATATCGCAATTCGGAGGTGCCATCGGGCTTGTTGGCTGTGCACTGAGCAGCTCGCATACCGCGAGCTTAGCAGCATATTCAGTTTTCACGTTGTCCAAGTACGCATCTGGGCGGGACTTGGCAAAGTCGGGCGCATGCTCAAGGAGCTTGCATTCGTTCATCAGGTGGGAGGCGGCCATGCGTGTACAGGTCGGCGCGGTCTGCATAGACACCACAAAATCGACAGCTTGGGTAATCACGCGCTGGTTTCTGGACGTCGTGTGCGAGAACAAAGCTCCAACGTCAATCGGAGGTGTGGCATCAGCAGACGGCGAGTGGACTTGGGCAGTAGCGGTCGTGAAGGCGAGAAGCAGCGTGATTGCGCCCATGACTGATGTCTTCAAGCTTGGCCTCATCATTGCACAGGACTAGAGTATCTTCGGCCAGCCAGAGGATAATCGTGAAGGCGCAGTGCAGTCCTGTTGAGCAATGAAAGTGTTGAAGAAGAAAAGAGAAGTGAAACAGCGGAAGAAGAGGGCCGCCAGGTTATCTATCATTTGTACAAGCGACGACTTGAGCTGTAGTAAGAGAAAAGTGGTGGCCAGACTGTCTGATGGCGAGAGACCTGATTGTCGTCACCGCGAGGTAAGAGCGAGCTGTAGAAGCCGACGCAAGGTTAGCGAGCGAGCCAAAGGTGATATCTCAGTGGAAGCATAGCGTAAAAGTGATGAAATTGCAGTACTGTATGCCATCATACCAAGAGCAGCACCATCATGAGAAGTCGAAGACTTCGGATGGGAAGGTGCATTAGGCATGAGCGCGATGGAGAAGTCGCGGCCCGATAATGGCGCGCTGTCACGGGTTCGGATGACTAAGCTTCCAGACGTCGAGCAACACCAGAAACTTGCGCCAAGACCTGTGCGGCAAGCATCAACACCATGTTTGCTCCAGCACGCCGGCGGTGTGCCCAATGGGCTGCGAAACCCTCGAATTCGCAGAATGACTCCATACCAACCTTTCTTCTGCCAGCGTTTGCACGCCCTTCAGCCTCGCGCGCTTTTACCACCACATCGCCATGCCAGTCAAAGATCGGCTCTGCACCGCTGTCAATACCGCAAGGTGTAACTTTCGACATAGTCGCTCCTTCCACGAAAGGCCGAGGGACAAGAGTCCAGGCCATGTCAACGGTACACATCAAGGGCCCACTCGGGGAGCTCTCTATGCAAATACCGCCATACATCAACATTGACCAGGACCCGAAGCTGTTGGGGCCAACATTGTCAATAGAGGATGCGACGGACAAGAAGCAGAAGGCCATGTGGGGTAGGATATGTCTCTTCTGCGTAATCGGGTCTTGCTAAAACTCAACAGGAACCACACGCGCATATCTCCAGAACCACATTCTCGGCGTCAGTGAAGGCCACAGCGCTATCCTCCGCTTCGTCGGAGTCGGTTTCCGTGCTTCCGTCGAGACCTCCGCTACTACCGTTCAATCCGAATTTGAAGGCCAAAAGTTCGTAAATCTGAAAGTCGGCTACTCTCACCCAGTCGAGCTGGGCATACCGAAAGGCGTCACCGCAAGCACGCCACAGCCGACGCGATTGCTGTTGGAGGGGTCGGAACGTGAAGTTGTGATGCAGTTCGCGGCGAACATCAGGGCATGGAGGGTACCAGAACCATACAAAGGCAAGGGTATCTTTGTGGATGGGGAGACGATCAAGCTCAAAAACAAGAAGATCAAATAGATCAACCTATGTATATTGCTCGGTTGTACGATATGTATCGCAATATATTGCACTGTGGCTGGTGGGAAACTCTGAACCTCCGTTCATGGTGCACACAAGACACACAATTGGCCTAGGCCAGGCAATGAGCATACCCAGTCAAGACTTCACAGACTTCATGAAGACTCAAAGCAACATCGTGGATGCAATCCTCTGCGGAAACATGGTTGACCATTACTTATTGCATGTTCGCGAACAACACACGGCATCATCTCCCTCTTTGGGTTCCAGGTTAGTCCGGACATCTCGACATGTAGATTGTCAGTGACGTCTCCGTTTCGCTGTGGGATGAAGCCTAAGTAAATAACGTTGTCATTAAAGGTCATTACTACGGAACATGCAATCATCACTCATACAATATAATCATCGCCACACACGTATACCACAACCAAACTCCCCAACCCATATACCCTCCACGAAAAACAAATTACCCTTTATCTCACAATCTGTCTCTCTCACGGCTCCGTACAGTCACTGACATAACTACTCGAAGAATCATCATCGTCATCGTTCCACGCCCCGCCCCTCATCACCCTCAGCACCTCCTGCGGCACATTCTCCCCACACCAAATCTCCAACCCGCCATATGCCTCGAAACACTCCTCGCCATACAATTGCAACACCCACCTGTCTTCCCCGCTCAAGTGGCGGTATGACACCATGTTGCCCTTGCCAGACAGCCTCCGCACCTCGTCGCGTATCTTCTCGCTGCACGACACATCGTCGTTCATCTCGTGCAGAAGTTCGTTGTACAAGTCTGTTAGCAACGGCACCGCGATCGGCGCGTATGGTGCTGGATGAGGCGGGATGGGTAGGAAGGGATACGGGGCGCGCTCGCGGAGCGCGACGAGTTCTTCTTTGCTCATGAAGGCGCTGAGGTCGCGGTCGGGACCGAGACAGCGGTCGATGGTTGTTTGGTCGCTGCCGAAGATAGACTCGAGCTTGCGGGCGCGGCCTTCGGCGTCGAGGATAGCGTAGTTGGCTGCGGCGGCGTGATAGTATGCTTCTTCGGTCGCGAAGAAGGCTTCAATGTCTGCCCGTGGGTCTTCGGGCATCTCGTGGGCGAGGGCGAGAGTAATGAAGGCGTTCTTCACTCCTAGGCCGCCGTAGGCTTGCGGGAGGTAGATGAAGGGTTCGATGGCGATGGCAGGTCCAAGCTTGATGTGCTTGGATAAGAGACTCGTGATGTGTGTGGTCAGGTCGCGGTGGTCGAGGACGATATCGAAGAGGACTTTATATGTGCGCTTGACACTGTCGAGGTGCGTCTTTCCCATGATCTTTGAAAGTGGGCCGAAGAGGTGGGCGGCGTAAGTGCCCATGGTGCCGTTCCATATTCGGACCCAGTCATACACCGTCGTACAAGCGTCGAGTCGCTGCTTGGTTGAATTGGCGTAGGCTAAGGCCTCGCAGTGATCGATGGAGATTTCGCCATCAGCCAGGGTCAACAGTCCGATTGATTGAGTTCTCTCGAGATCGACATCCAAGCCCATGATGTTCGCAAATCTGGCAGCATGCTCTTCAAATTTTCTGTACTGCTCACTGTCACCTACAAAGTAGCATCTATCCTTCAGTCGATAAAGATATGCGCCAGTACCCTGGCGTATGTGCATTTCGAGAAAGCACATCACAGCTTCTGTGAAGAACAACTCGAGAGCATGGCCCTCTGGTATTCCTTTGCAACGTGGCAATACTCGATCTGGGGCTCCGCGAACAGCAGGACCGATGTTCAATTTGGCGGACAAGAATCGTTCGAAAAAATCCAAGGTTTCCCCGGGCAGTCCAAGGAACTTCAAAACCGCGAGGATCGTCCTGTGTGAGAGAGAAGAGGAGAGCGCGTTGAATCTGACAGATCCGGCGCATACTCGACCATCAAAAGTTCTGCGAAGCTCTCCCTGAACGATCAATGTCTTTATTATACTGGCTTGTACCACTTCACTCGGAGTGACTTTTGGCAAGCAGCCATCTTCTTCAGGTAGACGTGACATGAAGAACTCTCGCCGGTAGTGTCGATTGCGGAATCCATCTAACCCGCTGTCATTGGTTATGGATCGGCTGTGCCAGCGACCAAGTTTCACCTTCTTTTTGTAGGGCGCCGTCGGCACGATGATAACCTCAGGTGGTGGTGGGAGAGGATACATATCCACGGCCGGAGGTGGCGGCGGCATTGGCGCTGGCGGGTACGGATGACACATAGAACATACGTTTGCTGGAGGAATCGGTTTTCTCAGCTTCATTGGATGACGTCCAAGGAAGAAGTCGCGCTTGGTCGACTCCTCGACCTCGAGGTACGGAGGCTGAAAAGATTTGGAACAGCCAATATATCGGTTCAGACAGCTCTTGAGTTTCATCGCAAAGCCAATGCCGGCACAGTGTAAAAACAGCATGTCGATCATGCTCTCCTCGATTGCGACTCGTGGCTTGCCCTCCGCATCTTGACGAATGGTGACGGGTAGTCCCGCTTCGGCGTTTTTATAATTCCAGTGACGAATAGACTTTGCGCCGATGATACTTGCCAGTTCTTTGAGAGCGATGGGTGATTGGAGATAATCAGAAAGTACCCTCTTCTTGTCGTCACTGATGAGATCATTCTTGAGGAGGTCTGCGATGCACCACATTAGGAAATCTTGGCCAATCTCCATGCCATCGGACATGGCTTCTTCGGCGAACTCCTTCATATCCTGCCGGAGGAAGGCGAGTGAGCTCGAATCTCCTTGATCAGATGCGAGCCTTGTGAGGTATGTCTCGATGTCCTCGACATCCACATCATCAGTCGCAAACGTCTCCTTCTCGAACTCTTCGAGCACTTCATTCCATTCGTTCGATTCCACCACCTCGAATTCGTCGTCGAGATCGACACTGGCCAACTTATCAGCAGTCAAAGATGTGGTATCGCTCAAGGCCATTGCCTGGTTCATGATTTCCACATGGACAGTGGAACATTCGAGTCGACAAGAGTGCTTGCGCAGCTTGCCAAGAAGCTCTTGCTTGATCTTGAGCAGCTTCACCTGCGACATGGAGAGTTCGTCCGCTTGATTGACACAGCGAGAGATCCATTGGAAATCATTGTCTTCTTCCAGATATGGATCAAGCTTGATGACATCTTTGAGGAGGGTTTTGACTTGTGTCGTCAGATCTTCAACTAAAGCCTTGCCAGCATGCAGCTGACGAAGACGCTTGAAGTCGTCCTTGGCATGATTGAGATCGTCAATTTTGAGCCGTGCAGCATCCCGGAGTACTGAAGCGACGTAGAGAGGAGGCATTGAATCCATGACTGATGGACGTTGGATCGATCAGCTTTCCTCGATGAGAAGGCTGAAGGAGGGGTTATGAAGGACGAGAGCTGTCATGACAAAACGCCCGCTCGTGTGTGGAGGCACGTAGCAGCTGCATAGTGGCAAGGCAGCAGGCTTTTGAACATGAACTGCACAAATTATAGGCTGCCTCAGGCCGCACAAGATTACTTTGCATGATGTGGCAAGGTTGAGCGAAGTTGAGATGGCCTGTCGTTGTAAGCGAGGCGTCGAGCGATGCTCTTTCCATCTGCGTGCATACCCCGCATTGCTGACCGGAATGTGCTCAATGTCGCACTCATGGGATTACAGAACTTTTCTGATAGGCGGCAGGAGAGGTGTAGTTGACCTCCTTTCTCGAGCTCAGGTTAATCCCGAATCTAAACGCCGGACTCGTTATCATTTCACAACGTATCTGACCACTGGAGCCAGCGGTTCGAAATTGGCTTGTTGATCTCCCTCGCGTTGGGACTTATTAAGTTTAGACCAAACACCAAGTACGATGACTATGGCATCGGGTTGTACCAATGGTGAAGCAATGTCGGCCGACGCACCATTGTCCAATCATGAACAAAGCATGCAAAAAAGCCCTATCAAAACTCCTGGGAATAACAGCAGCACGGTCTCTGTAAGTTTGAGACTGCCAGCAGATGAAAAATTACCATGACTAGTCTCTAATCTCTCCTACATTTTGTCGCAAATGGGCTGACGTTGTCACTGACTTGTAGTCACTATGTGTAAAATGCAATGGTCTCGGGTTGGAGCCTGATTGCTTCATCGTTCGCTCGTACGCCTCCGGGCTGCCTAATCCGACAAATTTTAGAATGAGATCAACAGCGACGCCTTCTGTCTTCGGGACATTGAAAGAAATAGCACTAGCCAGTGGGAACTGTAGTCTATGTCGCCTAGTATTTAATTCCGTTCAACAAGAGAAGGGCGGTTCCCTATCTGGAACTATAGAAGCTGGGAACGAACTCGAGTCAGCAACGTGCACTTGGAATTGGGAGGTGGATGGACGCAAGATCTACGAGTTTCAAGACCATGATACCGACCAGAGAGGAGACCTCCAATCACCACGTGGACTGACACGTCGTATACATATCAGATGGAGTCACATTGATCTCAGAGATTCGTACCTCGTGTACGCGGCACCTGAAACTCTTCAGACTGCATCTGATGCGGACAACGTGTGGAATCCTAGTCGACTGTTCTTGGGACGTCAGATTGGAGAAAGCGGCAAAATTCAAGCACGCGTGAAGAGTTGGATCGACCTATGTCAAAACAGGCACCGTGGACCGTGTTCTTTACAGCCAGGCTACCTGCGCGAAAGATTTTGTCGAATGCTTTCTCATGCCTATTTCGGAGTTATAGATGTGTTGAATATGCAGCTGACCGAACTACCAATGGGTGATTCTTTGGATCCAGCATTTACATTTCCTGTATATGTAGCGCTCAGCTACGTCTGGGGCGACGCCCCTTCATACAAAACAACCTTGGACAAGATTATGCAGCATCGAATGCATGGTGGCCTCGATCGTGTTCTACGAGATCTTCCAAAAGTAGTACAAGATTCCATTGATTTGGTGCGTCGACTTGGGATGCAATACCTATGGGTCGATGCTCTATGTATTGTTCAGGATAGTGCAAGGTCCTGGAGCTTGAATGCATACAACATGGACCTCATTTACGGCTGTGCTGCCTTTACCATATGTGCAGCTGATGGATCGTCGGCATCAACTGGGCTTTTGGCTATGAACGAGAACACTGGCACTGGAAGGAAAAGTCAGGACATCGCTAGTTGCACACCAGATATCCGTCTGATTGTCAGCCGTCCCCCAGCGATGTTCATTCGATCTTCCAAGTGGAACACGCGAGCATGGACTTTCCAGGAAAGACTCTTGTCCAGACGTTGTCTGATATTTACCGGGAACAGAGTGTTCTTCCAATGCCACTCAACTGGTATGTCCGAAGACATATATGCTGATCGAGAGGGGGCCGGCTGGTCATTAGATTTTATGGATGCCCCACTGCAAATATTCCGGCAAGTATCAACAAGATCAATCTGGGTGTACATGAGATCCGTGGAGCTCTACACCGCGAGAGACCTTTCAAAACCAGGGGATATCCTGGCCGCTTTTAGCGGCGTGTCAAATCTCCTGCATCGCACGATGTGTGCGCCTTTCATATTCGGTCTTCCATCGTCACATTTCGATGCTTCTATACTCTGGTCATATCCAGGGTCTGTAGAGCGACGTTTTTTGGGTGTACAGTCCTCCAAGAGTAAAGCAACAGAGTTTCCCAGTTGGAGCTGGAGTGGATGGTCTGGTGGTTCAGTAGAGCATCGGCGAGAGATGATTAGCGACTGCACCGATAATATGCACGAATGGCTTAAGAAGCGTACATGGATTAGATGGTATATCAGGGATAGCAACGGGGACCTCCGACCACTCTGGCATCCTGACAAATGGTCACTCGATCGCAGTGAACATGTAAAGTGGCAAGGTTATAGTAAAAGCCGCTCGAGTGGATCAGCACGATTCCGGGGACCTTCGTCGAGACGCAAACCCGAAACTTACATGAGCAAGGCCTGTCCCACTTCCGATGACAGTTCTACCTTCAACCTGAGTGACACAACATCTGACCCTAGATATCATTCTACTCTGGGCACTCATGGCGCCCTTCATAGAACTCAAGCTGGCAATCATGCCACCAAGAACCGTTCCCGGAGAAGAAGGCCACGCTCTCCGGAAAGCAGCGTCGAAAGCCTGGATCACCAATCATTGAATGAATACCAGGGTACCCCATCGTTCTCCTCGTTAAACTCCCAATCATCATGGCGTTTGGTGAATGTGGGAGATCAGCGACAAGACCGGCATCGTAACTCTTTGCTGTCGATAAATGGAGATGATCGGCTAGACTCCAGCGAAGAGGTATACCGACGACCCACCTCAAACGATCGATCTGGCACAGTGAGGCCTTCCACAGCTAATACAAGCGACTTCTACCTGCGGATCTTTAGGGAATGGGTTGAAGAAGTTGCTTGCTGCAATGAAATCATGCGCTTTCTAGTTGATGTCATCCTGGTTGTACTTCGGTTGATTAAATGTTTGCTCGGATTTCCGACAGAATTGAAGCCGCCCCCTGTCCGTCGCAGCCTTGCTATTGATCTGTCAGATCCAGAGAATGATGATCCATCTACCAAGGGCCATGATGGCTCTGTTTTTCCAAAGAATGCGCAAATCAGTGAACGAATTCCGGACAGACTGTCTCACTTCCTGACCAGTCGCGCTGAGGAACGTGCAAGATCGCCACCGACGTTCAGTCGAACCGGTGGAGGTGCCCTAAGACGTCATCGACCTGCTCAGAGTGAGCTCAGACATGATCGTAATACTCACGCGGATAACATAGTGACCCAGGGACGATCAAGGCGTCGGGCTGTGAGATTCAATACTTACAGACATCCCCCAAAAAGTCCAGCGACGGACCCGTTTGCTGTTGGCTACAACAGAGATCTCACATCACCCGCAATGTCTCGAATCCTCCGAGTCCTCCGAGGACCACCTCCCGTTCCAACACCAGTTTTAGCTTCAGGATTAGATGATGTTACAGCGGCGAAGCGACGGCAGCATGACCTTATCTACCATACAGACTCGCAAGTGGAACCAGAGCATACCGAAAGCGAACCACACTTTCGGATCACCTTGAAAGATTTCCCTTATCAACCAGCCATTACTTCCTTGGGCTCGGGCGACATCAAGGCTACCCTACTACCTATTCTACAATTCTGGACCTGGCATACTAGTCTTTTCATTCAGACAAACTCCCTATCTGCTTCTGGAAATGCGCGTTGCAACATTGCCGACAGCTTTGGCGACTGGTGTGGCTCAATCATGTTGGATGCACGGTGGTTGAGAAGTACGAAAGCGGCGAAGCAAGAGTTTATTGCATTGTCTGAGGCAAAGAAATTCAGCGACGAAGAGTGCAATACATGGTCTTACTATATACCCAAAGAGCGAGAAGAGTCCGAGTGGGATTTGTTCTATGTCATGCTTATCGAGTGGACTGATGGGAAGTGGGAGAGGGTAGGACTCGGTAAGGTCTTCAAAGAAGCATTTCGAGATGCGATATGGAAAGAGATCGTTCTTGCTTGAAAGACTCTAGAAGCTACATGAAGTCCCTATGCATGCTTCCAGATTGCCCTTGAGCTATCTTATCATAGACAAAACAACATAATGAGCGTAAAGATTTTGTGAATTTTGGGTTTATAACAGTCCTACATAGTAGAAGTTGCGCAAGTAATGGGACACGGTCAACGCCGCTCATTACATTCTACGGCAATTGTCCCTGGTGAAAGGGAGGAACAATCGTAAATAGATGAACGCTGGTCTTTTCAAATACAATAAGAGTCTAGCATAATCGAGGAGAGAAGAGAACCGGAGGGGAGATCCAGATGTTTACCGTCCTATTAGAAAGATCATGTACTGCTTGCTTCCTCTTCTCACACGGCGTCCAGGCAAGTATTTCGTGGCACAAATTTGAAAGATGGTCATTTGAGGAGGAAAACGCACGATGTAAAGAGCGTTTTAAAACTGGGGGTTTATGGCTATTCTGTCCTGGCTCTTATCGAAAAGGGACACGCAGAATATTCTTGTGCTGTTGCGGACTTTCTGGACGTTTTAAGAAGGCGGGTATATTTCTTCCTTGGTTAGCATTTTGATCCCTGTGAAGTATCTATACTATAGCGGAGAAGAGAAGATGAAGTATATTAATAGACTTACTTGAGAGGTTTATTCTAAGCGAGGGGATGACGTGATGCTCTTTGCATGTGCGTGCATACCGGTACCCCGCATTGATGACCAAAATGTCCTCAGCGTTTCACACGCCAGATCTAGATACTCACCCCTCTCAGACAGCAGTAGCAGCTTTCTTTTTCAAAAAGTTTGGTGTTACGAGCTCTGACGACAATCACTAATCACGAGATCTTCAAGTGCTACTCAAAGTAGCCTCCCTCAGATTTCAAGCATCTTGTCGATAATCTAAGATTGGCTATGCATTGCAAAGTCTGCGAAGACTGTTTCAAGTCTTTTCGGAAATTCCCAAGCGATCAAGACAATGTCCATCACCGTAACTACAGCAGTCTTTTGGCATCTGCTCGTGAAGGTTGTGCGCTCTGCATTAGTCTCATGGAGCGAAGCCAGAGTCTCACTACACCATACCCCGAGCCTATCACATTCTGGCGACTGAAGCCCTATTCGGAGAAAGATCCCCGAGGGCTTATATCTGTACGCTCCAGTGAGCCTGTAGATTTCGCAAATCCCTGGAAGCCGAAAAAGACGTTTATGGTCTCATCGGCGACCAAGAATTGCCCGCTAACATCAGGGTGCTTGGATTGCGAGGGAGGCAAGGGTTTCTGTTACGGGACTCATCCTCGCGTAGCGGATAATACTGGTTCACCTGAGACGTGGTCGCAGGTGATGAAATGGCTTGGGGATTGCAAGCGCGAACACGGGAGCGACTGCAACGCTGCCCATTCAGAAAGTTGGGTTCCGACTCGGTTACTCAACGTCGATGAAGCTGGAAAAATACGGCTCCAGACGACTTTCCCCTGGCGACCAGTGCGTTACGTGACCCTAAGCCATCGCTGGGGAGAGCCTGATGGGCAACAATTTCAACTCAGCGAAAGCACCCTAAAACTTCTGCAGGGGGGCATCGATACTAGCAAGTTGTCTCAGAAATTTCAAGACGCGGTCGAAATCGCTCGGCGCCTCAATGTGAGCTTCATCTGGATTGACAGTCTTTGCATCATCCAAGGCGACGCCGAAGATTGGCGGCGCGAATCGGCACAGATGGGCAAAATATATAACAATGGCTTGCTAAATATCTCGGCTGGCTCTGATGATACAAACAAAGGACTTTTTCAAGCCCGTGACCCGTCTAGAATCCAGTCACTTTTGGTTGACAATCGCGATTACCAGGATACTGAGTTGAAGGTTCTGCATCCCATGGGAGTTTGGTATCTTAATGTTGAGTGTTCGCCCATCAATCTGCGCTGCTGGGTGTAAGTGTATTGACCAACGTCGGAAAATACCAATGCTGACCCCCTCTCCTCGTTACCGCAGTGTTCAAGAGAAGATTTTATCGGCTCGTGTACTACACTTCTCCAACGACCAAGTGTTCTGGGAGTGTCACAAGCTCCGTGCATGCGAAAGCCTTCCAGATGGGATCGAACCACACGTATGGACTATGGGAGCGCTCGAGGTAGTACCGCTCAAAACTCTCGTTCCCGGAAAGCCGCTAGGATGCTACCAAGATGCAGCGCTAATGGCAGAGCAATACTGGTTCACCCTCGTTGAATATTACTCGCAGTCACGACTCACCTTTCTGACTGACATGCTCGTTGCACTGTCGGGATTGGCAAGAGAGGTTCACAAAATGGTCAAGACACCATATGTTGCGGGTCTCTGGCAAAGTCAGTTGCTTCGTGGCTTGTTGTGGACCCCATTTCTTCGTCTGAAATATGCACCTTGCAACGATTATGTAGCCCCATCCTGGAGCTGGGCTTCAGCGAGGCGGTTGGTTAGATTTTTGGATGGACGCCTTAGCCGTAGATTCCATTATCTCCATCCATGTTGTACGATCATCGGCGCGCAGGTTACACTCGTCAATAAGGACGATCCATATGGACAGATCTCTGGTGGTTGGGTCCACATTCGCGGACGCTTGTGCTTGATGCAATGGGGTCAGCGTCACGATTATGCACCCTATCGTTGGGCGGGAAGACTTCTCGCTATCGACCCTCGGAGTTTGAATCCGTTGTCTGAGCTTGCAGATACCGTTGAAACAAGCGGCATTTCCGTGTATGTGACCTTGGACAATTCTGAGAATGAACGCGAAAAGGCAGGGCATGCAGTGTTTCTACCAATGAGATTGTACGACAGAGAAGCACCAAAGGAACTCATCAGTGGTCTTCTGGTCTCGCGCCTTCCTTGTGGAAATTTTGTTCGTATTGGGATCGCAAGTGTTTACGACAAACATATGTCGTATATCGAAGCATTTGCAGAACAAGAAATAACCATAATTTGATCAATTTTCATGAGTGATTTGGAATAATACTTATAACCAAAACAATTATTCCTTTGTACGAGAGGAAATTCTATTACAAAGTCTGACTTGGTGCAAAGTCGATCATTTATCCATTGATCCAAACCATTGGACTGCTGTAGCTGGTGAGTTGTGGGAATCACAATCGATTATATATGTAATGATCCCTGGAAGCTACTTCGCATAAAAATATAGGTCTCGAAGAGATTAACAGGTATGCGTTCCAAATGAGGCGTGATGGGTGTAAAGCTCATCTATCCAGCTCCAACTTGTCAACATGTGACATACACCAAGAACGGTTTAGCACCACCAACCGTTATAACAACCCTCATGATACCCCAACCCAGATTTAAAAAACGCCATGAATTGTTTCTATCTTGGGCTACTGAATGGAATTATCAACAATTGTATGGGCCAAACGCATAGGGTTGATGGAGAATGGTTATTCCAGCAGCAGAGCAGCAAAGCGTAATTAACTTATTTTACGGTTTCTGATGCCGAAATTTGAAAAGCAAGCTGTAATGTAATAGAAGAGTAGGTTGCGTATGCCCGTCCGGCTAGATCTTTTATTTATAGCACTAGCCATAGATCAAAGTACTGGAAGTTTTTGGAAAAAAAGCAAGACAACATGATTTCTCGAGCAAAGTGGTAGGACATCGCCAAGTTCAAAGTAGATTTTGAGTTTTAGATTTTTAAATAACGCTGGTGGATTGAGAGGAGGAAGGCCGCGGAACTGCTAGATTTGATGAACGCGTCAACAGCACTCGTTTACATATCAACAACTTATCCGGAACGACATCTGGAAGCAAGCCTGCGGCGGTCTCACTCGTGCATGCAGGTCTCACAACCTCATTGAATTTGAGTACACATGATAGGGTATTCAGATGATTCGCTTCCTGAGGTGGAAAATTGTTGCTGCATAAAGAATTATTGTTGCATTGATGTAGTGATCATCTACCCATCATAGTGTGTGAACGGGTCCACAACCCATCGCATCGCACAGGTCCTGCATATGCCGTAAAGCCCATCTAGCTAATTTGCACAGCAACACGATTTGTCTGATACTTCTTTGTGCTAGGCAACAAGACCGTGCAGATGATAGCCATGCTTCCGAATGCGATTGAAGTAAACTATATTTGGTTAGCTTCCACTATTAGATCACTCCTCGACGCTTGACTTACCCAGACATATTTCAGACTCTGGCTGAAAGCCCACTGCGTTCCCTTGGTAGCCCCCGCAATCACAGCCGGGGTCATGCCCGGGATTTTCGCCGTGGCCAGAGCCTTGGGATTAGTCAGGAAGAGAGTGACGAATTCTTTTGCCGAAGTAAGGGGCAGACCAGCCTTAATGGAGTACTCGGCAACATAAGCGGGGAGATTCTTTTCGAGCTTTGACGCAAAGATGTTGTAGTAAATGGAATATCCGATCGATCCGCCAACAGTACGGATGGAGAGCGACATGGCTGCGGCGGTGGTGATGAGAGCATCGGGGCAGACGAGCATGGCGACTGTTGCGGCGGGCACGAGTACACCACCGACACCGAAGCTGGCCAAAGATCCGAGTGCGACGATGAGCTTTTCGTTATCGGGGGTCATGACGGCAAGGGAACCAGCAAATCCGGTCATCATAAGAACAGCGACGAGAAGGACTTCTCGAGTACGGCTAGGAAAGGCAGATAGCGCAGCGTTGAAGCCGATTGCACCCAATGCTGTCGTAAAGGCGGGGCCTAGTCCTCGGACACCAATTTTGACCGGGTCGGGATCGTAGACGTTTGTGAACGTAACCGGGAAGAAGTTGAGAATCTGCATGAATTAGCAAAGTGTTGAGAGACGATTCGAGGAAAACATACAGAGAAGAAGTTCATGCCCGCTGCGAAAGCGATGACATATGCCAGACCGACAATACGCTGACCTTTGAATAGCTCACCGGGCACCATAGGGTGGCGAGCAAACTTCCATTCCCACACGATCCAGCCAGCAATGAGAGCAAGTCCACTGAGCATCGTGCCAAGAACGTAGCCAGAGGTCCAAGGATGAGTATAGCCACCGGACTGGAGAGATACCAGACTAGCGACAGTGAGTAAGATGTGATAGTCTCAGGGGCTTGGCTGCACTTACAACAAAGTCAATCCCGTGATGGATAATATACCACCGACAAAGTCGATGCGCTTGATGATGGCCATGCGAGAGAAGCCTTCAGTCCGGGTATGGTTATGGGGAAAGTACGTAAACAATAATCCGATACCCACAATGCCGTTGAATATCAAAGCACACCAGGGACCCCATCGCCAGCCGACCTTTGTGTCGTGGTGTGACCAAAGCTCGACGTACAAGAGATATGGGCAGAATGGAAGGACGAATGCAGTAACCAGAGCAAGTGAATAGCCACGGTACTTGACGGGTACAATCTCAGCAAGTCTAAAGGAGATGAGCATAACGTCGGAATCGATAAGAGTAATGACTTACCCAGCCAGACCAGTAAGTTCTCCAACTGCAGCACCGACACCGGAGAGAGCCATACCAACGAGCAGCTGACCAAAAGTGTGACCGGTGGCAACGAGTACGCATCCAATGCAGATGCAAAGGGATCCAAAGAGTGCGATGTAACGCTTGCCAAAAAGATCTTGAAGATAGCCAGCGTAAGGACATGCAGCAGCAATGGCGAGAATATTGGCGGTTGGCAACCATGCTGAGCCACGGGCAAGTCCCAGATCTTCTTCAATAAAGCCAAGCGAACCTCCAGTAAAGTAGAGGATGACTTGCGAGCCTTCTTTAGGTTAATACTGTGCTCGAGTAGCTCATGGAATCTGATTCGTACCGGTGTAGAGAGCGGCAAGGAAGACAGCTGCGAAAGCACTTCGCATGTTCCATTCTACCTTGCCATCCGAGTCATCTCCTTTAATGGCATGGGAATTGTTCATATCAATGCCCTCCAGAGTGCGCTCCGGCTGCAATTCGTACGATGAGTCGGTCGGAGATTCATGTGCGTGTTCAACATATTGGACTTCTTGCTTCTCATGAGCATAATCGGTTGCTGTAGTATTGGTAGCCATGATAGGCAAGATCTGGCTAGGAAGAACAGTAAGGGCCCGACTGATAGCGGCTGCCTTTGAACACTTTCTACACAGGTTGGGGACCTGCCAGCAAGCTATATGCCCACGAGATATGCTGTCGACCTCCTCAATCCGGGCGACGACTTCCTGACGAGCCAGAACGACCCACAATTCGAGCTATTTCACGCCATATTTTGCGCTGAACACAAGGTGCATTGACCTGACCCACTTGTCCCGCGTAAAAGTCCGGGGTAGCGCGCTTGGAAGTGCGGGGAATCTGAAGTAGATTGTGGCCTGGTGGTCTAGAATAGGAGCGACTCACGAAGTTGTTGCTAGTCTTGATGACTCGAGTATGACGACACAACAACGCGAGAAGCCCTAGGTCTGGCATTATTCGGTAAATCAGTCGCTACGCCCCGCAAAAGTGGTCGCGAGGTACACACAAAGTAGAGGATAATCAGCCACCATACTTATGAAGCGCGAAAGTGGGTTGATGGCTTGTGTAGATACGCGATGAGTCGCAAGGGACGAAGCAGCTTCATGCAAGTCTTTGCTCTGGATTGGGTGCTCTTATGAATGTTCTGACTCAATTAAGGGCTCTGTCATTGATGCGAAAGAGATCCTTGAAAGCTTTACATGGTCCCAGTTATGTTCGAGACCCTGAAGTTGCAGAAAGGCCTTCTCTCTACTGTGAAAGGCACAGTTCTGATGGCATTCAGAGTATGTAACCAACGTGATCCATAATCAACATATGTCACGGCATTTTTCAGGGGTATGACATGGCGAGGAAGGTACCAGATTCAATTGCGTAAATACTGCCGAATCGTGATGCCAAGATGGTCACGGATGTAGGCAGCCGTTAAAAAACAGCCTTCAGCAGTATATGCCGAATTAGATAGCCACAATAGCCTACACAAAGGTGAACGTGTAGATTGTCGAGGCCGGTGCGAGACGCTGAGCTGATTTGACTTTCTGTGCTCAGCCCATGTCTTGCCATGGACTTTGAGCCGAGGTTTGGTCTGGATTATCTGTTATATGTTGAGAAAAGGAAAGGGAGCAAAGATCTCAGCATGGTGCTTGCCACACTGCCACGACTGTAAAGGACTGCTCTGTCAAGCTGTGAGACAATCCCAGCTCGAGAACTTTGCAAGCAGCATTTGTCGCAGAAACGCTGGTGCTGGTGGAGTCCGGGCCTTCCACATCGGTATGAAGCATGATAGGAGCCATTCGTTCGGGTTGCGAACAGATAATAGGGCTACAACTACCAAGGGTGTGGTAGCGGGAAGCACGCGACAGAAGCAAGGTTGATCATTTCGTACTCTCTTCGGCGATCAAGGCCTCGACGTCTCGTTCCATGAGCCAACCGCGCACGCTCTCCATGACCTTGTCGAGTGTCTGCCCACCCTCCATTACGTCGTCTAGATCGTGCACTGTGGTTCCACTTCGATGGTCGGTAACTCGCTGCTGGCCCCAATTATAGGTGCGTACCTTGTCGCCACGGCCCATCTTTGCCACACCCACGACGCTTCGGCGCATGTTGACCATCTCTTCTTCGCGCTTTTCGCGTCTCGATTGGGCGATACGAGAACGCAGGAGTGTCCAGGCCTTCTCCTTGTTCTTGATCTGGGATCTAGAATCTTGCATGGCCACGACTGTGTTGGTGGGTATGTGGGTGAGCCGCACAGCCGATTCCGTCTTGTTCACATGCTGGCCGCCTGCACCGCCTGCTCTCATGACTTCCACTCTGACCTCTTTCAGGTCGATGTAGTAGTCACTCTCGGGGTTGTCAAAATCCTCCTCTGCGGCAGAGTTCTCCTGCAAACTTGGCAATACATGTACAGATGCTGCACTAGTGTGTGTGCGTCCTTTCGTCTCCGTTGCAGGGACACGCTGCACGCGGTGCACACCCGCTTCGCATCTAAACACACCGTATGCACCATCATCTTCAACCTCAATTATGGCTTCGGAGAGAGGAACTCCTGCCTCGTTTGTTCCATTGACGTTCTCGTACTTGAGTACATTGGACCTGAATCCGTTTCGACTGCACAAACTTTGATACATGCGGAAGAGATTGCCCGCAAAGATGGCTGCTTCAGATCCTCCTGCACCAGGACGGATCTCGAGGAGACATGGTAGATGAGCAAAGGGATGGACTGGAACAAGAGACTTGATCAAGCTTTGCGACGCAGTCTCGAGCTGTGTATGGGTTTCTCCCAGGTCATCGTAGGCGAGGGTTTTTAATTCGGGATCGGTTGTAGAGTCGTGGATTAGGGATGTGAGCTCTGTCACGGACTTAGTCAATATCAGCATGACTGGCCTTGCTGCTATCGATCTTTCTGGCAATGCTCACCTCATTCGCTTTGTCCCATTCGCCCAGCGCTCTCACGATGGTGCTGTATTCGCCCAATTTCTTCGCAGCACGCGTGTCGAAGCCATTTGCAAGCTTATCGGTGAGCTGCTTATGCTCGAGTGCAATGTCGCGGGCTCTGGTGAGAAGTGCTGGTGGAACGATTGGGGGTTTCGCAGCTTTCACACAATCAGCACATTGTATCTAGAATTCGACTGCGATCCTACTGCTTGACTGTAATCGCGATTGGATCCTCGAGACAGGCCGAATCAAACGCGATAGACAATTACGACACACCCAGGACGTGGTTGTCATGGTCGACCTCTCTCTGTCATTTGGTTGCTTAGAAAATTGCCAGCTTTCCGAGTTCCGCACGCGTGGCGCGTCATATCTCACGTGACCAAATGCCAGCTCCAACCGTGGACAATTGCCATTCTGAACAACTTCGTCTCTGCTTGTCTCATATCCATCAGCACCTTCCTGATCCGTCGTCTCTTGACAGATAAAGACGTCATGGATAGCCCTCTGATCGCTATGGGCTTCTCCGAGGTGGTTCAGCAGCGAAACCGGCAACCCGGACGGCATCACCCCTCTCCGGGAATAGCCGTTCGTTGTTATCAAAGACAGTACTTTTCAGTACTCCAGAAACTACTCACTCTGAAACGAATTATAAGAGGTTTATATTTGGAACAGAAACACCCACGGGTCATCCTATCCAAGAGGTTATTGATCCAAGTCCCCGACGAAGATGGGGCCCAATGTCTACCCCCACCCTGAACCCCAATTTGTACATTTCCCAAGCCGACGATCAGTGGTACATAGCACCAAAGGCATTGTCTCGAGTACGCAACCTCTTGCCTCAGCAGCCGGCATCGAAATATTGAGGAAAGGCGGCAATGCAGCGGTATGACGTAGTCCAACCTGACACCAACTCCATACTCATGCTGCGTAGGATGCAGCAGTAGCTGCGGCAGCTGCCATCAATGTTACCGAGCCGGGCTCAACGGGCATTGGTGGTGATATGTTTTGTCTGTACTATGACGCAAAAACGAAAAAGGTGTCCGCCCTAAATGGTTCAGGTCGATCTGGCGGAGAGGTCACTCTGGACAGGATTCGGAAGGATCTCAAGATAGCCGATGGCGAGACTGGCCACATTCCCATGCAGAGTGTTCATGCTGCGACTGTGCCTGGCGCCGCTGCTGGATGGGTCGACACAGTTGAGCGATTTGGAAGTGGAAAGCTCTCCATGGAAGACATACTCGCACCTGCAATAGATCTGGCCGAGAATGGATTTGCTGTATCTGAGCTTTCCGCCACTTTTGTGGGTGTGACATATCTAAGAACTATAGTAGAATTGCTAACATGAACATAGTGGGCTGCCAGCGAATCACAGCTCCGAAAGTCATCACCCAACGGCCACGAAATGCTGAAGAAGGACTCATCGGCACAAGATGGTTGCAGAGCACCAAAAGCAGGTGAAGTCATGAAGAATCCAGCAATGGCCAATACTTTCAAGCTGCTCGCAAAGCACGGCAAGAAGGGCTTTTACGAGGGCGAAGTGGCCGAACAGCTTGTCAAAGTTGTTCAGGATCTCGGGGGCTTTCTTACGCTTGACGACTTGAAGCATCATGCGGAGACTGGTTCAGAACCTGTAGAGCCCATTTCGCTCAAGTATACCGGACAGGGTGTGGGAGATAAGACTGATGGCGGTATCGAACTTTGGGAGCATCCGCCAAACGGTCAGGGCATCGTAGCTCTCATGGCGCTCGGAATTATTCAAGAACTCGAGAAACAAGGCACGATTCCAAAGTGGACCCTCAAGGACCACAACAGCACTCAGTATCTCCATACGCTAGTCGAGGCACTTAGGATTGCATTCTCCGATGCCCACTGGTTCGTCACGGATCCAAATGTTCTCAAGGTGCCGTCTGCAGAACTCATCTCCCCCAAGTATTTGGCTGAGCGCGCAAAATTCTTCGACCCGAAAAAGGCCATCTCGGCGCCCGTCCACGGGTCGCCAGCACATCTCCAAAGCGACACTGTATACTTCTGCGCCTCCGACTCCGATGGTAACGCCATCTCCTTCATCAATAGCAACTACGGCGGATTTGGAACTGGAATCATCCCTAAGGGCTGCGGTTTCACGCTCCAGAACCGTGGAGCGAACTTCAGTCTCGCAAAGGATCACCCTAATGTACTCGCACCACGAAAGCGACCATACCACACTATTATCCCCGGTCTGACTACCAACGTCAGTGACGGCAGCCTACACTCTGTATACGGCGTTATGGGAGGCTTCATGCAGCCGCAAGGCCACGTGCAAGTTCTGCTCAACCAAGAAGTCTTCAAGCTCAACCCACAAGCTGCACTCGATTCGCCACGCTTCTGTATTGGCGCTGGCATGCCCAGCGCAGATGGGAAAATGACTGATGCGACTATCTACCTCGAACAGGGCATCGACCCCAAGGTTGTAGAAGAACTGCGCGCTTTGGGACACAGTGTAGAGCAACTTGATGGATACGGACGGGGCATGTTTGGCCGAGGCCAGATCATCAGGCGTCATGTGGATGATGGTGTTTTGGTGTGGAGCGGTGGAAGCGATCTAAGGGGTGATGGCGCTGCTGTGCCATTATAGGATGTTTCGGAGCTATGTGGGCCATTTGCCAGTCGTTGTAGCTCATGTACTTCATCTACTCAGCGTCGTTGCGTTATCTTTCGCCGTGGCGCTGAGAGAGACATGAATAGTCCCTGAGCATTAATCTAACATTCTTTTCGAATCGTGCTAAAATCAAATCATGTCAAGTCTCGTAACCATGACATAGGCTTGTTTGCGAATATGAAATTGAACCTCGGACAAAACAATGATGCGACCCGACCACATGACCTGCTGGATGGACAAACCTCGCGGGCCATTACACAGCAAAGTGTGAATCGACAGAACGACCAATAGTCTAAAGTAGACACAAGGCTCATACAGCAGCGAATCCCAACACAACCGCGGCAATCTCATAATAGTAATTCAAGCTTGTCTCCTTCTGTTCCACATTTCAGATCTCAATCGCAAAGTCCCCGGAACATGTCCGCACAGGCATCTCTGGCTCAGCCGGCTCAGCACATCGCGGACGCGGTGAGCCACCTATGATATTGAGTGGCAGCGACGTCCTCCTCGCCACGCAAATCCAATTCTTTTCCTTATCGCCATCTTCCATCTTCGCGAAGACTTCCACCACAAGATGCATGTAAGCTCTTCGCAAGGTAGATCTCTTCCTGCCGGTACTTCCCGCAACTCTGAAGAACTGGACGCGTTTCCACTCCACCGTTTCCGATCGATTGCAACCTGTCCCGCAATATCCTTTCGACGGAGTGACAGAGAACATCTTGGGTTGCACGCGATCGCTTTTGCGGCGTTTTGGGACGTGTTGATGGAGGCTGACAGACTGCCCTTGGTCGTTACATGCGCTCAGCTTTATTACCAGATCCACGGCATGTATCGTCCGGGCCGGAGCCGTGCTTCTGTCTTCGGCCTTGACACAAGCTTGTGCGAGAGTATCATCGAAGGAGATATGCGCCGCTAAATAGAAGTCGCTGAGCCGATATGTGGTCCAGATCTGCTGGGACGGGTTGAAGAAAAAACCCCTCTCGATGGTTGCCTGGATGACAGGTCGGACCAATTGACCTCGAAACATGATATCGTGGAGAACCTCAGGTTCCTTCCAGACTGGTTGTTTATCATATATCTGGTATTGTGCGGTCTGACTGGGCAGAAGGATAGGGTCAGGAAGTGCCTCGCGCGGCGCATCTGAATATGGGTCCCACGGCGGTGGGAGGGTCCTCGAAAGATGAGATGTATTCGAAGAGTCTCGGAAAGAATTAAGAGTCCTACGCTCGAGATCGATCCCAGGACCCGCTCGTGCATCGTACGAAAAGTCTCGGTGCCCCTCGTCAGAGTAGCCTTTGTTGCGTGCGGACGTTGCGAGGCTTTCGGGATACCATGGGCACGCCATCCTGTGCGTATGCACACTTAGATGCTGAGATGGAAACGCAGGCGCCGAAGGCCTCGTATTACAGATATCTGTATCTGATATTCTTGCTGATGATAGTGTAACCTGAGTTGAAAAATCCCTCCCATCGACGATGAATACATTGGTGCAGTCCTGAGCATGCTCCTGATTACTTTGAACCTGTAATGCTTCTTCGAGGCTGGCTTTATTTTTCAGAACGACCATGATTGGCAAAAACGGGGACAGAGTCTCAAAGAAGATGGGACAGCGGTCTCAATAGGTCTTCGTAGCTGTGTTACACGCCAAGGCGTGAATCAGGCAGCACTCTGGGCAACATTTGCTAAACAGCTGATTGCTGATACCCTTGTAACGTCGAATGCATGAGATCACCACCTCTTCCTAGGAAGCCTGCCAATAGATCACGTCGAAAGAGACAAACTACACAAGCGTGGTTCCTTGTCTCTCGAAGGAATAGTATGCATACACTTCCTTACTTCAAGCAGGGTCCCAGACCTTCTTCCAAGGATATGGATCTGTCAATCATGATTCGTAAAGCGGAAAACAAAAGCCCCCATAACCACCGTCGGCAAAGTCAACACCAGCGTCCCTAGCCCCGATCCACCCTGGACATCCTTCCTCAGCGCCGACCAACAGATACTCAACACCACACTGCCCATCACGGTTAGTATGACGAGCCAAAAGATCGTGTCCCGATTCGGTCCTTCTTTGATGTATATGCCCCACCCGTAATAAGGGCCGTCGGTCTTGTCAATCATGCGTCCATCAAGCCGCTTTGGCAGTCGTGGTAGCCAGTCACAGCGGGTGGGAAGGAGATCTCCGTCGCCATGCTCGAGGTAGTGTATGAATATCTCAGGAGGCATGGGTGGGAGAGGTAGGAGCGGCTTAGGCTTGAATTCGTATTCGTGGGCGGAGGGTGGAGGGACGCACTCGGGGCGGTCACAGATGGAGACGAGGCCGTGGCGGATGTTCCAGAGGCTGAACTGGTAGGGATATGTGAGATTGTGGCAGAAAGTGACGATTCGGGAGCTTACATGGACGAATTCTACCGATATGGGTTTGAAGAGTGAGGCGAAATGCGCTTTGTAGCCGCGCGCGGCCTGGTATTCGCGCTTCATGGCGGCGAACAAACTTGCGTCCGAAGCGAGGTTGGTAACATCGAGCTCGATTAGAGTCTTGTAGATCCTTTTGGTGCTTATGCAGATGGCTAAATATTTGTCAGGTGGCGCTGGCGTGGCCACTGCAACCATAGATGAATCCGGTGTGTCTAATGTTGCCCCATTACTATCAGTCGAAGGGAAGGGCTGTTTTGAGCTTGATCTACCGCTAACAGGGAGGGAGGGTGCCAGGTTCGTGCTTCTCGGATTCACAGTTGGGACTGGCTGATTAGAACATGTTGTAGGATTGCGTAAGGAATAAGCCAAAGCGTCGACGGCTTCGCTGTCGGTGTCATCAAGGTCCGCATGAAGGAGTTTGCCACAATCCTGTTGCGTGTAAGAAAATGAATAACTCCAACATTGGTACTGAACACTCAGAAACTTACGCATCTCCAAGTGAGTCGTCGATAACCCGGTCGCAGGGAGGGCCGAAAGCGCTCCTGGAAGCGATCTTTCAATCTTTGCCAAAACGGGTATACGATCTTGCTGCGAGACGCTACTGGAACTGCTTCTATCTGCATGCTAGGATCAACATATTGCCTTGGTCGCTCAGGTTCTCGATGTTTAGTATTTTCGATAGCAATGCGAAAGTCCAGTAGTTCTTCCCTCAAGTCTTCAATCGCCTCACTGCTCCGTAGAAAGTCAAGATAGACGGAGAGAGGTGTTCCACCATGTTGCGCATCTTGCGTGATGTCGTCATTCGTCGTGCCGATAACTGAGTGCTCCTCATCGCTGTCAATTTCAGAAGTTGGGAGGATTTCGGTAAGGCCTAGTAGCACACTCGACGGTTCGCTGTCTGTGGCATCGTGCTCTGCAAGATATCTGCTCATAGAAAACTCTGAATAAGGCTCGATGGAAGCTAGAGGAAGAGATCTTGTTGCAGTTGATTTAGCTCGACATATTGCAGTGATGCGAGATGCTATTGCGCCACTGTGCTTCCGGAAGATACGAGCAGCCCTTCGCTCTACTTCTCCATTGGACTCGCTACCTAATCTGGTCCCAAAAGATCTTAGAACGCGGCGGAAGTTTCGTTCGCACCGTTCCGGAGTCGAAACTAGAAAACAATCCATGCAAAGCTTTTCTATGCCACGCATCCGAACAAACTCAGCAACGAAGTCCAGGGTTCGTGCCGGATATTCGATGGATGAAGCAGTAGACAAGGTGTCCATTGTAGATGAGAAATCCTTTTGTGTATCATGTGAAGAGATAGAAGAGCCATCATTAATGACGGACTCGGAGGGTGTTGCATCAGCTCCATACGCAGAAGCGTCCATCACATTGAGGTTATTCTCAGAATCATTCACCAACGGTATAGCAATTGTAGTTTGAGACTCACAATTCTGTGCTTGAGCAGATTGAGGCGACTTTGATGACTGATCCATCGGAGACATGGGATGAGCCTGACTTGTATTCAGAGGATATTGGACAATTGGCATGGTGGTTTCCCTCAATTCGTTCCTCTGCAGAAGGGCACTCTGTTGCATTTGAATGTTGAGATGCGGTGGCAGGGTGGGATATTGTTGATTCGACCACAGTCCATTTTCGGTTCTATGTGAATATAGCGGAGGAGCCAGGTGCTTGTGGTCTACATGTCCGAGAGAACCACTATGTGGCCCTTGATTATGATAGTGCGAAGGGGAGCGCCCCCTTACGACCAATGGTGCAGACTTTCTCCTCGCAATGCAGCTTCTCGCAGACATCTCGTCGTCTCCATTGGTGCTCGCTAAAAGTTCGATAATGACGCGATAATATTGTTGTTGGGCTCTACGTTTCCCATTGTTCGCTGTCGCTGATTTAAATTGTACACGATCCCATTGCACTGTTCTAGATTGCGCTTTCTGGTCGTGGCCGAGAGCTGCCAACGGAATGACGGGATATAGCGCTGGCACTAATTCAGGGCCCATGTCTCGCTTTGGGGTATGCTGTATTATCTCTACAGGCCATCCGTTAATGACCTCGGCGGTCATCTTCAACATGAAGCCGCTGATAATCGTCTCTTGCTGACTTTTTTGGGTAGTGACATCGCCTTGTTTGTAAAACTCGATTCCTGGAGCATCGAGGATGAAGCTTGCAGCCAAGGAGAAGTAGTTTCGCCGATACGTGGTCCAATCACGATCAGCTGAGAGAAAGAAGCCCTTCAAAAAGTCCGTCTGTAGCACAGGCTTGACAACTTGGCCCCGGAATCTTATGATATTACAGACCTCCTAGGTTTCCCACCCCGGCTGATCAAATGTGCTTGAAAGGTTGGCATACGACTGGTTTGGTGGGGTGGGCTGTATCAAGGGGCTATATGTCATGAATGGGTTCGGGAGAGGTGTATAGGATGTTTTTTTTTCCGCCGTTCGAACTACTGTCTTCGTAATCCGACTTGTATCGCTTTCGCGAATATGAATGCTGAGCGACATCCAGGGCGCTGGCTGAGGTTCCATAATGGTTGTGCAGAGGCGGATTATTTGCGATGGGTCCTCTCTGGTCGTGGAGACCAGGGACAGTGGCATCACCGTCATGAGGTCTCTTTCCAGACCTAGCTGTGAGCGCCGATGCCATGCTTGGTAATGAAAATACGCTTTACTTTCGAAGATGATATGGCTGAGTTACGGCGGACAAGTATTGCAGTGTTGGACTACATGGTCTGGCGGGTGTTGAGTATGGTGCGGGGTGTGCATAGTCACAGCCTCGCCATGCGCCAAGAATCTTCAGGCAGTGCGCCTCCACGCGGCTCATTGGATTACAGCCACAGCCAAGGTGGCTTACATTTGACAGCCTGACTGTCTTAGGTCAAAGCACATGGAGTGGGATGCTGGTGGCGAAGTTCGTACTTTGTTCCGAGCCGTCTATGTTGGTAATCTACGCTTTGGTTCGCCCTGTCCTCACTCTCCAGCTTCTCACTCCTGTGTCGATCTCTTGTATGGTCACGCCGTCTTTGATGAGCCACATGGTGACACCCAATATCTCCACGTTCTTATTCCTGCTTTCATCATCGAAGAAGAGCATTTCATCATACTCGATGCCACTGTCGCGATGTATGCGCGTAAAATGTGTCGTCTTGTTCCCGGGATATATCTGGAGGTGTTGGAAGTAGTCGATGGCGCGACCCGACGAGCCTGAAGCGCCGGGGACTTTGAGGAGCTTGAGCATTTCGCGGCCGAGATCTGGGGCAGACGTGCGCGAGGCTGCGCCGATGAGGATGGATTTCGCTTTCAGCTACTTTGTGTTAACCAGGCCTATTGATGATCGTCGAACCTGTACGTACTGCTTCCAAGACACCTCCCACGTCCGCATAGAAGCCGTATCCTTCCCCATATCGGTCTTTGACTTTCAACCCTCCCTCGACGGCTTTTAGAGGGCCTGTGACATGTGTGTCAACCCAGAACGGCCATAGTGTGTAGTCGAGGTCGAAGACCATGATCTTGGGTAGCGGTAGGCCATCTGTGAATGTAGACGGCCATGGGACCTTATCGGGTAGCGTAGTAGTGGTTGCTGTGCTCTTGGTATCGTCGGTTGCGAGCGACGAGGCACCGCTTTTGCGTGGCATGATGCGCTCTTTGAAGTGCGCACAGAATATGGTGAATAACAGTGCTAAAAGTATGATCCTTGTACTGAGGGATATTGATCGTGTGTTCGCCAGGGTTGTACTGTCGACATCGCCCAAAAGTGTGAATCCCGCGAAGAGGGCGTTCGCGGCCGGAAGATGACATCATAACGCTTTAGACCCGGCATCAATCCATCTCAACCACATCCAGATCACAGCAGTCAGATCTGTAACTCATCATCTGGCCTTTAGTATATCTGGCAGGGATCGATGACCATACAGTTTCTTCTTACTTTTCGTCACATCACCCGACATGTGCTGCCAAGTAGTGCTACCGATAGTAACTAGGCCAGAAGTAGGTCCAGAATCAACATAAAACCGTTTTGGTCACGCCAACCCGTTCCAAGGCTTCACTGCAATTTCATCAAATGGTGATGAAATGATGTTATGTGCCTCCAGCGCACTCCACGGAAGAGCACAGCACGTTGCTGCTTGGCGGCATGCAACGTTACACGGCGTGTGGAATTGCGTGTGTGTAACCTGTCAAGGGGAATCTCTTGCTGGAGGTACATGGCTCACGGATAGCAGATTGCGGTAAACTTCGTTTCAACCACTCAGGGTCATATGATTCCAAGCAGCCATCACTGGCGGCGCTACGGAAAGCTTAGCGCGGGAGGGGCTGATCATGGGCTCCACAGTTCACGGGGCTCCAAGCGCCTCCACATCACATCACGACGACACCTCACAATGCCAACAATGGCGACTCAAGACACTGTCTTTGATGCCGCGTGTCTCGAGTACGACAACCATTATTCGAGGCGTGCATGTCTCTTGACTACTTCCATGCGGATAGCAGAGCAGGGGTCAAGGTGCCCTGATGATCCCCCGGATTTAGCAGGTTACAAGAGATTTAACAATATCCCGGACATATCCATACATGTACCCAGTCATGGGGATACTTGCCGGCCTAGCATGGCCTTGCCCAACTACCCCGGATTCTCTGGCGGCACCAAGTACTGCCAGCCACTCCAAGGCCTCTCGTCGTTTGCTGGGCCGTAACACCATGTTCACGATACGCCGTCCTGCCCACCGGCTTAACGAGCACATTGCGTACGCGCCGTTGAAATGTAGCATAACTGTACTCGATTCTTTCTTGTGGTCCCTAGTAATCTTACAGTACCGGGTCCAGCAGCTTTGCAGTCGTTACCCCTGCTAACCTCGTCCCCATGAAATCGTACTCCACCCAGTGGCCAGTTTCACTCCTTGGTGAGCATGTGCCCCATGCACAGCACTGCCTAAAATGATAGCTGTGGGTCAAGGGTGCGCCTTCATCGACGTGAACGTGCTCATTGGGTGATTCACTCACCTCCATGGCAAACGAATGGCGCCAGCTTTTGCAGATATAAACCCCGCGTGGCAGCGACCATTCTAATAGACACTTTTGCGGCGCTCACCAATCCGACTGCGAGCCACCATGTTCAGCCAGCTCTTGCTTGCGCTCGTCGCCGCCGCGGGCCTCGGTGCTGCTGCACCGTTCGCCCAAAAGCTTACACACAGCAGCGCGCTCCGCCCTCGAAACGCCGACCCTAATGCTTGCCCTGGCTATGAGGCCACGAACGTGGTTCAGTCAAACTCCGGCTTGACCGCCGACCTCACACTTGCAGGTGCCGCTTGTAATGCCTATAGCGAGGACATAAAGGACCTCAAGCTGGTTGTCGAGTACCAAAACAGTAAGAATCTGGTCCTTCACAACACATAATGTCCGCCCAGCCAACTGACCTAAAACAGACGAGCGGCTTCATGTCAAGATCTACGATTCTGCATTGCAAGTGTATCAGGTTTCAGAGGAGGTTTTTCCTCGCCCAGAGAACAATAATGCTGCTGCCTCTAGTGCAGCCCTCGAGTTCAGCATTGTAAACAAGCCCTTTTCCTTCACTGTCAAGCGAAAAGAGAATGGTGAGGTGCTCTTCGATACGTCCGGAAAGCCGTTGGTCTTCGAGAAGCAGTATGTTCGCCTACGCACCAACCTTCCAAAGGACCCAAACATCTATGGGCTTGGTGAACACAGCGACTCCTTCCGATTCTCGAGCAACTACCAGCGCACTCTATTGAACGCAGAGTCCCCATTCATTCCCAGTAACGCCAACCTGTACGGTAGCCACCCGGTCTACTTTGATCATCGCGGTGACAAGGGCACTCACGGAGTTTTCTTGCTCAACTCGAGCCCTATGAACATCGACCTGGGTCAAGACTCCGATACTAATACACAGTATCTCGAGTACAACACCATTGGCGGCATTATCGACCTCTATTTCATGGCCGGCAAGCAGCCTACGGATGTGTCTAAGCAGTATGCTGATATCGTCGGCCTCTCCGCCATGTACCCATATTGGACACTTGGTTTTCACCAATGCAAGTACGGTTACTGGGATGTGAACATGGTTGCTGAGGTTGTCGCAAACTACTCGACTGCGGGTATTCCACTCGAGGTAAGTGTGATTATGCTTAACGAACGAATTGCCACTGACTGGCCCAGGTCATGTGGACAGACATCGACTACATGGAGCTGCGCCAAGACTTTACAACAGATCCCGAGCGCTTCGCTGTTCCCAAGATGCGCGAGCTTGTAAGCACTCTCCACGAGCGTGACCAGCGCTACATTCTCATCCTAGATCCTGGTATCCACGCCGTCACTGAACTCTCGAGCTTTCGCAATGGCGTAGAGAAAGACGTCTTTTTGAAAGGGGCTGATGGCTCGAATATCCTCGGCGTGCAGTGGCCAGGTGCTGTTGCGTGGCCAGATTGGTTCGCGCCCAACACACAGCAGTGGTGGACTGATGAAATTGCAAATACTTTCAGCAAGGACACTGGGATCGACATCGATGGTATCTGGGTCGATATGAATGAAGCATCAAACTTTTGTGCGGACAACAAGTGCAATCCTCGCCAACAGGCGATCGATAGCAAAACCCCGCCGCAACCATCAAACCCACCGCGTTCCAATACCGGCCGACCCATCCCAGGGTTTCCAGCCTCCTTCCAGCCTGGATCCTCTTCAGGTCCAGCAGGCTCAGTGGAAGCTCGTAGCGCTGAAGATGTCAGAGTCATGACGCCTGGGACCAATTCTGTACAAGCTCGTAGCACAAAGTTCGACCCTCTTCCCAAGGGTCTTCCGGACCGTGACTTCTTCAACCCCCAGTACCGCATCAACAATCTAAACGGTGATTTGACGCAGAGGACTATCTACACAAACACCTCGAACCATGATGGCAGCTGGCAATACGACACACACAACCTTTACGGCCACATGATGTCGCATACTACCCAGGCATCTATGCTCTCAAGACGTCCTGAACTTCGGCCTTTTGTACTTACACGCTCGACCTTCGCGGGCACCGGCCGCAAGGTAGCCCACTGGTTTGGGGACAATGCGTCCATATGGGAGCATTACCGAGCCTCGATCCGACAGATGCTCGCTTTCGTCTCCATGCATCAAATGCCTCTGGTTGGATCCGATGTCTGCGGCTTCAATTCGGATGCTGATCCATATATGTGCGCTCGCTGGGCGCTCCTGGGCGCGTTCCAGCCCTTCTACCGCAACCATGCAGGGGATAATGTTATACATCAAGAGTTCTACGTGTGGCCCATCGTCGCCGAAGCCGCAAAGAAGGCCATTGCGACGCGCTACAAGCTGCTCGACTACATCTACACTGCGCTACATCGCCAGACCCAAGACGGCACGCCTATGATCAACCCACTGTTCTTCCTGTACCCCAATGATCCCAACACTTTTGGTATCCAGGAACAGTGGTTCTACGGCGACAGCCTCCTCATCTCGCCCGTCACTCAGGACTACTCCGATACAGTGACGTACTACCTCCCCGCCGACACGTTCTACGACTACTGGACACATGCACGCATCGAGGGCCAGGGCCAGAACGTCACGCAGTCGAACCTCACAGCCACAGACATCCCCATCCACATTCGCGGCGGCAGCATCATCCCACAGCGCAAGGATTCAGCCAACACGACCAAGGCGCTGCGCAAGCAAGACTTTTACGTCATCGTTGCGCCAGACAAGGACGGCAAGGCTTCGGGTACCCTCTACCTCGACGAAGGCGAGAAGATCGATCAACCGGATGTCAGCAACATTGTCTTCTCCTACGAGAACGGCAAGTTCAGTGCTACGGGTTCGTTTGGCTACTCTGGCGCCAGCGGCGAGAGCGTCACTGTTGACTCGGTGCTCGTCTTGGGTCAAGAGCAGGCCGGCAAGATGGGTAGCTTTGATGCTGCGGGCAAGAAGACGGAGGTCAAGGGCCCCTGGAAGTTGAATGGCGCTTGGGGATTTGAGATATGAAGTCAGAGTAATGAGGTGGTGTGCTTGACGGACGACAGGGCATGAGAAGCCGGCTTTGTACATTACGACAGTTCTTAGATACTAGAGCAGCAGGCATTGAAGTGTCGAGATAATACTACGGCTTAGACCATGCTTAACGGACAACCTGATCTCACTTCATCTGTATTATCTCCGTCTTTGCTGTAGGTACGTCTTCGAACTACAAGCCCGCACTCACACAGCACACACACACGACCCTTCGGCGCCGGCCCTCCTCTGCACGTGTGTGCGTTACACACGAGGAAGCGAAATATGACGTTTCTCTACAGGCGCGACCCCAGCCGCCACGCGCCACTTTGTGTGAGACAGACGCTCGCGCGCAACGATGCGCACGCGCACTCCACGTGCCAGATCCCGTATCTGCACCCCGCCCCGTGGCCAGCCTCGCCATGCCGTTTCAACATTCAGCGCCTAATTGACACGGCGAGTGCAGGGCTGTACATGCTTGGTATCGTAGCAACATGTTTACCCTCAATCACCTCCTAGACTCGTCTGCTGCAATGCGCTGGCAACGCCGTCTGCGCCCTGGTCTCGCTGGGGCACATCGTATGCGAGCTCAATACCGTTCTTTGGCCGTGCTTTGTTCAGGCCTTGGAGGAGGACGCAGGCTTTGCAGACGTCTTGGCTGGACAAGTAGCCGCAGATGCGACACTGGCCCATGACCTGTTTATTCACCTTGCGGGGCGTGATGCGCATCTTTTCCTTCTTGGCAGCTGCCTTGGGCGTGATTTTGATCTCCGTCTCTAGAGCCTGTGAAGCGGCGGCGTCGTTGGATGTGAGTTGGCGCTCCATGCGCTCCATGTCGCCGCCTACAGTGCGGCCGGCTGCGCTGCCACAGCCGCCTTCTTCGTCTTCGTCCATGGCTGTTAGCACGCTGACTGCAGTCCTATTTCCGTTACTTGAACACACGCCTCCACACCCTGCTTCCTCACTACCGGGTACGAGACGCGCCATGTCCTCGCCACTTCTCACGACATCGAGGATAGCGCTTGGCCGGACGCGCTCGAGGTTCTTGATCAGTGCCCGCGCACTGCCGCGAAAGGCTTCGGGCGAGTAGATGCATTCTGTGCTGAAGTAGTCCAGGCGCTTGTGGTGCGCGTAGAGGACGATTTCCTTTTCATAAGCGTATTTGAGGGGCTTGCTACGTTTGATGTTTGTGTTTGATGCGGGGTCGGCAGAGGCCGAGGGCGTCGAGGTGATGATGGAGGTGGTGCGAGAGAGGCGGGGAAGGTCGCCGCGGAGTACTGTTCCACGGCATTGTTAGAATGGTATTAATTGGGCCAGGGGGGTGACTATAGGACCTACGGTTCATCAAAACAGTTTCGGCTACATCATCAGCGTTGTGTCCTGTAACCACATGCTTGACACCTAGTCTCGCCGCTCCGCGATCGAGAGCTTGTCGTCTGAATACACCGCAGTATGTGCAGTTCCCTTTCTTGCCGACTTGCTCGACGACCTGGTCCATTGTCCAGCCGTATAGTTCGTCGTAGCCCAGGATCGTCAGGTCCATGCCATATTGCTCGGCGTTCCTCTTAACCGTTTCCAAGCTGTCATCTCGGTAGCCCTTGATCCCCTCGTCGATGGAGAGCAAAATGAGGTCGAGGCCATAGTCATATCGCTCGTTCAGCGTCTTCAGCACACTAGCTAGCACAGTGCTGTCTTTGCCGCCCGATGCGCCGATCGCGATTCGCTCGCCGCGCGTAAAGAGCGCATTTGTGGTGATAGTGTGGTGGATTTCGGTTTCGAAGACGTTGATGAAGCACGTTTTGCAGAGCTTGGAGTGGTCTTTGGGACGCAGAATCAGTGCGCGGTTCGTGTGGCACAGTGCGCAGGGCGAGGGTGGCATATTTGCGTGAGGCGAATGTGAAGACTGTAAGTGTGTTGCGGGGACATTTTGAGAATTGACGTTTGCGAGTCATTTTCGATGACCCGCGCGAGTCAGGCGATCGGCGCTAGATTAATCGACAGTCTTGCATGTACGCCCCAACCATCTCTACACAGAAAACATACACACAAAGCGTCATTGCGATCATGACTTGAGAGATTGATGGATCGTTGATCATTGCCTCATTTCAGATTGGTGCTTATATTATGCCTTGTTACGTACTAAGCAGCTATGATCCCACCATACTACATCTCCGGAAATCCCTATTTGATCTCCGTTCTCGCTAGGGCGTGCATGTCCATCTAAAAAGTGACTTCACGTGCTCGCAGTAAGCTTACATATACACCACGAAAAACTTACATCTCTTCCATTGATCTACTATTAGAACGACGGGTTGCCAATTCCTGCAGTGATTGTCCTCAACTAAAGCATGGCTACCACCACGCCCCAGTGCATAGTTCGTCCAGCAGAAAGCCTCGACGAGGCAATGGTGCTATGGTGGCCGCTAATTGAAGAGCTTGGATGGGTAGGTTGAATCCTCACCGTCATTAATATCTCCCCAATGGCCCATCTGATCAGAGTCTAGAATCGCGCAAAGGACGATGCAAAAACCCACTGGGACGTCGCGCAAAATGGTAAGACCTGGCTGGTCGTCGCCCCGGATTCAACCAATAAACCTGAAGGCATGATATTACCAATTCTCTACCCCAACAACAGCGCTTGGATAGGGTTCTTCATCATGAACGCCGAGTCCCGCGGTAAAGGCCTCGGTCGCGCACTGTGGAAAGAGATGGAGCTTGTCTTCGCGAAAGCCGGTACAACTACAATCGGTCTCGACGCTGTGCCTCAGCAAGTCAACACATACGCACGCCGCGGTTATGTAGACTGCGCAAGGATTCCTCTCATGATGCACATGTCCCTTGCAGTGCAACCAATCGACGTGACTTGGGGTTCCGAGGGCGCTGTTGACTTGCAGGATCTGCGCGATATCGATTCCAAGGAACTGGCTGAATTCGACTTCAAACATACCGGTCTCGACCGCTCTGCATACTGGGCCAAAGACGTCCTCCCAGCTCGTCGACATGCTTTCGGCTACGGAATCGTTGACAAAGGCAAACTCACAGGCTGCATCCACGCACGCCGGTGCCCCAAAGGCGCACGCATCGGCCCGCTGTATGCGGCTTCGTACCCGGAGGCCCGGCAACTTCTACACAAGGTGATGGACGATCTTGCAAAGATGGACGGTACGATTGAAGCCGAGATCTTTGGCTCAAATGAACAGGGTCAAAGGTTGTTCGAGGAGCTGGGGTGGGAGTACATGGGAATGTCGTATCATCGCATGTGGCTTAATGGGATTGTGCCAGAGGAGCAGAAAGATGGTGGGAGGGGAACAACGGGGATGTATGCGACACTTGATGCTGGGTCGGGCTGAGTGAATAGGTTGATTCATCTGGTTTCTAGGCACTAATAAGCTAATTTATACATATCTCTGCCTGTAACAGATCATCTACCTATCTCACCAAGTGTCTTCTACCTGCCAATTGTGAAACCTTGATTGCTTTTGGTGACATGGGTTTGACTATGGTTGACATTGTGATAGTGCAGGTCTCGTTAGAGATTTATCAATACTCTCGCATCTTTGGATAAATCTTTGAGATCCGATTTCAAACACTGTCGCCAGTGCTTTCTCATATTGCTTAGCAGGACCTGATAAATCTCTAAGGTCTGACTCTTGAGGGGAACCTCTCCCATCCTAACCTATGAGGAGAACTGATTGAAGAAGCTCCAAATCTCATCCGGCACATAACTCTTCGCACCAGAATCATTGCCATTATCCACCGGCGCAGGCGCATGTCCTCCATCAAACGCAAGCCATGTGACAGGATACCCACTCTTGCATCCAGAATACTGCGTCTTAACATGCGATCGACTCCCACCCGCCGGCTCCCGCGGACTCTGCGCAGAGCATCCATTGTTCTTGACAAACCGGTCCCGCAACGATCTTCCTTGCGAGATATTCAGCGTCGAGTCCCCTACCCCATGAATACCCAGGTACGCAACTGGATCGTTGCCCCCTGAACATCCGCTCAACTGTCCACCGGAAATGACAGCTACGGCGCGGAAGTCCTTGCCGCGCGAACATGCAAGGGAATAGGACATGCCGCCGCCGTAGGAGAAGCCAGTGCTGAAGCGCTGGGCTTCGTCGACGCAGAGATCGGCTTCGATGGCTTTGCGCATCGCGTCTACGAAAGCTAGGTCCTCGTCGCCACTGTTGGCCCAGCCGCCGTTGAGGCCGTTAGGTGCGACGAGGATAGCCGTCTCGCCTGCTTTCTTTTGTTGACCGTAGTATGCCCATGCTGCGCCGTCTGAGCCGCCACCTGCGACATCGGTCATGGAGCCGCCGCGCCAGTGGAAGGCGAAGATGAGCTTGTAGGGTTTGCTTTTGTCATAGTTGTTTGGGACTCGGATGATGTATTGTCTGTTCTTGCCATTGATGTTGATAGATCTTGTACCTGATGTGATTGTGGGGTTCTTGCCACAGCCGGCAGAGGTCGCGCGTTTGGTGAGGGTGTCGGATGTGTTGGGTGTGGCATCGAGCGATCTTTCCAGCGTGGCTATGGTGTGTCAATGTAGTCGTGCTTTCGAGTGTGGTCAGGTAGATTCTTACTACTGTCGTAGGAAGCTGGAGCACCGATCACCGTGCTTGCTCCAAGGAGCAGGGCTCCTACTAAGGACGGTAGATGCATTTTCCTAAACGACAAGTCTTGTCTAAATACTGCGAAATTGGACCAGTGCCGCCTGAGACTCTTTCGTACCGAGACCAGTTCTTATAGTTCCCGTCAGGTAGCTTCTCGTGACAAACGTCACTCGCCTAGATTATACTATGGAGGCATTTTAATCAGGAACATTACTTCTCGAATGCAGGCCAGTATCGCGGAAGTCGATTGATTCGCTATCCATATCACCTAAACCTATCACGGTACCAATCGAGCTAGTATCCAGCATAAAAGAGCATCCTCGTGATAATTGCGTGTCATTTGGAGGTTAGCCTTGAGGCTACTTCTTCAATGTACAAGTCTCCAACACGTATCATTGGTCGTTGGTGAAAGAATTGAGGCTAGTCTCGGAGAATTATTCCCGTTCGTTTATCCTTTAATCTCCTAAGTAAAATGCGGGGTGCGACATGCCCTGAACATGAAGGAAATAGTCCACCAGTACTGTGGGGATTGAAACATAATCCTTGTGGAATAAATGTAAACGAAACACATCTGCCGACCAATCAAAAAACTCTTTCGCGCGAGAACAACGTGGAAGTCGTCATCACCAGGATTCTCAAGACCCGTGACGTGATTGACGTATGGTTACAGTCTACTATTCGGTTACTTCTCGACATTTTCGAGGCAGCCTTCCTAGAGGTTGCCTCGATTGACGCCCTTATAGCTCGACTACGCAAACATGTCGAAGCCATGGATATAGGTGAAGTTCCCGTCCTGAATCCTGCGCTCTTCATAACAAGTAGGAACTCGATCAGGCGAGAGATCGATAGTGATTGTAATATGTCTTTCTCTCCCCCTACACTCGCGCAAAAACCAGGATTCGAGGGGCCGGAATAGAGCAACGTCAGGGTTCCAGCCACCTGCATCGATGGGAACGTCACGGTATCTAAGCTTCAGCTTGAGCAGTTTCTGGTTTTCAAAGATGCTGATGAGATCGGAGGCAAAATTATTCATGGTGCCTTTGGTAGCTGGAAACAGCAGTGTGAGCTCCTCAAGCCCTGGGCAACGTGAGGCGATATCCTGAGGTGACGAGCATGTGCGGCGTCCGTTGCTTGAGTAGAAGGGCTGCGCAAATGTAAACTCGAGCCGTCGGATGTTTCGTAGCGGCTTGCCTGAGGGAAATAATGCTGCAATGCCCCTGGGACTGGAAGCTTTGATGCCGCTGACTTGTTGCAAAGATACTTTAATAGCTTCGTTCACAAGTTGTTGATTTAGAAACAAACTACGCGGGAGGTGTTGGAGGAGTTGACGACGTCCAGCCTGTTCAGAGAGGCTCCCGAGCCGAGGGCCTGATGACACATTCAGTTGGCGGATGTCGCCAATAACATATTGATAAACTTGGTTGCGAAGTTCGAGTGGAAGACGCTGGAAACCGGTCTGCGAATCGACCATACCGATTTTTCCGTTACCGGTGGTATTATGAGCTGTGTAGCAAACAGTATAAATTCGATGAGTTCAAGCGAGTAGTGGGAGTATCCGATGATTCACATATATGTGCACGCGAACAAATTCTTGTAAGTGGAGCGCAGTACGTGCAACTTTCCGCTAAAATGTATGGCACAGCTGGTGTCCGAGGAAACATTCCTTACGCTACTTATAGTTGCTTACATACAGTTCAAGGTATTGGCTCACCTCAAGTGGCGCAGCCTCCAAATAAGAAAACTCACGCTCGTGTATGCTAGGCTGTAAGGCTGTCTCGCTGTGGCGCAGCACCACATCGAGTATAGCCCTCGTATAACTTGACGCCTCCGGAATTTCAAGCAAGAGACCAACAGTTTTACAATTTCGATCGCAAGCAATGAACAAGAATAAACAAGTATTACGACTGGGTATGTAAAGGAAAATCGTGCTGATTGCATGCCTATGCAGCAGATGCAGCAGGCTTGCGCGTTTCAAGTTTGCGCGGCGCTCGTTTGGCTGCCGGTGGTTGACCAGACTGTGCATTGCCATCCCTTGGAGCCAATTTGCGCGGTTTTCTGCGTTCTGAACTCGCTGTATTTGCAGCCTTGTTTTCCTTCCCTGTGCTAGGCGTATCCTGCTTCGGCTGGCTTGATGCAGATCGTTTGGTACTCGTAGGTTTAGAGTCTTCATGAGCTGAGGCTGTATTCGACTTCGTCGTGGACCGTGTGGTCCTTGGAGTGGTTTGTTGTTTTGGAGTCGATTCAGAAGGCCTTTGTGTCTGTGTCTTTTCAGTTTCCGGTGCTTCTTTGGGCGTTTGGGCTTCTTTTGGCTTGCTTGGTGCCTGTGTGGCCTGTTTTGACGGCTGTCGACTTGCGGCTTTGGGTCGCTGACTCTGTGACTGTGCAGGTTGCTGGTTCGCACTTTGTTGTTGACCTTGATTACTTTGTCCACCAAAACCCATCGAAGCCCCCAGACCTCCGAGTCCAAGAGCCGCACCCGAAGGCATCGATGGCATGTTCGGCATTGAAGGCATCGACGGTCTCCAGCTCGTCATGTCTTTTGTTGTCTGGGACCACGACTGTGGCATATCGTCTGGTGCCTCTGCTTTCATTTGCTCGAGTTCCTCTTTAGTGGGCGCTTGCGTCTCTTTGGTCTGCATCACCATCTTCTCCAAAGCCTTTTCTTGTGCTGGCGTCGACTTCCAATTTGGAAAATCTCCAATAACACCTCGCACTCCTTGGCTTGCCATCTCCCCAAGATCCCAAAAAGGTCCATGCATTGCACCGTAAACTGAACCTATGCCACCCCCAAGAAGGCCAGTCACGGTTGAGACGACGCCACCGACCAGTGCTCCGGTCAGTTTGCCTAGTGTGACACCAGGCTGCACTCCCAGCCCAGCACCAGCCGCAAGCCCCTGGAAAGTGCCCCCACGAGTGTACTTGGCTGCTTTACCAAAAGATTCCGCTTCGATCTCCTTGTTAATAGCTTTCGCGAGAATCCTTTCACGCGCAGCGGGATCGCCTGCAGCATTAGCCGCTTGTCGTAGGTCCCACGCTTTCTGCGCTGCTTGCAGTGCCATGCTAGCAGATACGCCGGAGTTCTGTTTAATGTCATGTTCCGAGATTTGGGGTTGTTGCTGTTGCTTATTGGCTCCATTCTTCTTGGTCGTAGAGTTTGCACTCTTTGGCTGAGTCTTCTTCGTTTGTTCTTGAGCTGCCATCTTGTTCTTCTCGAGTATGTAAGTTGCGCGTGCGAGACGACATGCTTGTGTTGGTGTACGGTAATGTACGGTGGTGGCTGCGTAGGTACGTCATTCCGACATTATGGTGGCGTAGATCTTTAGCGTGTGATCTATAACCTGCTTCGTGAGTGATCATCGGGCCGTTCCCGTGTAATTGAAACATCCCTGATTCTACCCATGCACTGCTGGTAAGATTGATGTCGTGAGATGAAAGATCTCCACAAATCACGACGAGGAATTCAAGATGGTGGCGCGAAGTCAGAGATGAGTTGTAGCCAATAAACCTGCCATCACGAAGTAGGTCCACGAATTACGCTACAAGTCCGCACTTTTCGGACGCTTAAACCTCTACTCATGTACGATGCTCTCCAAACACCTCTGATGTCTATCTTTTCAATTAAAATCATCGCTTGACACGCTCTCGGTCTCCGAGAAATACTGGCTAGTGCCGTCATATCTCCAGCGCGTAAAGTAGGCATTCGGTGTGTCGGCAGGACAATCCAGTCCTTCTCCAGCTCCGTTACAAGTGGCATAGACTCCAATGAGTGTGCCAACAAATGATCCGGTACCACCACTCAACTGATCTGCGGACGCCTTGCCGATCTCCATTTTCGAGGTTTCATCGCAAGCAAGCATAGCTGAGAATGTATACTCAGCTGGACTGTCCATATGGATACTCAATCGTACAGTCTGGCTAGCCCAAGTTGCGGGTACAGATGTCCTCTTGTTTCGACTCTCCGTCGAGTTGAAGCGGAAAGCCAGAGTCTCGTTCTCGTAAACGACACCTAGCTGGATATTGGCGTACTGTGTCAGGAACGCAGTGATACCTGCCTCCTGCTTTGCTGCGGTCGGCGCAAAAGACATATCAACACTAAACTTGAAGGTGCTGTCTGTCTGACGGCGACCGATGAAAGAGATAGCCTTGGCAGCAGGCTGGGAGCCTCCTGGCGACCCTGCGACGTTGTTCCTGCCTAGTGCAACTTGAAGACCCTTTTTTGTGACTGTCACTGCGTGCTCGCGTGGTACTCGCCAGTATACAAGGTTGCGTGGAATCGTGCTTCCTTCAGCGAAGTCGTACTTATCCGGGTCGTCATTGAAGGGACCATCACCTGGGATGTCACGGCTCTGTGCCGGAAGTTCCCATCCGCTCATCTTTCCGCGTACAGGCTGCATGATGGGCCACTCGCCTGTGTTCCATGTCACTGGGAAGAGAACTGTCTCTCGACCCATGGGATAGTACGACCCACTACCTCCATATCGTGTGGCCAGTGCATGACCCCACCATTTTCCATTGTTGTCCTGGAACAGATCTGCATGGCCGACAGTCTGGAAGTACTCTTTGGTTCCTCGATTCGTTAAATGAGGATTGTGAGGGCTCGGCGAATAAGGTCCAGTGATTTTCTTGGATCTCGCCATTGTGACAGCATGGTCCTCAGCTGTTCCTCCTTCCGCAATCAAGAGATAGTACCATCCATCTTTCTTGTAGATGTGAGGGCCTTCCGGCCAGACACCGCCTGTTCCGTTCCACAATTGTATGATAGGTCCCATCTCTCCGGTGTCGATATTCATCTCCTGGATACGAATGCCCTGTGTCGCGACCCAGACCTTGCCATCGTCATCCCAGAATAGGTCAGGGTCGATCTTGGGCGCATTGAACTTCACTGGGTCACTCCAGGACGCGTCATCGAAGGGGTTGGTGCTTTTGAACAAAACACCGTTGGTCTGATTTGTCGTTGTGCCGAGATATTCACAAATCACGTAGAATGTTCCTTTATGAAATCGAATTGTAGCTGCGTACATGCCCTGTTGTTGTGCAGCGGTTGCATAGCTGTAGCCGGGGAGTTGGGATTCACGATTCCATGCGTGGCTGATGTGCTTGTAGTTGACCAGGTCCTTCGATGCATATATTGGCAGTCCTGGGAACGAGATGAAGGTCGAAGTTACGCAAAAGTACGTTCCATTGACTGGGGTACACGAAGGGTCAGAATGCCATCCCGGAAGCACAGGATTGTAGTAGGTTGAGTTCTTTGCTGCTGCTGGCGCCGTCCAGGCAAGAAGCGCTGGCACGAGGCTTGTCCAGAACTTCATTGTGTGCGTCCGAGTAAATTGGCAGTGCAAAATCTGTGGTGAAGATGCATTGCTGGTCAATTTATACAATCGTACTGCATTTCAATTTTCCACGGCAAAATTACAGATCTTCAACACGAGCCCATTTCGTGTTAGACTTCGATCTCGTACCGGGTACAGTGCTCATATCCATGAAATATCAGGGGAAACGTCATCGCTTAGACCAACCCCGCGTTCGACTAGACCAGTCTTGTGGGATCGGTAGGAAGATCGATCCTTGGTGATCTCTAGTGCGGCAAATTGGCAGCCACTTTAAACGGTATTTAGCCAGGTTCTATCCGCTCCTCTATACAACACCATAAACTTCATGGCGGAAAAGTGAAGTGTATTTCTCCGGCTACGCTTGGCTTCGGTACAATGGGTTCCGCATACGAAGTGTCCGTTGTATGCCAAGTCTTTACCCTCGATGCTTCATTTTTTCCAGTACCTAGCAAGTGATCAACGCTGAGATCGACAACGATACAAACTCGAAAGCACAACTGCCTGCTTGCTCGGTTCCTTCTTGCGGAATATAACTTAGATAGCTTACTATGTTACCGTGATGGGACATCTGGCTTGGCCCCAACTAGTCACATATTTGTTATGCCAGACCGACTGAATACTGGCATAGCCGAGATACACGACATGGAAAAGTTTAGTCATACGACTTGAGGACAAAGAAGTTGGCGAGGGTGTTTGGGTGGTGTTTTTTTCACCGCGAGATGGACAGGGTTGCAAAGAAGAAGGAGATTGTGCGGCAGTTGACTAGTGGAGAGCAGCATGTGTTTACCGCGACCAATGCGTTGGGTTAGGGGCAGGCCCGGCTCACATACGGGTGTTGATGCATGTGGGAACAGTATGGCGGGGCAGACGGATGGGCAGAGGTTTTGGGGGAGGGTGCGCAGGAGTTCTCATTCGAAAGGATCGTACTATGGGGGTGTATAAAGAAGCAGTGGGGTAGGATTGAGGAGAACGATATTAGTGGGATCAGGTCAAGGGTCAATGACAGAAAAGGGTTTGAGGCTACGTGAACGCATTTTAAGGTAGTCAAAAGCAAGTGGTGGTAGCAGAACTAGAAAGACATACGATGCAACATGGTAAATGTTTTCTTAGCGGGTCGCTAATTCCTGTGCATGGGTTGGGCAGGGCGGTGCGACACGCCGTCATCTGCATCAATGATCGAGGTACGTTTGGAAGATGCTGCATTTACGTTCTCTCTACCAATAGCCAGCCTTGACTGTAAATAGACACGCTACGGCAGTACGCTCGATCTGGAAAATAATAGCCTCGGTGCCGCCACCAAGTTCTACCCCTCGTCCCACCCCACGCAGCCTCTACAAGCCCAGCGCCACGCATTTTCCCAGTCATGCCCGATACCCATTCTGCCCCGCTATACTCTTCTCTTCCCAATGCACTCACTCACATCCGGCTTCTAGAGGTGTTAAAAGGGAACATCAGGCAACATGTTGTTTGCGCCATGTCCATATGGCCTCTCGAGGCCGCTCCACAATACGATGCCATCTCATACACATGGGGTGATCCTGCCCTGACAGCTCCTGTTACCATAAATGGGCATCAACTTTCAGTGCGACAAAACTGCGAATACGTTATGCAACAATGGTTCACCACCAAAACTACTGGGTCCAAGTATATTTGGGTAGACGCTATTTGCATTGATCAAAGCAATATTAAAGAACGCGGCGAACAAGTCACTATAATGGGAGAACTGTATAAAAGGTCATCATATGTGTTGGCATGTGTCGGGCCTCATGCAGATGATAGTGAATATCTTTTCTCCTTCTGTAGGAAGGAGAAAATTCTTCTAAGTCAGCTACACTCGAAAGAACAGCCTATCTCTTTCTCGACTGAGCAGGACAGAGTTTGGTCGGAGCAATGGTCTCGAAGGATCAATGACATATTCCGCCCAGCCGCGGCCGAAACTACGCCCGTTAATGGTCTCTTTATAGGACCACGCACAAAGATGAGGTTGAGGTCTGCTTGTGTGGCTTTCATGAAGCGGGCCTATTTCAGCCGCGTCTGGATGTAAGTAATGGTCTAGCAGAATCTATGTGGCATAGGGACTAACATTCTCATTCTGCATAGTCTCCAGGAATTATACATGGGTACCAACGTCTCGTACGTTTGTGGAGCAGATGTAATAGCAAGTGAGCTAATGCTTGCGGTCACTCTGCTTGCTGATCCTGCATTCGAGAAAGAGCTCGATAAGGAATACCCCTGGATGACTGCAGGCATCAAGAAAATAAGTGGCTTCACTTCTGGACTATTCGCTGAGCCTAAGAATCAAACCTTGGCCGGCACCACCTACGATAGTGTCCAGCCTTACTTGGCCTGTCTTGGACTCGCTGCAGAGAGTCGAGATCCGTTCCAGCTGGAAGGTGTCTTGCGTTTCATTCACCAATTTGAGTGTATGGATAAGCGTGACAGATTGTATGGTACGCTAGCATTGGTCCAATGGCGAAATCCTTATGGGAGAAAACAGGCTATCGCGAGGCCAACTCCAGACTACGAGAAGAACTCTTTCCGCCTCGCTGCTGAAGTCTTCTGCATTTTGACCCCCGGCGGCAACGGGGACATTGGATGCGCACTTTCATGGGTCCACCATCTATTTGAGGTTTTCGACCTGAATCCATCCGATCCGACGATCCGGGAAGCCATCAAGAAGCGGTATACTCCTCGAACTGAACTAAATTCTGGGGCGGAAGGTATCGGTGAAGATCTGCGTGATCATACTGAAGATGAACTCTGGTGGTCTATGCGTATCTGCGACCCAACTTCCCCAGAAGCACAGAAACCATACAATCTGCACTGCTCAGAATCGATAGCCGGTCAGAAGTTTGTAATGCTCTGCGACAATAATGGGCAAGCTTTCGCACAAGCCCCATTACAGACTTCAGTAGGCGACTTCTACATCGAGATGAGTCGCCGGACAGTCACACCGACGGCATGGTCTGCTCTAGGCATCATTGTCAAGGGCGAACCAAAACTCTATCACAAGCAGAGGAATTATTCATTACTTGGCTTAGCACGCAGGCTGCCCTCGCAGATCAGCGTGGCCGACCGCACGTGGCATAGCGGCGAAAGTGAAAAGTTCAAATCCATCGTTCTGTTTTGGGATGTTGACGACATATTTCTTCTGTATCTATCCACGATGATGCAAGCACATTTATCCATTGAATACCTCGTTTGTATCAGGATTTGTGATCCTGAGAGAGAGGACTCGTCGTTTGCACGCCTCCATTGGAGCGCGAACATTTCTGAGTAAAGACTGAGCGTGGTATAGCTGGCGGTGCAGAAATATACATCCCACGCAGCGAACACTATTTCGATTGTCCCAAAATAACATTACTTGGGTGGATGGCGATCGTACATCACCATGGTCTTCGGTGTTTCCTTGATTGTCCTCGTGTCCAACTCAATCACAATGGTTTTCTGTAGAGACGTACTTGAAGAAGGCGTACCAAGCACGATATGCAGGCTCTTAGAGGCTTCGTTATGTGCAGGAGGATCTGATGTCCTTTCGAACACACTTCGTTTCGATAGTTGAACATCTCACCCGGGTGTATTACACCGCGTTATGAGTTGCAGAACCTCCCTGATATGTATACAAGCGCAATATGTTACCAGAATCACTGCCTAACGGGGTAAATATAGTGTTTAGTGTCGTTGGGTGCATCAAAAGGCGACATGAAGGCATTGTGTTATGCATTGGACATCGTCAGCATAGAGTGGAGCAGTCAGCAACAACACGAATAGGCGCAGAATGTATCTATAACGTTCCAGGCAACCTTGAAGGTTCATTTGGGGGATTTATCCATCGACAGTGGGCGACGGGGCCTTTGAACCGAATTGTGATTGACGGGTGTCATGCCAAGTCAAATATGGTAAGCGTTTCCGTTGCTAGACGTTGGCATTGAGAGTTTTATTCTCGATCGCAGACACATGTAGTGTATTTAGCGGCATCACTACGACCGCGGGACGAGCAATGTGCGGTCGTCCAATTGTGCAGTCTTTTCGAGTCGTGTCCAACATCATCGTACTAGAGCATTGGTAGGGGAAAAGTGATATGAGTGCGAAGTGACACAAGTTTCGAATAGGAACGGAAGTCTTAGAGAGCCCCTCTACCTTAAAAGACATGTCCATATTTCACAAGTCTAGGTATCACATTGGCGACTCAGTGGGTGAATATCAAGTCTGTGTCAACGTGCCTGATTATCTTCTGGCGTCTGAAAGAGATGAGGTGATTCATGTCTGTGAACATTTGGTCAAATGCATCAGAGACAATTTGTTGTTCGTCGGCATGGTTCAGCTATACTTTGGGCGGCTACGAGCACGTATCTAATCTCAAAGGGTCAGACGTAAAAGATCAATCATGTTTGGGACCGTAACTCTTATCAAATTAATTGAGGATTCTTTGGCACAACGTTAGTGGAAAGACTCCTTTACGTCTGCATTGAGCTGCATCGATTGGGTGATGGTCCAAGCTTCTCCACTTGCAGTGAGCAAACGGTCCATGCCGACGTGAAAGTCACTCATCACTTTAGCACTAGCCGTTAATTGCTCACTGGCAGCCTATCGTTGCTGGGCTAGGACCTATTCTCCTCTATTATAAAAGAGTTGACTGCGCGACACATCTTTGATCTCACCCAACACCTACTTTTTGACTCCTACAAGCTTAATTCAACACTACCATCATCTTGAAACCAAAAACTACGAGATATCGGTCAATATGAAGCTCTCTATTCTCGTCTGCGCTATCTCTGTCATCATGGTCACCGCCTCACCTGGCGCTGTAAGTTTACTCACAGATCACTCCTGTGAACTGCGCACTAATATCTACTTCATAGTCCTCCCTCAAGCGCGGTTTCAAGGAGGTCATGATCCCGAGCGAGAACGGAGGTCCTGTCCAGATTGCCTGCATCGAGTGCCCTTGCGATGTATGTTCTGGACAACCTTCTAGGCCTTCGACTTTGTGCTGATTGCGTGCAGGGTTGGACAGGTTCATGCGAGTGCGTCCCCGATGGCTGCTGCTGCAGCTGGCCTCAGCCTACTATCACTGGATGGGTCGGCGCTTAGGCTACCGCTGCTTAGGTAAAGAGTCGTTGGATCCGACTTCACACGGGCATGCAAGATGGTAGTCGCGCGTCTGAACAAATGATCGGTGTATGGGATTCGGCATGCGGAGGACTGATGGACATACTTGAAGAAAGTATGGATCAAGAACCTCAAGCAAGCTCGTCAAAAGGATCTTCTAGCTTCGGAATGCGGTACATCCACGGGCATCATACCCAAGAACCAATAAATTCCTGACACAACTTCAACCCTGTTAGCTCATAAATGTTGCAAACCTCATGTCTGTACTATTATCTTAGCTGTCTGTACACTGCAATGACGTGTGCTGAAAATTGTGAAAGGTGCATGGGGTTTTCGCCCTCCATGACTGTCGAAAGATGCGTTTCTGAGAAGTTGAGTACGTGACTGTAGAAGCTTCCTCGGTTGAGCTTCTTTCCAAGTTTTGATCAAATATGGGATATGGTTAGTTAGATGTACGTATAAATCGTGTGGTGGAAGGCCGGCGGTCGTCCGTGCCGACACGACCGTCTCACGCCCTGAGGTCGCAATGCATCACCGCGACAATCGCTGGTGCCTTTGTACCTAGTACCAAACCCTAGCATACCCTCTCTTAAACGTATGATACAGTAATACACATCTGGCACCTCCTCGAAACGATTCATGCTCGTCGTTGTACGACTCGGGATCTCGGTCTTCGTACAAAGGGATTCATTATTAAGCGACCCACTCCGCTGTCCTTGATTCCCGTTCCACCATGCTGCCAAGCCAGTCGCGAGAGCCAAACAAACACAGTGACTACTCGAAGAGGACAAGTTGGGAACTGATACCGCGCAGTCTGGTCGTGATGCCGATCTGCTAATACCACGTTGCGTAAGGGAGCTAATGTATAAAGACTGGTACCATTTCTCATCTCATGATAATCACACAACTTCAAACACTCTAACGCTTTCTTCTCAATAATATAAGCAGGGATAAGAACCGATCGCATCACAAACAATGGCTATCATCACCATCACATCTCTCGCTACTTCTGGCACTACCGCCTCAAAAATTCAGGAGCTCGAAAAGATACTATCTTCGTTTTCCGTGCGATTCGTCATTGGCACCAAGGTCCAGGACCCCAATACCATTCAGATTACTTCAGAATGGTCGAAAGCAACATCATTTAGCGAACTTGCCTCGTTTCCAGACTTCGCCTCTTTCCAGAGTCAAATGCATGATCTTGGCGCCACTACTTTCTCCGCGAACATGGATCACTCACCCTTTGAAAATGGCTCGGCTCCTCTCATCGAGTATGTTAAGAGCGACTTCCCCGCATCTTCAACTCGGGACTTCAAAATGCAGATTGAAACCGGCTTTGCGCGCTTTGAGACCCTTTACCGAAAGCGCGGCGACTTTCAATCCACCGGCGAGGTATTCTTAAGCGTAGGTTGGACAGAAGAACATCTGAAGGGCCAAGACAAGATAACATCCTTTCTTGTCGTCCGCGGCTGGGTGGATATGAGTCGTTTCGAGGAGTCGATACAGACCGAGGTGTTCAAGGAGGCCATCCCGATATTGATGGGGTGGGGTGCTCCATTCGACCTTGTAAGCACCGCATTCCCGAAAAAGTGGTATAGCTAACAGTGTGACAGTATCATGTCGAAAGAAAGGCTGGAAGGGAGGGGTTGTAGGCTGTCTCGTCCTATATCAACCACCCAATCAATATGTTATCTAGGGTATACGGACATCCAATGTGCTCTACAAAACGATTACCCATTTGGGAGTCCACAATACCATTTTCCCGTTGCCCTGTTACGCCCCAATCATTTACAGCGTAAGCAATATGCATTGGCAATTTCTAACCGAGAGGGGCATCATTTGATGCTCGTATTCAAGGACCGAAGTGGAATCTGTAGCACCAGTGCAGCGCATCTCGCTCCTCAGCAATTACTGGTCATACGAAGAGGCATTCGACTGTTACTTTGTTGATAGATCTGACAACGAGCACTTCTATGCTACGGTACAAAACATAGACAAGCCGCCACTACAAGCCAACTCATCGCCCCATCATGTATGTGAGAAGCCTGTCCCTACTCGCAGCTGCCACGCTGATGATGGTCGGCAGCAACGGTCGTAAGTATCCATCAAACATGATTAGTGCTGCATCGATTTTCTAAGCTAAGACAGAGTCTACACCTACCAGCACTGTTGCCAGCACGACAGTACCTCTACCCCCGGGAATGACGCTAGCCCCAACACACGCGCCCTTTCCGACTGCCAACATTCTAGCCTTGCCATCGCAATTTTCCGATATTCCAGCAAGCGCCATAAGCTGCTGGGACGCGCACGGTAACTACTCTACCACCAGCGCGTTCCTGTCGTCCCAAATCTGGTCTGCCGTACAATCTAGCGAGAGCGTGTATCCCTCAGACCATTTCTTCTACCACACCTGGCTCAACGGACAAGTCAATTGCAGTACAAGCTTCATTCCCACATTGACTACGCTTTGTGACGGTTATCCACGTGCATCGACAATCTTTTCGACCTGTCAAACGACCGCAGAGACGATTTCGTCGTCGTTCTACGCAACTGACTACTGGTTCTCGCCTACATGGTCTACAGAGCTCGATCAGCTGCCATCGCCGACTTGTAAGCCAGCCAGCGACTTTGGGCCCGTCTGCAGCAGGTTGAAAGACGCCTATAGCTGGCGCGTGACGCACCTGCAGTCGGAGGTCCCGTCAGCGACAGGATCAATAGCCACACCGGGATGTACTGTTCTCAATCCTACCGGCGCAGTCCCAAAATGCTACCTTGAAGGAGGGTCATGGGAGGCGTACTACTGGCCTACACCCACCACTGGACTATGCGGCACTAATAGTACAATCACAACTGCCACACCTACAATGGCCACCCGCAATGTGACTGCTGTGGTGTCCGGTTTCACTTTGACCAGCCCCAGTGTCTATCACTTTCTGCGAAACGCAACGCTTCAGACTTTCATTGGTCGCATTTCTGGCATTGGCGACAGCGACTCCAGCGGTACGGACGGGTTTGCACCGGCCACAACAGCATCCCTTCTAACCGTCAAGCAACTCGAGCCCGAAATCTTGACCTTATGGCGTGGATGCGGCGGATCTGGCAAGCGTCGTCGTTGCACATACCATGCCAGTTCTGACTACTTCTCTATTTCCGACCTGGCCACCGTGCGCATAGAGGAGTTCTGTAGACCCTACGGCTGTTTTTCGAGCCAGACTGTATTCCAGGACGAGTACACTCCCACTGCTGCACTTGCAATGACCGATATTGTGGCGCAGAACCAGGTCTTTGCAGAGTGTGAATGGACGACGCCTGGAAGGAAGGTCTTGACAGCAGGGCCGGCGGCGTGGAAGGGGCCGACCATGAAGCAGAGTGATTGGCATAAGATTACAGCGACAAGTCAAGATGTGCAAGCGACTGCGGAACCAGGTCAACGACGGATCAAGACATAGGTCAATGAATCTCGATACATCTGTCAGTCAACATGTTCACTACATTGACAGTCAGTAGTAGACAAGTAAAGCAGTTCAGTTTGCCTACAAGACACATTTTGTTGCTGTCTTCAGTGAAGTTGTCGCTAATGAAGAAATCTAGCGCTTGTTGCATCATAGCAGGCAGAAGAAATGGGGAGTGCATTATGGCACGTGTTGGCTAACACCATTACATCCCAAGCCTTGTACTCTTTGGAGCCTATCCACCTACATTACTCATCTAGACATCATGGCTCCACTGAGCATGTGTTGTCGTTGTATACCATGTACCATCGCAGCGCCTTTCCAGCAGCTTCCGATGAATCCATGATTCGTTACTTAAAGAAGCCAAATCATTCAAGGACATGGCGGATATCACAGACTATGCGCGTTTTCCTTATTCTAGCTAAGTCTGACGAGCACTGGTATAATAAGCCTAGCACAGATGCTGCCAGAGATGGAAGCGAAAGTTCCACTGCCCTGGCGTCTGACTCTTAGCTCTCCGCGACGATACAAGTTCTGAGCTGCACTTTACGGTCAATTCGCGACCAGCATCTATGAGTAGCCGAGGACGTATATGCAAGTGTGTGCCTTCGATCCGTTGAGGAATGATGGGTTGTTATACGATGACATATCGAGAAAGGCGGAGATGCAGATGAGTGTAGGTATATATGAGGGGTGTCCGCATGGGATTTGGTTGATTATGCTGGGGAGGGAGATAGTGGAGGGGGCGGTGGCGGATTTTCCGGTGGTATTAGGATGTTCTTGGGAAGAGAGATGGGAAAGGCAAAACTTGAGAAGTTGTTTTAAGGGTACTTAGTTGGGTGCTTCAGGGTGGAAATTATGGATAATCCAGTGGCTGATCATGAATTAGTATGTGCATACTACGAGAAAAGCACTAGCATGTACTGCGAAATCTATAACGGAGTCGTGTCTCAAGTTCCAACTCTCCTCAAAACAACAATCATTCCTATCCAAAAGTTCGATCATCATTCACACTCCCTTCCCCCTCTGCATCTTACTCCGTCTTTTTCCCCTCAAACTTCTCCTCCTCCCTCCCCACAAACATCCAAGTCTCGTCCCTCTTCATAAACCTCTCCTCATCCGGCACCACGTCCCTCACATAGACCTCATCCACAAAGATAGCTGTAAAGTCCTCAAGCTCATTCACCCAAAACTCCGCCGCGCCATCGAACTCGCTGTTAAGGGCTGGAGCCTGCGCACTTGTGCGTAGTGCAGTGGTGAGAGGGCGCGAGATGTGGTATTGCGAGTATTTGAGCAGGAGCTTTTGTGCAGTGGGAACGGTGAGGAATACGGAGGAGTGGGTTTTGGACTTTGTGGGTGTTAGTGAGCTAGATGTGGAAGTGGTAGAAGGGGACGTTTGTCGCGTACCCAGTACTCGTGGAAATCCTCCTCTGTGATAGAGTCGAGCTTCTTCATCATGACGGTGATACGGTAAGGCATAATTGATGATGCGAAAACGTGGGCGATGCGATGGGAGGGTTTGAGGAATTGGATCAATTGTTTGTTGTTGCTGTTGAAGATGTGGTTCACGGGATGAGGTGGTTTATATATGCGTTCGTCTACAAGTGATGCTTTGGCCGGCTGTATGTATGCCCATAGCGAATCAGTCCGCTGATGCAATTACTATCAAACAGCGACAGCGATACGGCCACACGGTGACACGGGCGCAAGAGTATGAATGGACGGCTGCTTCTGAGGCTCCGCTGTGCAAACCAATGCTTTGACCAGGGCTTGACATCCTCCTTGATGACAAATTCGAAAGAGAGGTGGCTTATACAAATGGCGCTAGGCTGTACCAAAAGTCTATTCCGTATCGTGTAAGCTTTTCCACAACCAAGAATGAAGACTTGGATCATGTAGAGGGGTTTGACCTAACTTACTTGCAGGTTGACGCCGTGATTTTAGTCTGCGCCTCACCTGGTTCTGAGGCAACAATGACTATCCTCCTCATTAATCAGCCTCCTGTATGCATCAGATAATTCACATCACGTTCCAAATGTGTAGACCGGAACGAAGGATGACAGCATGAGGCTAGCGACGTATTCGGACCTAACGGTTATAAGGATGTGCCCCGCCCAAACTGAGTACCAAGCTACGGCAGTGTGAACGTCCAAGAACGTACCGTATATGTACGGTCTACAAAAGATGAAGGTTTGAATATTGGCCCTGATAGCAATCAGTAGAAGTATTAGACCCCTATGTCGATGGCCATGGTGCAAGTTGTTTTCCTGTTGGCTGACTATGGTCATGACCCAACCGGTGCGCAAAATTCAGAATAACTAATCGAGGGCCTAGGACTAACATTTAACAGAAACCGCAGTGCCATTTTCTGCATTCGTAGCAGCTGGCTATGATGTGACGATTGCAACGCAACTAGGTGCCATTCCTGCCTGTGACGCTCGCATGCTGACAGGCTGGACGCAAACCTTCCTAGGCGCCGACAAGCACACCATTGCGCTGTACGAGAACATGAAGGATAGTTCTGCATGGCAACAACCTCGGAGCTGGTGCGATCCAAGCTTTACACTCGAGTCTTTCGATCTGGTGTTTTTACCAGGCGGTCATGATAAAGCTGTCCGGCAGCTCCTCGATTGCCCTCGCGCACAGTCACTATTGGTTTCGTACTATCCACTTACACGCCGAGCATACACACGGGAAAATGGTTCCAGGCCCAAGTTTTGTGCTGCTGTCTGTCACGGCGTACAGCTGCTGGCGCATGCGAAGACGGCAGACGGTTTGAGCGTTCTACATGACGTGACCACCACGACACTGCCCGACTTCTTCGAAACGAGCGTGTATGCTACAACGAGGCTCTTCCTAGGCGACTACTACAAGACCTATGGCGCCGGTACAGATAACGTAGCGACTATTGTGAAGGCGAGTCTGGCCGACAGCACCGCGCAGTTCAAGAGTAGTATAGATACCACGAGACCGTTTGTTGTTGTGGACGAAACATATCATTACCTCAGCGCAAGATGGCCTGGAGATGCTGAAGAGTTGGCCAAGAAGACAATCGAAGCTGTGAACAGTTCAAATTGAACGGCGCTAGACTCAATGTTCAGAGCCAAAGCTGCTCTGGAGGTATTTACTGGCGTTAACGATCACAGTCTTGCTTTGAAGCGCATGTGATCGGAGCGCCATATCACGAGGTGGCCAATGCAGACAGTTCATACATCATTCGGATTGCGCGTTCTAAGCAAAGCTCGAGCATAGTAGCGCAGAGACTCTTGGTCGATGGTGGTGAAGGATGGTTGCCATGTACTCGATGATTTGCAAACCATCGGGTCTGTGCGCAAAGTTTTGGTGACATCAACGCCTCCCAACATGCATCTGCTCAAATTGCTCCGCTCAAATAGCTTCACACAACGCAATGCAGCCATACAATCCCGCAAGAGCAGCACGCTCTGTTCAACAGTGTCTTGCGCGTGCCTCAAGTGGAGCACAGCTGCCTCGGTATTCGCGACGAACAGCTCTCGCCCCAGCATCACGATGCTTCACTTCGTCGCCCTCGCGCACGCATAACCCCACTACCCCAACAGGCACCGTTGATCCCACAGAAGTACTGCACTTCAATGCACTTGCTTCGAGCTGGTGGGACCCTCATGGTCCCTCGCGCCTCCTCCACCTCATGAATCCTCTCCGCCACACCTTCATTACATCATGCCGCAACTCCGACCTCAGCCCGATCTCGCCCTCTAAGAAACTTCGCTACCTCGACATTGGATGTGGCGGTGGCATCTTCGCTGAATCAGCTGCGCGTTTGCCTTCCACCACATCTGTCACCGCCATCGATCCCACGCCCGAAGTTCTGAAGATCGCAGAGGGCCACAAGAGGCGCGACCCGACGCTGATGAAGCCGGGGAAGCTGACATATCTCAATACGTCGATTGAAGACCTACCTCGACCGTCTTCGCCGACGGAGGCATACGATGTTGTTACATTGTTCGAAGTCCTCGAGCACGTCAATGCGCCTGGCCCATTTCTCGAACACATTCTACCTCACGTGAAGCCTGGGGGATGGCTCATTCTCAGCACAATCGCGCGGACATGGACGAGCTGGGTCATCACGAACGTCATGGCAGAGGATGTATTGGGTATAGTTCCAAAGGGAACACACGAGTGGAGTAAATATGTCAACGAGCCAGAGCTGAGGAACTGGTTTGGCAAGCAGCCTGGCTGGGGCAGTGTGAAGAGCTTGGGCGTCATGTATGTGCCAGGCTTGGGATGGAAAGAGGTCAGTGGTGGCGAGCAGTGGGGGAACTACTTCTTGGGAGTGAAGAGGGAGGCTTGAGGAATGAGGGCAGATGTGATACCCAATAGATGATGTACAATATAATGTCAATGTCCAAGACAACCAAAGCCTCCGTCGAAGTGGTATATGTACACTGATGATACACAGGTCTTCCTCTTCCAGTTCCCAAAACGCCGTGTAATGCCATATGTCATTCCGCCGTCCAACATCTTCATGTCTATTCCGTCCCATGAGACCCCGATATACACTCCCCACCACGCAACCACTCTCTGCGCCTATTTCTTCGCCGGCCTCTCTTCAAACGGCTCAGGCATATTCCGACTCGCACTCGTCGGCTCCACCTGCTCCGTCTCCACCAGATCATGTCCACCCCCCTGCTTCCACGCCTTCAAGTAGTCCGCGCCCGTGAATTTCTTCGCATACGGTTGGTATTCTCCGCTGCGCGCCGTTTCTGTCTTGGCTACGTTTTCGGGAACGAAGGGCGTCAACTACATGGCCTTGTCAGCACTGCCATTGCATGCTCGGTGCAGCTTCGACGTGACTGGGAGAGATCTACCTCGCACTGTGTAAGGCCATCAAGCGGGAGCACATATGTCCGTATCTTGCTCCAATCGGGCGCAAAGTTGCCGTATCGCGTGATGGTACCCAGGTTCCCGACTCGGTTGCCCTTGTAGTATTCCTTGCCCGCTTGCTTCGTCGACAGCGGCAGCCGCCTGAGCATCTTCTGCAGCGAGGGCGTTGGTTTGAACATTGTCGCTCACGTGTGCACGCCTCGTGGCCGGCGATTGCGAATTGCGAGGTGCTGGTGTTGGCTTGCGGAGTTCTCGCGGGGGTGAGGAAGGCGCGCTAGTGAGGTCAGTGCAAAAAAAGTGCCGGCGCCAAGATTTCGAGCTGGCTTTCGACACCTTCGCTGCTGCGAAAGAGGCTCAAACACCACCATAGCATAACACGATGCCGCCGAGAATTGCGCGCAGCTCGCTGCAGAGTAGCAGTCAGCCACCGAAGCCTCGGACGAACCAGCGCAACCCGAAGAAGAGCGCAAAGCGTGCGCTCAATGCCTTTTCGATCGCGCAGTATGAGAATCCAGAGAAAGTCAAGATCAGTCGCAACCGTATGGGTGAAGTCGACCCTTCATTCCAGCGCAAGAGACCACGTGACGACGAAGAGGAAGATGAGGACGACGACGAGGACGGCGAGCCCAAGCGGCGCAAGAAGAAGGGCGAGGATGATGATTTCGACGAAGGGAGCGACTCGGACGGCAATACGTGGACCATGGGCCACATAGACGTCGACGATGACGATGATGAGGATATCGACTCGGACGAGGCGTTTGGCGAGAGCGACGAGGAGCGTTTTGAGGATTTTACGTTCCGGGGTAGCTCGACTACTAAGAAGAGCAAGCCCAAGAAGGCGCGGAAACAGCAGGATATGGACGACGATGACGATTTCGATATGGATGAGGGGGATAGTGCGGACGGCGAGGAAGAGGACGAGGACGATTTGGGTGAAGATGCGATTGATCTGGCGACGGCGCTGGATCAGTACGAGGAAGATGAGGCGGAGGAACGACGTAGAATTGAGAAGAAGAAGAAGAAGGCATCTGCGTTTGACGGTAGTGACAGCGATGAGTCGCCTAGTGAAGGCGAAGATGTCGGAGCAGATGGCGCTTCAGATCTGTCTTCGTCGTCGGATGAGGGAACGGACGATGAGGATGACCGACAGGCACAGCTCAGAGATCTCATCTCAGGGCTTGCAAAGGACGCCGAGGCCAAGGGCAAAGGCAGACGAGTCGAGGTACACGAGTCTGCTGTTCCAGACGAATTCGGTGTCGCAAGGAAAGTCGATCTGCTCAGCTTCAAGCCTAAAGTGGCAGATGAAGAGAAGAAACGATCACTCAAGCTGCTACAAGATGACAAGTCCTCGAAGCGCACCGACATTGCACGCAAGCTCGATGCTCCCCTACCGAAGCGACAGCAAGATAAGCTCGACCGCGCTGCTGCAAACGTCAAAGCGAAAGAAACCCTCGAGCGCTGGACCGACACTATCAAACGCAACCGTCGTGCTGAAAATCTCGTCTTTCCCCTGCAGAATAAGAGTGGAGGTGACGCAGTGGGCGAGACCCGTCTGCAGCCTACCACAACATCAGCGCCGACTAACGACCTCGAGAGTACTATTCAAGCTATACTACAACAAAGCGGTCTGTCAAACGGAGCCGAGGACGAAGACAAGATCCGAAAAGGCGAGGAGCTTGAGCTGAACAAGCGCCCTATCGAGGAGGTCATGAAGAATCGCGCTCAGTTACGCCTGGCACGAGAACTAGCGTTCCGCGAGGAGATTCGTGCTAAGCGCATTAAGAAGATCAAGAGCAAAGCATACAGGCGCGTACATCGCAAGGAGAGGGAGAAGCTGCTCGAGAAGGAGCGTAGCCAGCTCAAAGCTGATGGCGTCGACCTCTCGGAGGAAGAGCGAGAGTACAATGATCGACGACGAGCAGAGGAGCGCATGGGTGCCAAGCACCGTGAGAGCAAGTGGGCAAAGGGCATCAAAGCAACAGGTCGTGCTGCTTGGGATCAGGATGCGCTTGATGGAGTCACTGAGATGGCGAGGCGCAACGAAGAGCTTCGTCGTCGGGTCGAGGGCAAGGCTGTCCGCAACGACGACGAGGATGCTTCAGACGTGCCGAGCGACGAGGACGATAGCGAAGACGACAGTGATGCGGAGGGCGGTGATGATGCAGCTTTGCAGCGGTCACTAAGCAAGCTCAAGCACAACCCATTCTCAACAGATCAATCAAGGCTGGGACAGATGGCTTTCATGCAGCGCGCTGAAGCTACAAAGCGGGCACAGAACGACGAAGATATTGAGCGTATTCGACGGGAGATTGCAGGTGAAGATAGTGTGAGTGAGGAAGAGGCGGAAAATTCTGCCAAGGTCGGACGCCGCAAATACGGACCTGGAAAGGAGATTTCGCTTCCACTGCAAATTAGCCGTAACGAGTTTGAAGAGCAGCCGGACTCTGATGATGAGGATGCATCGCGAGCAGCGAATGGGGAGGGCAAGGAGTCTACGAACAATGGCGCGCGTAGCGCAACCAAGTCCGGCGGTCGTGAAAGTCTACGCAAAAGTCAACGAAAAGAGAGAGCTTCTGCTTCGGAAGCGGTCGAAGTCGATGAGGAGGCTGCCAATCCATTCTTGACAAAGGCAAAGAAGGATAAGAAGACCACCGATCATGCTGGAGCTCAACCGAACGGCGCGAAAGCTCAATCGCAAGCTAAATCAAAGTCCAACTCTAAACCTCAAGAAACCACAGTTGACGCATTCCTCCAACAACGCATCACAGCCGCGGACGAGGACGGCTGGGCCACCGTCATCGGCAACCAAGACGACTCGGACGCAGAAGCCTCGGACGCCGCCCTCGAAGAAGAAGGCATCGACCTCGACCTCGTCCTGCGCAACCAAGCCCTCACAGCAAAAGGTTTCGCCGGCGACGACGTCGCCGCCGACTTCGCCACCGAGAAGCTCGCCACCATTGCCGACGAAGAATCAACCACAGTCACCACCCACCTCCCCGGCTGGGGTGCCTGGACCGGCACCGGCCTGAAATCCAAGGGCGCAAAGACAGTCACTTCCAAGCCTGGGCTGGACGCGAATAAGCGCAAAGATAGGAAATTGGATAGGGTGATTATTAATGAGAAGCGCGCGAAGCCGACGACAAAGTACATGGCGAGTCAGCTGCCGTTTCCGTTTGAGAGCAGGGAGCAGTATGAGCGGAGCTTGAGGGTGCCAAAGGGCAAGGAATGGGTTAGCAAGAGGACGTTCCAGGACGGCACGAGGCCGCGGGTGCTGGTTAAGCAGGGAGTTATTGCGCCGCTGCGGAAGCCTCTGGTGTAGATGGGATGTGTGGGTGGAGTTGTGGAGAGAGAGAAATGTAGAGATAGAGATAGATATAGAGGTAGAATGACGTATCCAACCCATCCTCAATCGCATATCAAGTATCCAACTGTCCTCCCCTAGGGGTACGTCGCTTTATCGCCGCCCCATTAAATCACTCAGCCCCGCTGCCCACACAAGATACCACGTCCGACTCGCGCCCCCGTCGATCCACCGCTCGTCCCAGAAGCCGTTCACGCCATCTCGGAAGAAAGCATAACTTGCACGCGGATCGAGGGACGCGAGGTTGGCGTAGAGGATGCCGCGCCAGCCACCTGCAGTTCGTGAGCGAGCATTGCGAGTGAAATGTACAAGTCGAGCGAGTTTGCACACCTGCCGCAAGTGATTGAAGAGAGGAAATTGGGACGTGAATACGGGGAATGAGGAAGGGTAGAGAGGAAATTGGACATACCATCTACATTCGCCCTCCCCTTATCGAAAAACGCCTCCCACTCCTCTTTGACAAATTGTCGCGGACGGAGGAGGGTGGTCGGGGGCGAAATGGGGACCATGTGAATGCCGTGGATGAGTTCGGGGGCAGAGCCGAAATATGCTGGTGGAGGTGTTAGTATGTTTTGTTACGATAGGAAACAAGAGAGAGAGAGCGAGATGGTGGAAAGAGGGCTGGCCAGAGAAGCGAGTATTGAACGTACTGGCATAGTCAACTTTATTCTCAAACAAGATACCGGCTACCTTGTTTGGTATAAAGCGCGCAGGATGGATTGTGTTTGCCGCGTCGAGGTAGAAGTAGTTGTTGAAGGCGCGGGCTTGCACTGCGAGCTGTAACGTTCCTACTCACTCGTCAGTTAATCAGTTCCTTACCCAACAACAGATGTAAAATAACATCAGCACATAGAGCAGAGTTCACATACCTCTCTTCTCCATGGCCTGATCTCCAATGACTTTGCCCCACATCTTCACCGCATACGCACTCCATCCATCCTCACTACTGCTCTCCTGATCCTTGCCATCTGCGCTCTCCACCAGCCCCTTGGCCCAACTATGTCCAGCCCACCAATCCATACTCCTCTGCCACGGAAAGTCTCTCCCGTTGTAGTCGCTTTCAGCGTAATCCTTCACCAACATATTCGTCCACGTCTTATTCTCCCCATCATTCTCCTTCAACCAGTCCGGCTCAATATATGCAATAACAGCAGCTGCGTAGACGAAATACGACCAGTGGAAATGGTGATCGTTGTACAGCGTGTTTCCAAAGTCGGCGGAGCGGTCGGTGAACCCGGCTGATGAAACTATGCCTTTCCATGTGTCGTCGTAGAAAAGTGGGTGGAGTTGTGAGTTTGTGATGTATTTTGCAAGTTCGGATTTGAGTTTGCTGAGGCCTGTTGCGGCCAGCGTGTCGTTGTTCAGAACGTCCTTGATGATCCAGACGATTGTGGCGAACTTGGCAAACGACTTGCCTGCATAGTAAAAGGATTCTGGTGGAATGGGATCGGTCATGCAGCGACGGAGATCGCGCTTAGCGACTGCCCCAATCAGGAGGAGGACTTCAGGGGCATAGCGAGGTTTGTTGGTCGGTTGGGCTGCGGTCCAGGGACCGAAGGACATGGTGGTTGGGAGGTTGGATTCAATCAGTGACAGTTTCTCGGTCCAAATAGCGGTTGCCATACCCTTTGTTGTAGTTCGTAACTGCAATTTGGTGACGTGGTTCCGTAGATCAGAGTCGAGAGATTGCATGTGATGAGGAAGAGCGAACATGAGGAGAGGCGCAGAGCCGACTTTGGAGTAGTTGAATATATAAGTTCCCCTGTTTTCGTTCACGACGGCTGTGAGTTGTGCCGATGTCACGAACCCGCCACAAGCTCGATCGTAGAGTGCTTCACCTTCTGCACCCAGAGGGTTCTTCGCGACTTGAATCGTGCCTTTGAAACCTGGAGGTCCCACGACGGTGTTAGGGTCAAGCTTGAGGAATTTGCTTGCGTCGTAGTTTGTTCCTTGGGCCACATTAACGTAGACAAGCCAGTTTTTACCTTCCATGTCTTTGACATGATACTTGATGGCATTCCCAACGTTCACTGGACCGGCAAAATCTACGAATCCCTTGCCGTCAGTCTGGATCGTCGGCACAGCGTCTCGGTACCCAGCCGTTACAAAGCTCATGCCTTGTACCAGAGGGAAAGTAATCTTGGGCTCGTGTGGACTTGACGAAATGCTGAGGTTGATGTTGACAGAAAATGGTAGATGAGTGTCAGTAGTGAGGAGGGTCGATTGGTCGAGATCTGCAGCCGAGAGGATCAAACATTGTTTGCGATATGGATTGATGTAGGACTGATACTGTCAGCTCTTGTTTGGATCGACCTCAAATGAACCCACACTCGCAGGATCACCAGGCCCATATTCCAGATCACTCTCCTCCACATGGCTGATGCACAAGCCCAGGCTTTTCAGCAAATTTGGGCTCTCTACACCCTTGCCCCACCAAACAGAGTATGGATGTGTCCAAATTGGCTGATTCTGCTCCTCCAGAAATGCATTCGCGTAGAACTTGTTCGTGTGCATCGTACGTGTGTCGTCATCTTCCACACCCTGCCTCGGAACTGGATGATGACGGCCGATGGGGACCTGAGAGAGGATATCGTCGTCTTGTATCGGGATGAAGATGTTGTCGGGTGGTATCTCAGTATTGGTGTTCGCATTGGTAGAGTAGCCGAAGGAGGTGAGGATGCTCTGTTTACGATTGTACAGCCATGCATCTAGCCGATGCGGCTCTGCCTGGTCAGAGGAGTTGGAGGCCGGCTTTGCATGAATGTGGCCCATAGGAGTGGCTGCAAGGACAGAGAGTCACAGTGGTTGTCGTCTTGGTTGGGCCGTCAGATGCAGTGTGTGTTAGCACTGTAGTTAAAAGGGTACGACAAATATAGTAGTATTGTAGGTGAGAGCAATAGATAGCAGCGTGGCGCGCGAACCAGATAATCTCGCGCAACGCGTGAAGACATATTGTGCGAGTTGTTGTTCGTGTTGCATCGGTGCCTAGGAAAGAACGACAGTCAATCGACGAAGAAGGCGTGCTGTTTGCGCAGTTGCGCGATCAATCCGTGAACACCGCAGCGCCATGAACGCAACTAAGCACAGTGGCTGAGTGTTGATTGGCGTATGCTTCAACAAGTACGAGGAATGTGTGCGAGGTTGGGTAAAGTGATAGACGATACGTCGACGTCGATGTGTTGCCAGCCAGCAAACGGGATTGCTCACATCCTCGAACAGGATGCGCTTACTATCTGCATCGTATGTAGCCCCTGTGGTGAAGAGAGTGGTTGGCGTCAGAAGTCATAGTCCCGAGCTCACAAATAATGGTCTGACACAAGTCTGAAGCTTCACCTACATTCCACTTTCCTAACACTCATGTACATATACAAGCCAATCGCCTTATCTCATCCAGTGCGAAACGGGAATAAAGCAACAAAGGCATAACCATTCCAAGCACAGCCACTCCACTTTTACCATGCCGTCGTAGCCGCATCTTTTGCCCATTTGAGCTCGATTGCCAAGCCACAGTCATGCACAACGCCGAAAAGGATCAGGCAAACCAGACCCCACAGATACTATAGTCTTACAAGGAGATGTAGGAAATCTGAATACACAAAAGGAGATTTGGAAAAGGCACGTTCCTCTGCCTGCGGGAGGGTATAACGAATGCCAGGAGATGTCAAGCGTACACAGGAAACAAAGGTGTTTGGCGCCGCTCAGCGAGCGCAATTAAGTAGTTGGATTGTTCAGTTATCCGCGCAGAATTAGAGCTAACTGCGGCGGAAGAAGGACTCGATGACCTTTGGGCCGAGATCGCCACTGGCATCATCGGGGTAGATGTAGAATGCGAGGGCAATGATGGCGTAGATACCCAGACACATGGCGCCCTCGAGGTAGTTGCTCTTTCCGTCTTGAATGAGGTAGTTTACGATCAACACGGAGATGAAGAAAATAATGGTCTCGAAACCCTCAAAGTGCAGCGTCATGGGCTTGTGCATGATCCAGCCAAGGATGACGAGGAAGGGAGTCACGAAAAGCGCAATCTGCATGGAGCTGCCGATGGCCACGTTGATGGCGAGATCCATCTTGCCCTTGTATGCAACAATGACGGCGGTGACGTGCTCGGCGGCGTTTCCAACGATGGGGATCAAGATGAGACCGACGAACGTCTTGCTGATGTGTGCAGACTCAACGATGGAGTCGATGCTGTCGACAAGGAACTCGGCGCAGATGGCGACCATGATGGTGATAAGGACAAGGGCAACACCGGCGGCGGTGGGCGACAGGATCTGACCCTCCTCCTCGTCACTATCTCCTCCCTGGTTCTCAACATCGGCGAACAGGTTGTGGTGCGAGTAGAGCTGGAAGTAGAGGTACAGCACGTAAAGGATGAGAAGGATGATGGCGGTGCCATGCGACAGGACGAGGATGTTACGGTCGGTCTCGTGGTCGCTGGACTTGCCGTTGTTCATGACGGCGTAGAGCGTGGCGGGGATGATGAGTGATGCGGATGCAACAGCCATGAGTGAAGACATGGTCGATGCGACCGTCTCATTGAAGCTGCGCTCTTGTTCGCGGATGCCGCCGGCAAGGAAACAGCAGCCAAGGACCTATGAAGGAGTCAGAGAGTGTGAGATGGTATGAGGGTGCGGGACTCACGAGTAGAATGTTGGACAATATACTGCCCAGCATGCTGGACTGCACAATGCGGATTTCGCCTTGCTTGAGCGCGACAATGGAGACCTGCGCGCGAGTTAGAAAATAGGTCGGCGCATTCGGGCGCATCGCTTACAATGAGTTCAACGGCATTTCCAAAGGTCGCATTCATCAGGCCACCGAGGGTCTGGCCTAGTTTGGCGGACAACTCCTCGGTCGCAAAGCTGAGGAGAGCGGCAAGCGGGATGATGGCGATGAAGTTGAGGATGAAGGTGACGGTTGGGTTCCACTTCATGGCACCGGCGACTATGCCGAGCGGTACAAAGACGAGCAGAACATTGACGTAGTTGCTGGTCAGCGTCGCATAGGTGAGATGTGCGACGTGCTTGGGCAGCGTCTTGAAGCGCGACTCGTCCTCGTGATTCTGTGTTCTCCCCAAGAGAGGGGTGACCTCATTGTGCAAGCCGCCATTGCTATTGCCGGGTGCAGGCATGTTGTGCTGCTGATTTTGTTGCGGGTATGAGCTGTGCCTTGCCACGCGATGGAAATCTCTCTTGATGTTTTCTGGGGACGGGGTGGTTAGCTGCTGTTGTGCGATGGCCCACGCGGGCGGTGCGAGTTCAGAGGGCTGGTAGTCGCAGGACGGTGGTGTTGAGGACACCAAGACGCGGGTCGACTACCAAACGCGGACGACTGGGAATGGGCGGATAAAGAGTCAAAGAACCATGGCTACTCACTCATTCTGTGCCGTCGACAGTCGGGTGCGATGGCAGCGCTCGGTGGAATGTGATGGCGGGAATTGGATCCCGTGAGTTAATGTAGCAAGCTTTGTGCTTGGAGATGGGCGGCAATTGGCAACCAGGGGCGATAAAGCGACCCACACAGCGAATGAAAAAATGCTTGGTGATCACGCTGGCCCAAGGCTTTATGGATAGCGCGTTGAGAGAGAAGAGGGGGAAGAAGGCGCAGCAGCAGAAGGTTCTTGGAGATCGCAATGACGGAGGCTGGCGTGTTTGGCACCAGCCCTGCAACACAGCTGCTGCGGCCGGATACCAAGCTAAACCAAGACCCACGCATCTTGCACCCTCTCAACGCTGGCTGCCCCTGCACATCTGCCGCCGAGGGCCACTCAAAATCTCGCTGCTTCACTCGGCCGCATCCGACTAACATGACCTTGATTGGCGACTGCCGCGGGCCAGCGCGCACAACTCACCGCGTGGTGAGCTGTCGGGTACAGGACATCGACGACGTCATCACACGTGCCTGGCCTGGACTAAACACTGAAACGCCGTCTGGAGTCAGGCCGAATCAGGCAGAGTCCACCTCTCCAACCTCCTTTCAATACGCGACCAAGAACTCGCCTCGGAGCCAAGACTTTGTCGGTGTTCGCCATCATCTCACTGCCACCTTCGTACCGCTTCAATTGCTCAAGATTACCTGGCGTACGATGAGACCGAACCTCGCCATGACAGATTGTCGCAGCAAACCGCTTGGCAATTCCGCCCGCTGCCTCTGCGCCAGGAGCCATGATGACCATGTTGCGACGCACTTTGATCTACCAAGTATAAGCTGACGGTATGCGCCCAAAGCCTACGCACCCGCGGCGGACTTTGTGCGACGACGGACATAGCTCGCTGTCACTCTTAATAAGCTCGCCCCTCCGAACTGATATTATCATCAGCATTCTCCGGAAAGAGTCAACAATTGCCATCATGAAACGTGCTGTCTTGATTGGTCTTGGCCAGTGCCAGCATGTCAACACCCATCAGACATCATCCATGCACACCATCAAACTCCTTGCATCGGCAATATTTGGCCAGAATACTCGTTACAACTTGCACTGCCTCACTGCGTAATCTGAAGATACTGAACAGGCATTCGCGTCACTAATCATGCAGTTCCATCACACATATCCGAACCGGTGAACATTAAGTTGAACAAACACACATATTAAGCCGAAAACGCCAGCAACGCCGAACTGCAAACAACACTTGCAAGACCAGCTCGCGAAGGGACTACAGTTTCCACACTAACACAACCAAGATGGCCCCACTGCCTAATTCTGCTTCGCGCGGAGCTTCGCCAAGAACCGCTCTGGTGGACGCGGCACCTTGACAAGCTCGCGCTCGAACGTCTCTTGTGCCGCCTTGCACCTAAAGCCTGCGTGACCTGGGCTGCGGCTACGTGAACGACGCGCCTTGCGCTCCTCCGCCGTAGTAGAAGACACGTTGATTTTGATCATCTCACCCTTGCGCTCTGGATCGGGCACTGCGAAAGCGACATGCACTATAGCCGGATCCGCCATAACAGCCTCATGTCCCGTACAAGGAGTCGACGCAGACACAGGCTTCTTGCTACGTGAACGAACCGCCATGAGCTCTTCAGTATGCCTGGAAGAGACCTCAACCTCCATGACCGAATCGGCGCGCTCACACTTGCACTCAGATTCGCAATCGGAACAGCACTTGAATTCGAACTTGTCAATCAGCACTGGTGAGAGCTTGGCGGCGAAGGACTTATTACGAGGGGCTACATATGTTTCCTCCTCCCAGGGTTCAACCGCTGGGATCTGAGGGACGCAGTTCTCGAAGCCAGGAGGCACGATGCCGAATGGCAGCAAGATGCGGAAATCGACGTAGACTGGCTCGTACAGGGACTCCTCGGTTGAAGAGAGGGAAGTGTGTAGGGGAATGTAAGTCATGCTGGAGACTGACTGTTCGTGTGAAGGAATATCCGACAACTTACAAAGTATTGTGCTTCGGTGTGTCACTTTAGTGTTCTGAAGCCTTGCTCTTGATGTCTGGATGTGTTTGCTCGTGGATAAGCTAGAAGGGAAGTTTGAAAGAATGATTTGTAGTCTAAAGCATACGACGTTGTGCGTGCACGCTGAGCATTGTGAGTCCATTCTCAAGACACATCTCACATTGCGGTTCCATACGTTCGATGCATCCCACAATGTATGCATGAGACATTGAGGCAGGTCTGACACAGGTAGGATACATTGTAGACCAACTGTGCGTACAGTAGGCTGACAGGAGGTCCTACCATTTCCCAGCACTTGTCTCACGCAAAGAAAAATGAACCGTGATGTGCATGTCCACACAGAGAAATCCTCCTGTCGTTTCATTGACGCACTCCACATCTTCGAACCTCAAAACCCCACGTCTTCGAACCTTAACCATCTACATCTTCCTAATCTCCTCCATCACTATCCCCTCATCCCCATCGTCGCATCCCACTCCCCTCTTTCACCCACAGCCCTCATCTCAACAGACCACCTCGCATACCTCGCATCCGCCCTCCCACACCCTCTCAGCACCCCATCCCCACTCCGCTCCACATACTCTCTCTCGCCTCGCCCCTCCCCACGTCCCGAACCCATCAACGACGCATCCATCAAATCCCACTCCACATCATCACTCCCCTCCCCCACCCAGCTATCTCCCACGCTATCACTCGCGCTAGAAACAAAAACATCACTCAACCCACTCATCTCCGTATAAAACCCCTCCTCCCTACGCACGCTAAACTCCCACGCCGCCCACGGCAGCGTCCTATCCGGATCGAAATCCGTCCAGTCGATCACAGTCCCCTCCCGCGGCGGCTCGGTGCTCGTTGGAGAAGTGGTGGGCGCGTAGGTGACGTCGTCGTCGCAGATGGAGGAGGCGTACGTGTCGAGGATGGGGTGGTATGGCTCTAGCACCTGTGTGTGCGTGATATTGAGGTAGTGCAGGCGTAGCGAGGGGATGGTGTTTGCCCAGTGCTGGATGGAGGAGAGTTTGGTGGGGGTTAGGGGGTGCATGGTGTGTGTATCTGGTTGGAATGGGATATAACTCCTTCGTTGTGGTAGAAGTAGGTTGAGAAACGTGTGGCAGCGTGGATATAGCACTCTTCGCAAAGTGTGAGGATCTATGTAGAATGTGGAGGTATCCCCAGGCCCAGGTATGTTCTAATCTTTATAGATCTGTGCAGCATAAAATGCCTAGAAAAGGGTCTTGGTTGGGATGGTATTCCATGGTATGTGGGCTGGTAGCATGGTTTCCGTGAATGTTTTCCATGGTTCAACACACATGGTTGTGAAAAATACTCCCCAATTGACCTTGGCCATCGTTAAAATAGATCATGAATCAATTGAGCACGGCAACTTAATTGGAACCTAGGTTTGCTAGCGCATGAAATGAGGGCATATGACATGTTTACCAGGAGAAGGTCGCAGAGCATTTTGTCTGAATCTATTCGGTTTGGTGCAGGAATATGATAACAGATCTAAAATCGAGTAGCCATTTCCCTAGTGATTCCACATAGCGCGCAAAGACAGAATCCTCAAGCCCAGGCTCATTCGAACCTCTGCCTCTTCATCACAGGCGTGATTGACGACTTTGCAATCGGGGACTTCGTACTGAAGTACCTAATATCTGGCCTTGCATGCGGTTTTGATCTGCTTCCTGGCGAATTGGTGCTAGAATGCCCGAAAGCCGGCCCTTCATTTGTCGCTCTCGTACTGCGCGGCGATGGTGCCGTGAATAGACTGAAAGGAGGTATGTCCAGAATATCATTGTAGGCTGAAGGAATAGCCATGATCTCCAGCAATGCCTGTTCGCTCTCATCAAGTATATCCTCATATGTCTTAGCTATGCTCAAGTCGCGCTTCTCGACCATAGACGCATATTCTTTCTCGACTTTATCTCTGTGTGACTGCTAATCCTTCCCAAGCAGTGCGTGCTCTGCCAGTACAACCCATTCTAGCTCTCCGGGTATGTTGAAAGCAGCGTCTTTGCTCTCATCCTAGTCGAACATTGCATCCGGAGTTCCAAGCCCTGCAGTCAGGTATATGCCACTGTCTTGGGTTCCTTGCCTTCTATCTTCTGGTTCATCGGCCAAGGTCATGCCGTTGCCCCATTCGCCCTCTTTCTCGTCGAAAACAGGCAAATGATAAGCCCGGTTTGTTCCATTCCTTTTCATCGCCTCCGCATACGCATTGTGAAGGCCAACGATATCACGCTTGCACACGAATGCATAAACCCTCTCGGCGAAGTCTTGTCTCGTCACCTCACTCTTTGCCGCTTCTCTGCGATCAAAGGTCACCATGTCCGTGTAGGTGGCATGATCAGATTCGGCTAGTTTGGCGAGGATTTGATGGAAAATGATGCCCATCTTCTTGCCTTGCGCGGTGTTGGGAATAGGGCCGGTATTACGACCGTTGCGGGGTGAGTTGCTAACTGTCACTCCGGGAACGTGTTTCGATGGGAAAATATCTTTTGATTCAGGAGTTGGTAGCCTGCTTAATCTTGAGTTCTTGTTCAGAAGGATCTCGGGCTTGCTAGCCAATGTGCGGAGTTTAGACGTAGATAAAAGCGAATGGCGCGGCGGTTTCATGTCCAATCGTACAGCCTGCTTGACATCGCCACACGTTTTGGTCAACTTCACTAACGCTGCCTTTTCTGTCTCTTCTTTGGCCGCTTCTTTGCGTTGCATTCGAGTGTGGTTTAGTGGTGATTGTGTGCTGGACGACTTCCGTTTCAAACCTTGTTGTTTCGATTTCTTCTGCGCTTCGAGCTCAACATCTTGTCGTACGCGCCTGTGTACCTCGCCTTCTTCCATAGGATTGGCTTTGCTCAAATAGTTCTCTGACCACCCATACTTTGCAGCCGTTGGCAGGTGAGTGATGTCCACCAGACGTCCAATATCAAAGCTGGTCATGTCCAGTTCTCCGTCCTCATCTTCGATGATCTCAAGTGGATCGAGTCGGAACCTGCGCATCGGATGTAGAAACTTGATGTCTATGCTTTCGTCTCGCTCACCGAAAATCTTGAAGATTTCTGGATCGTCGATGAGCATGCGCTTGAATGGTGCATAGTTGAGTTCCGCTTCCGCTTTGAGAACCTCGCCACTTGATGAATGTGTGACATAGACGCTTCCAACCTCTCCTGCACCTAAAGCTTCGATATGCAAGTGAGGAAATTGGTCAGCAATGGCGGTGACGTTGTTGTTTTCTGTGACTCCCTCAGCCGACATTGTGACAACTGAGATTGTATGGATGTTGAGGTACGAGCTGTACGGTAAAGTTGTGCTGTTCGAATCAGGCGTTGTTAGGTTGTGGCGATAAGGTCGTTGTAGAGCAAGGAAGGTGCTGATAGGCAGTGATAGGAAAAGAAAGCACGAACTCACGTCGCAGCCTGAAACAGCGCGACTACAATTCACCCATCATGAAAAAATGATTGGTGATATTCCAGCACTAGTATGCTAGCGATGACACAACCAATCACCTGGGTTTCTGGCAAGATATTGTTTGGTCTTGAGGTCCGTAATTATGGCATAATTCTCGTGACGAAAGCTACATCGCGTCTCGAAAGCGCATTATTAGTTACATCCTGATCAATCCAAGTTTGAACTCCACATCAGGGCATCTTAAAAGATTGCTAGACATGCCGGAAATGCGTCTGCCTTGTCTTCCACGAATATAGCTCATGAGTCATCCATCCGTGGGATGCTTGTTGGGGTACCACGGTTCGAGGTACCAATCCGAAGAATTACAAAACATATTTCCTATCATGGACCTTTGTTTTGAAAATAGATGCTACCAAATTTATCGATGTAAGACCGCTGTCTCTTTTGAGTATTCTGGTTCTCCCATGTCGTTTTGCTGAGAAAATTGCCTAGAGTTCCACGACGTATCATCAAGACAATACACTAAACACACAAGGTCTTGCCTACCCACAGATATAATATTTTGCAATGAGACGCGGAGTAGATTGCAATGTCCCTTTTTCGGTGTTCCTGCCCGCCCCTTCCGCAGCTTGGGCTACTGGTTCCGCGTATGGAAGCACAACAGGTTGCGAAAAGTAGAGTGGTATCATTGGTTCCTCTCATGGATGATCCGAAGATGTGAGAGATGGTGCTGCCTGAAAAGCTTCGGCATAGTCACTGATCTGGATCGCCTTTCTTCTAGATACGCTTGTGTGTCGAAGCTCGGGTTTGCGTTACAAAGTGCGTCGATATTGGAGTATCTTGGAACATGACAGATGTTATACGCGAGATCAAATTGCGATTCCGCTGTGTCAACAGATTTTATGATGGGGTGATGAGTTCGGCTTGAAATGGTCACGTACTTAAGAAGGGTTGGCAGGAGGGCACAAAGATCCGGAAAACGTATTCGTCGAACGAGGATAAGGCTGAGAGCTACAAACAGGTAACCAGCGCCTCTAAGGACTAGACCAGCGACCAGCGCTAACAAAACAATCCAGGCGACCGGCGCTGGTAACAACAACCAGATATCTATCATCAGCCTGTCCAAGGAAGCCAATCCGGTCTGGAAAAAGTAGCCGCCAGCAGCTATTTTTTCTGGTCCTTCTTAACTTGCCTTGCCAGGACTGGTACTAAGCCCTTGCTGTAGAATTCGGTGCCGAAGCGACCGACTTCCTTACTTAGAGAGGACTGCGTCCTTGCCGGCCTAGAATCCACCCCTCCATGCACAACCTTGCCAGCAAAGTGCTGGTTGAAGTCGTCCACCAGTCGCCTCCAGCCGTATGTGGGCTTGCCGTTGGTGAGGTTGGCCAGCAGCCACTGACGCTCAGCGTCGATGTACTCTGGGACGCGAGCGCGGAACTGCACCTCGGTGGTGCGGCGGATTTGCTGAACAGTGCGCTTGTTGAGCGCTGTGATAGCCTCCTGGTTGTTCCAGTCGCGTGGAGGGGGATTTGTGTAGATGCGCTTCTTGCCCTTGCCATCAGTGAGCTTGATTACGAGCTTGGCTTTCTGATCAAAGGCAGTGCCATCTTCAAGGCGTTCGAATCGACCAAGAACGAACTGGCGGAAAGCAGGACGGGATGGGAAATCTGCGTCGATAGTCATGTCGGTCGCGTAAGAGCCCCAAGCGACATTACGGAAGAGGTCTGACTTGGAGACGCCCTTGATAGGACCAGGGACGTCATCGGCATCGCTGTCGTAGTACTCGGTACCTGCTTTAGGCGCAGCGGCGATGAGCTTGGCATGCTCTGCATTTGTGGGGTCAAGAATGCGCTCGCTGCGCTTCGTGGTGGGCGGGGCAAGACTGTGCTGTAACTTGGACTCATTTTCGGAGTCGGGCTCAGGATTGGCGTTTGACTTGTTGGCGACGTCTTCGGTGGGTTGCTTCACAATGAGACGAAGACGAACAGTCTTCTGTCGCTTCGAGCGATGGCGAGACTCAACGTTCGATTCATTTGCATTCTCATGGTGAGAGACGAGATGATGAGCGGTACGCTTGGTACCCGAGGGCGGCTGGTGTGTGTGTCGTGTGGGAGTCGTAAGATGGCCTGAGTGATACATGGACATGAGGATGACGGCCGCGTTGAGAACCTCACGATCGCGAACATGTTCACGTACATCTTGTGCAATGCGCTTGGCCTTCTCCCTGTTGCAGATAGGAGAGCCCCTACTGTGTCGGGGGTTGCTGGAATCAATCTCGCGGGGGTCGAGGCCGCTGTTGAAAGGAAGGACATCATGGTCGACAGTACCCGTGTACCTATTCTCGTTTTCGATGCAGTCGGAAACAAAGTTGGTTATGGGTTTGTGAGCAGAGGGGGAGGACCGTCCTGTAGATGCTGTCGGGCTGCTAAAGGGATTCTGCTGAGGACGCGGTTGTACTGTCCTGGGAGATGAGATGTTGCTGGCTGCCTCTGGAGTCGGACTGTATTGGCGGACCATGATGGCGAGGAGATGTGATGTGATGTAGATCGTAGTGACCAGAAACAATGGCTAGAGATAGACTGGACCAGCAGTCAAGATTGGGACAAGAGATGAGACCGTAGAAGACGCAGCGAAGTGGCAACGAGATCGCGAGTTGTAGGTGGTTGTACACGAGCGTGAGAAGGTAGAGTGTGTTCAAAGGCTGAAGTCTGTTGAACTTGAGGCGTGGAGTGGGCTTCAGTATTGAGGGCTCAGAGGCGCGTCGTGAGCAGGTGCTATTGTTCAATATCTATCGTTATTGTAAGTTGCAGCTATTGTGGTGAACACTTCAATTGGTGGTGAAGCCTACGATTGGCGAATTCACTTCACCATGGGAACAATGGCAACCAGCACTCACCGCATGAGACGTAGCCAGTCTCAATAAGGTACGCAGACAATAAATACAGTGAAAGTTCAACAATAGCTACTCTCGCCCGCGATGAGTTTTCTTAGCGAAGCCTGAGAAGGACATATCGATCTATATCACCTGACTCTAGAACCTATCAGGAGACTCAGGTACAGATGTGAGGATGGGGGATGACACAAAGTGTGCGGGCCTTGATCGCCCAGCTTATATTCGGGTACAGGTTTCCCTCAATCCACCGTACTTAGCAGTCTCAGGCAACTCAATCTTTTTCTGCTCCATTCACGCTCTCTTCATTGCCGCGTGAAAGTGAAAGCTCGCGCCAAAAGTCTGTATGATGGCGTCATGAGCTGGTATCAACTGTACTCATATTTGTGGAAAGTGCTAAAGACAGCTTTTCCACCCCGGGTTGCGTTTTGGAATTCGTTGGCTCACCACCTTCATCGAGGTGAGGGTTGGGGACGCGTCTTGGTGCATAACGTACTGAATAGACAAAGTATGAGTGAATGGAGGCCATACCACCATCCCCACTCATTGCAACTGACAGTAACTGATTCTACATCGCGGCGGTGAAAGATGGTGACAGCAAGGCAACTCACTGGCTGTAGAATTATGCGCTAGTTGAAAGAGGCATAGCTTTAATTTTAGTGAACGGTCCGCAGAAACTAGACATTGATTGCAGGATTCAACAAGACCAGAGGCCGATGCAAAAGCAATACATCACTTGGTATATCGGCTGTTGTTTGTGTTAGCATGCAATGATGCAGCTGGGACCTCCCAGCTCCCCGGTATGTCTCAACATATCGTATTCACTCGCTCTCGGGCTACAAAGATCGCACTGTTTGAGCTTCTCATCAAGGAAGCACGTACTAGAGTCGATCCCACGTGATCCTACCAGAATTCGGAGATTCTTCTACTTTCTACACAGCTGGATGCCTTGGTAGCGAAGTCGTTTTCCTCAGTCCATACCAGACCTCTATCTTCACTTGCAGTAGATGGAGGATATCATCTGATTCAGAGCACGTGTGTTCATATTGCGTAGATGATAAATGAGTATTTAATCTGCTGACTGACCGCCCCCATCTACTTTCTCATCCATTAGTGACTGCTTATGTTTCTCGTCCGGTGTCGAAGGGGTGGCAAAGTTTGCATTATCTCCCTTACCAGTGCCATCTTTATCAACTTCCAATTCCTCTTTCCCAACATCTTCATCTGTCTCCATATCGTTCTGAGCTATCTTTTCGATCTCTTCTCTCTCTTTTTCGACTCCGTTGTTAGTGGTGTCAAGCAAGCCGAACTCTTCATTGTCACTCGAAGTTCGACTCTCTCCTTCCGTCACGTTGTTTAGTTGGAGTAACTGGACAATAGCTTCATATGTTGAAGGTCGTGCAAGTGCGTCTGCCAGCTCATCAGGATTGCCGGATTCTGCTCCATACTCCAACAACAAAAGCACGGTATCGACATCATTATTCGCCACTGCAACGTCCAGAGCTCTCTTCCCGGATTCCGACTGCACATTAGCCCTCGTGCTAGGATTTGGTGACGTCTCAAGGATCTGGTGTACTTGAGATCTACTTTCTTTCGACTCACGAGCCTCGTTTATGAGGTCAAACCAGTCTTTTCCATAGAGACTCTGAATATGGCGCAAGACCATTGCATTCGTAAGGTGGCCTTGAAAAGCATCGTTAACCTTGATCGCTCCATAGTCAATCAAGCTTTTCGTCATCTTGGATCGATCGTAAGCACGCGGGAGTGTCAGATCCAAAGGATAGCGTCCATCCGAGGTCCGAATATTTGGATCTGCGCCGAACAAGAGGAGCCATGTTACAAGGCCTTGCTGGTTGCGCTTAATGCAAAATTCGAGCGGAGCTTGATTGCTATCGTTACGTGAATAGCCACTATTGAGGTATGCCACGGTCATCGTCCTATCAGCTGATAACATCTCTGATAACTTCATCACTTTTTCGATGCAATCGTCAGATGTACACTCTTGTTCGTTGTAAGCGTTCAAAGCAGCCCAAAACTCAGCGTGCGAGAACGGGGCAGTGCTTTCAGAACTCCACTGTAATGGTGGTGAAGATGGCCGCAGCTTCTCCGAGATGGTATCAGCTCTCCTCTGATCATCAGTATGTTGCATGCGTAGCAAAGGTGACGAATTATCTCCACCGATAGCGATAGCAGATTTTACGCCTGATGAGTGCTCGCCTAAGCTGTCGTTTTCTTGTCGATGCTTGAGACCTGAAGAGGCACTCGAATCAATACCATCAATTTGCGACCGATCGTCAGCGCCTTCTTTAGATTGATCAAGCTCAGATGAGATTTTTGGTGACTCAGGCTCTTTCCCTTTGTCAGCCGTGCCGATCATCACTGCTGCACCCCAACGATGTCTGATTGACCCCATTGGGGATGCCCAAAAGTTCTTCTTCTCAGGCACGCGATCCGAGATCGAGCTATTCTGAAGCTCGTCGGATGTGGCACCGACCTCTCCGGGCTGATCGTGGGCTGAGTCTTGGGATCCAGCTGCCAGTGCATCCCGATCTTCGTCATCGTCGGAAGAGCGCGGCTCATGTAGTACATCTTCGGTGTTCTTTCCCGAGCTTTCTATCGAACTCTGATCTAATTCTTTGCGTTCTGGTGCGCTTGTTTGCAGGTCCGGCTCCATGTTGGCTTGGAGCGACGAAGCTGTTACCAACGGTACGCTACCTTGCATTTCTTTCAGCATCTTTTGCAACTTCGGCACATAGCCGGTGTCCCCTGAACGAAGTAACTCGTTCGCAGCTTCAGCGCCACCGGGACGAGTGAGCAGCAACTCAACAAAATCAGCGTCATCGTTGTTTAGTGCTACCTTTATCGTTGTGTAGTGCACCTTAGCACCGCTTTCTAGGAGAAGCTTAGCAGCCTCGATGTTCTTGTTTGTCAACACAAGATCCAGGGGTGTATATATATCACCCCCAATCTTTCGGACAAGGGAAGTGATAACGCTAGGATCGTCGGCATCCTGAAGGATCTTTGAGGTTGCCGTGGCGAGGTCAATGGACTGCGAGGACCAAGGATCGAAAACATGCCACCACGGCCGACCAAAAGCGACCTCGATGCGCAGACATTCTCGAGCGATTTTAAAAGATGTGCCAAACTCTTCAGAAGTCAAGTGCTGCTCAACTTCTTTGTGCTCTCTCACCAGTCGTTTAAAATCGTCTTTGCGTATCTGAGCGACAACGCAGGCTGTTTCAGCGACATGATGACTCAACGATGGAAGATCGAGGAGTGTGCCAATAAGTCCAAACGTCATAGTATACTCGGACGTCGTCCATTTACGTCTACCATGGCGTGTCGGATCGTTGGGGTTATAGCTTGCGACGTAAGTCGTGCGACCAGCAATGAGCCAGCCAGCCCAAGTAGCTGCTTCCGACTTAACTAAAATAGTCTCGCCTGCCTGATATGCTCGTAATGTAATGAAAGGCTTGATGGAACCAAAGAATGCAGTACAGTCCTGGAAAAGTGGGTACTCTAGGAGACGCCCAATCCAGGCATCTGTACCTGGTGTTTGCTCGTAGCCAGGGATCGCTTCAAGTATGCGCTGTAAGGAAAGGTTTTTCCGTTGCCCTGAGATCCTGCGGAGAACGATCATTGTTGAAACAATTTGTGAAAATGAGAACTTTCCCTGTCGTGAAACTTGCCGTTGTGGCGGGTCTACCACAACAATCTGGTCAATAGAATCACCTCCTCTCTGAGAAGGCACTCCCATTACTGGCATCTGTTGCGTTGAAAATTCATTGCCTGTTTCTACCGTACTCTTGCTGACATCTGGAAAGTCTATCACATCTTCCCCAGTGTCAACATTCATCAATGCCATGAGCAGTGGAATGAACATTTTATCTGTTCCAGTGGGATCGTACAAGCTCTCAATGAATGACTCAATGGTCGCAGAGTACTCGTCTTCAAACATAGACTTAACGGCACGAAGATGACTCTTATTCCAGTGTAGATTCAGGACCTGATAGATAAGCGATTGCCAGTCTTCGGAATTGGAGACGTCCTTGTCATCTGCGGGGAATGATTGCGGACCATATGCCTGGAACGCTGCATACAGATAGTTCACATCCCGAGCCACCGGGTCTGTGGCACCAGCGAACAGGTGACCCAGTATGTAAGGCAAGAACACATCGTCATCGTCGTCGAATTTGAACCCCTAGGAAAGGTCAGCCATATCACGTGATACTACCAAATAGAATCGATAACCTACAGAACCTTCGCCGAGAGAAATGTCGGAAGATGGGAAAATACTTGATTCTGGGTATTTCTTTCTTTCTAGTCGTACAAATCTGCGTAAGTATCGGTTACTACGTGTGAAAAGAGCTATGACAATTTCAAAAGCTGAGGCTGATTTGCTTCGGAGCAGATTGATGTCGTTCATAATTTCTTCCTCGGAGGTGTATGTCTCGAGATCGGGCCTTCCCAGCACAGCAACACGTCTCAGAATATCACGGAATGAGACTGGGTATTCGCCTTCCTCGAAGGCTTCTCTGATACATTTTTCGATATGTGGTTTGACGTCTTTTAGTCTGGTGTGAAATCGCGGATCGCTTGTGAGTAGAGAGCAAGCCACATTCCACCACATTCGTGAAGTCTGGGAATAAGTGTTCCACGTTTGAAACCAGGTTTTCTGAGCCTCGCCCTGTCCGCAATCGACCAAGTGAGCAATATTGGCGAATAATCGATGAGGCGAAGATGCAATTCTAGAAGAGACCTGCACTCTGGAATGTAGTCCGTGAAGTTCATTTTCGTTCAACGCAGGTAATATAGTGATGAGTGCTTCTTCAAAGGCGGTCCCTGGGAGCCGCATAGCTGCCTCAATACTCTCCGCACAGTGCATGGGATCGACGGGATTCCGGTATGTTGTGAGGTCCACGGCACTTTCATAGCTTTCTACGGAGCCTTTGGTATCAGACACTGCAATGGATGCTGAGTTCTTTCCAACGCCAGCAGCTCGGGCACTAGCTTTGGACGCTGCGTCTCCTTCTCCCTCTTCCAAATAACCTCGAGGTACTGCGAAAAGTGCCAAGTCTTGCATGTGCAATCCTATGTGTCGTCTGAGATCGATAGCATTTACACAGACCCTGTCACTTTGTGGTATATCTGGATTAGATTTCCGTAGGTCGTCATCCCATTTGTAGCAAAATGGACAATCCGAGGCAGTAAACTGTGTAAGCGGCTGCTTGCTTGCTTCGGCAAGAGCGTCTAATTGATCTTGGCCTCCATCTGTGCCGTGTGAGCTACGGACATGTTCACAAAACGCTTTAGCAGACTGGAAGCTACTTTGCCCGCAAAAATGGCACTGCCACTTCGCCCGGTGCAGCTTCATTTCGTGTTCGAACCACATCTTGCGGTCTGGAAACATCTTCATGTCGCAATCCTCGAATGTACAAACGTAGGGCTTTAGATCAGAAAGTGCATGCTTCTTCCACGCTTTTTCCTTGCGAAAGGTTTGCATGGTCCAACAGAATGGACATTCGAAGGATGACTGGCCTTTTGCGACCTCTGACAGTCGTGGAAGTTTCATGCGGCTACCGTCATCTTCATCTGGAGCAGAAAAGGCAAATGAGGTTTGAGACTGGTCGTCCTGGAAGTCCCTGTCTCCATGGGTTGCCTCTTGCAAAAAAAGGGTGGACGCAGTAGTATCGGCTAAGGTCGTAGTTGGTCGACTAGTATTCGTCCTGCCAGCCTGCGAGGCACTCAGGTCAACAGGAAGCTGAAGATTTGCTTTCGGCCCGTCTGCAATTGGTTTCCAGAGCTCTGCCGGCTCCTTGCCAAGTTTGTATCTGTGATCTCTAGCGTAGCACAGATATTGCCGTCGCTGTGTGATGGCCTTGCCTAACCGGTTTCTCAGCCATTTATTGGATTCGGTATTGAGCTTCTCGAACTTGTGGCCCACGTGCGCCACATCAAAATCCTCAATGAAGGGGTTGTGTCCACCTAGCGCTCGGGCATATCGGTCCCGAGGTGTCGATTTGCGTATCATAACTGCTAGGCGGAAAAGGCTCGCGATGGTATCTTTGATGCTCTCGAATATCTCTTCCGCCTCCGATAGGTCTGGGAGCTCATCCTCTTCCTCCCCCTCTTCCTCCTTGTTGTAGCTGTCTGTCGAATCATGCTCCAAGAAGTCATCGCGATTGATGCTATCATCATCGGTCTCGTCATCTGGCTCCGATCGACGATTGGGTCTTTCCCCTAGGACAATACCTCGGACTACAGATTTTAGCACCAATGATTTATGTGTTGGAAATGCTGTCGTACCATCCTCGGTCGATGTCTTCAGTTCCTCTAGAAGCTCGTAAATTTGCGTCGCAATTCGCGGCGACTCTCGTAGTCGATGGTCTAGCGATGCAGTAGCGGGCAATCGCTGGAAGGCCCCCAGGTTCCCAGCCCATACTTGAAATCTTGCAGATTGATCTTCTGCCTCGCTTTGCTGCAAGGCCGAGAGTTGCGCACGTTCAGGATCCTGTAATAATAATGAGAGCTGGTCTAAAAGTTGAGCGCATGCGATGGAGGATGCCGCAAGTGAGCGCTGCATGGTTTCAACGCTATCGCCAGCACATTGATACCATCGGTCGGACGTATAAGCGATGGTGTCGGGTGCTGGCAGAGAGCCTCGTGTTATTTCGCCTGTGTTGCAGCGTGAGCACCCCTCCAATTTGGCCCCCACGCCTGGCTATGCAGCCTACGGCTCATTCAGCCTTCCCCTCTTTCCATCGTAATGAGCATATACCTCGTGTGCTCACAGAGTTTCCCTTTCTCTCAGCGAAGCCGCCATGAGTGGCATTGAGATTGCTGGTCTAGTTCTCGGAGCGTTTCCTTTGCTTATCCAAGCGTTGAGGACGTATCGAGAAGGAGCGGAAACATTGAAAGATTGGTGGAAGATCGAACGCGCATACAAGAAAACCAATCAAGACCTCAGCTACCATCGAATCCTATTCGAAGAGAATGTCGAACGGTTCCTGCTTCCCTTGGTTGCGGATGACGATGAATTACGAGTTTTGATGGCCGACCCCGCGGGTAAGGGCTGGGAGGATGCCGAGCTCGAATTGCGATTGCGCCAACGCCTACCGAAGAGTTACGACCTTTTTTTGGATATCATCGGAGATATAAGTGAGCTTGTAGAGTCATTGAAGGGAGAGCTTGGCGTCAAAGGGAGATTCCAGGCACGGGTCAACAAGGCAAGCTCTCAGCGGGAAGCTCCGAGCCCATGTGGCAGAAACTGACAACGAACCAGGACGGCAAACTCGACAGGGCCAACGTATCGCGACTAGACCTGCTGAGCATAGCGAACATGGAGTTTCAAGCCAAGCGCATCAAGTTCACCGTCAGGAAGTCGTCCCGCGATCGCCTGTTTGGCCAGCTTCAGGAAGCCAACGAGCGCATGCGCAAGCTCCTCGAGAGCAGCGATCATATAACAGCAGCACGTCTCCGAGGGCAAGCAGGTGCTGCGACGTTTATGGTCAATCGAAAGATTTCAGACTTTTGGCGACACGCCAAACGCCTGCATGAAGCATTGTCGAGCGCATGGCAATGCGGCCAAATAGGCAGTATTGCAGACCTGGGTCTCGAGCATCGCACATCGGAGAATGTGGAGTTCGATGTTCTCTTTCGTCTCGATAATGACGAAAAGGAAATGAATTGGCATGGCACGAAGATTAAGATGGTAGCCAATGCCATCACACCATCTTTTGAAGTGCCCCAGCCAGGCGTCGGGTCGACTGGTAGTCGCGTTCGTTTTAGCCTGACCAGCAGTCCAGAATCCATACCTGAGGCGCCTCAAGTGAATCCTATTCGAGACCTTCGCAGCGCATTGAGGACGAACAGTCTAGACTGCATTGGCTTCCTTGAAGCAGAAGAGCATCGCTTTGTCCTTTACCCTGGCAACCGCACCGCCACCATCAGCAATGTGTCGACTGTTTCACTTGACGAGCTGCTCGGCGGCGTGTCTGATCTGACGCGAAGAAAAAGGTTCTCTCTTGCACTTACGTTGGCCTCATCTTACTTGCAGCTCTGTACCACACCGTGGCTCAATAACTACCTCCATAAAGAAAGTATCGTCTTTGTCCGAGACATCGCTGAGCCACAGTCGATACAGCTTGAGCACCCATACATACGACAGGAAGTCTCCAGGACCCCCGGAAAGGCTGCAACCCAAGAGCTTTCGAGTCTAGGCATCAGACTTCTCGAGCTTTGCTTTGGCATCCCAATCGAAGATGTTCCCTTCCGCAAACAACTTCCTGCTGGTGATGAAACATTGTCACCTTTGTTCGACTACACAGCCGCAATACAATGGAGTAAGCTAGTTGGCGAGGAGGCTGGCCCAGAGTTTGCAGAGGCAATAGAGTGGTGTCTGCATGCTAAGACGCTCACTGACAGCAATTGGAGAACGGAGTTGTGGCGGCATGTCGTCTTACCGCTCGAGGCTTCTCACAAGCACATATCGCAGAAGCCAATTACAGCCTGATACCCGATTGTTTTAGTGTTTGTAAGCCGCTCAACAAGAGTATGAGACATGGGTGACGATGATGATTATAGTAGAAAGCGTGATGAGGGATTTGAAGGGCCACTCTCGGCTAACTTTGCCTCTCGTGCTAGGGTGAGTCACTTTTACACCCCACTACTTCATCATCAGCAGCACGCTGCAACATCGACATATCAGCAACAACACCTACCATGCCACCAAAAATCCACCTTGTGCGCCATGCACAAGGCGAACATAATCTTCGTCGTGATTACACCATTCTCGACGCCGTCTTGACCACAACTGGAAAAGAGCAATGTCGCGCTTTGAGTGCAGCCTTTGAGCACCACGGGGATGTCGATATCGTCTTCGCATCTCCGCTCCGCCGTACCATCCAGACCGCTGCGCTGAGCTTCGGACCAGCTTTGTCACGGAACGAGGTGCCATTTGTGCTGCTCCCTGTGCTCCAAGAGTTGGGCGATATTGGTAGCGACACGGGAATCGCAGACACCGCCGAGGATCTCGAACGTTTATTACCAGCTTTATTCGCGACAGACAGCCTAGACTTTGATCTAAAGAAGATTGATGCATCTGCAGTGACAAAAGGATGGAACACAAATGTGTGTAACGTTTGCCTTAGCTGCATGTAGATGGCGTACTAAGGCGCATTTAGCAAGGGTACTGGGCCTATGAGAAAAAGGCCATATCGAAGCGCGCCGCAGACTTTCGGAACTGGTTGTTCCAACGTCCAGAATCCCAGGTTCGAACGCCGCTTCTACCCGCAGCGAACAAATGCTGACCAGTCCTCGTTAGGTCGTCGTAGTCACGCATGGTGCAATTGCGCATTTTCTGACAGAAGACTGGGATGTTGACGACCCAATGATTGGCACAGCGTACAAGAACTGTGCGTCTACTGTACCCCTACTCAGTCTAAGCTGACAATCTCAGGCGAGCATCGCGAGTTTGTGTTTACATCCGAGTCAACAGCCGAGGACGCTCATGTTCTCGAGACCGATGGCAGTCGGTCGCGGCGAGGATGGAAGGGACCGGAGTCGGACCCTCACGTAGTGGAACAGATGAAGACGATGCAGGATGAGGCTCAAAATGGGGACTAGCCAGCCTAACGCCGGCGAAACGGTGCTTCACTACACCGCTGGCCCTAATCGAATCCAGGTACAAGTTGCAAGATGGCGTTTTCCCCGCAATTGATCACCTAGGCTCCGAACACAGGGCCGAGAGTCCAGTCAGGGACTCGATAGCGAGATTCGCAACGAGGGCGGGCGACAAGCGCCGTTTATGGAGAAATGTCACTAGTGCCATGGGAACTCGGAACGTCGAACCTTCCTGGATCATGCTGAATGTCGAGTTTTGCAGTGTCGTGCATTCGGTTTTCCAGGGGAAAGCAGCTTTTCAATTAGTTAGACATTAGCAAGATGCTAACCTCAACAAATCTAGTCTTGCCTGATTAGTGGTACCCAGAGACTTTTTTGAGCTCAGCGTGAAGCGAGTTGTTCGGTATGGGTCAGCAAACCTCAGCGTACCAGCTTCTACCAATATCACCGGAACATGTATTGAACAATTCCAGTGCGCAAAGTTCACTAGATACGACTGTGCTGTAACTCGCCGTCGCCTCACCAGCCGGCATGGTGGTCCACAGTATCTGCGATAAGCCAAGCGTTCCAAGCCGGAGTCCCGATTTCTATTACCATCCCAGAATTCAGCACAAGGACGTGCCTCGAAAACCATGTGTCGTGGATTACCGCAATCAGCCTAGTGAACGGCCATCATCGGTGCAGAAGTGGATATCGGACCTCGAGATTGATTGGTTGAAGAAACGAGATGATCGGCAGCCGGAAGGGGCGGCGGCTTGCGGCTTGAAAGCTTGACCAGGATCCAAAGCTTGATGGCATCATTCACTGCATTCATCCGCATGTTATCACGCCTCAATACGTCACCGCGTGGTGCAAATGCTTACTTTCGCATGCCTTTGCAGTCACGAAGCATCGCCTATCACTTATCAATGTCACTGTAAGGATCCCACGAGATGCAACTCCACTCTGAGAGACTATTGCAGGTGGTCCGACTCGCACGGTCCCCTGCTTTGACTTTTCTGAACGTTTTGACGTAACACTTTCAAGCTTTTCTTGCCCAAGTGGACCTCGTCATCCAACGCCACACAGGCTCGATGCCTGCAAAACGCACGCGCAAATGTCCAGCATGTCGGGCAATTTCGCTCGATATGCTCTGCACGTCCATCTGGGGCGCGTGGAGAGCATTGTGTGCAACATTCTATTACATACTGTGAATGTGGAGATAAGGGTCGCGCGATATAAGCTGTCCCGAACCCATTGGGGAGAAGTATTCCCTAGCATTTCTTCTGATCCAGGTATCTGCAGCTCGCTGCATCGCTGATCACACGCCTTCGTCCTAACTTCTCTGCTGACCTGTGACGCGACCTCCACACTGAGCCGAGCTTGGACAGAAAACGCCAGCCTCCGGGGATTCTTAAACTCGTCATCATCCCCGCAAAATACTCTCGTTGCCAGACTTCAACCAGTTCCCCAGGCTTCGTCCATCTTATTCATTGCCGTCTTCCCCAAACATGCAAGAAGTCCCTCACGTCACTGGCGCGCAGGTGCCTGGCCAAACAACTGCACATGCCGGCGCTCACCCAAACAACAACAATGTCTACGCTGCACCTCCGCAATACCGGATGGGCGACGACATGTCTGATGGCAAGAAAAGCGACCTCGAGCTCGCGCCCGTCGACAAGACAACTACTGTCCAAGAAGGCCATGAGAAGTTCAACCGCCTTGGCTGGAAGCGCCTCACCATCTGTCTAATCGTGGAAGCCATTGCACTGGGTTCGCTTAGTATCCCGAGCGCATTCGCGAAGCTCGGAATGGTCGCTGGTGTCATCCTATGTATTGGCCTCGGACTTGTCGCCATCTACACCTCTTACGTTGTCGGACAAGTCAAGATGCGATATCCTTTGGTCAACCACTACTCCGACGCCGTCGAACTCATCTGGGGACGCTTCGGCAAGGAATTGACGGGCGCCATGTTCGCTCTATTTCTTATCCTGCTCGTTGGCTCGCACGCCCTCACCGGAACGATAGCATGGATCAACATCGTTGACAACTACACCATTTGCGCCCTGGTTTGGAGCGTGGTGTCCCTCATCATTCTGCTGCTCCTGGCTCTGCCACCCAGCTTTGCCGAGTTTGCCATCCTTGGGTACATCGACTTTGTCAGCATCATCGTAGCCATCCTCATCACCATCATTGCAACTGGTGTACAGGCCCACAACGCGCCTGGAGGTCTCAGCGGCGTCAATTGGTCAGCGTGGCCACCTGCGGAAACTACCTTCTACGAGGCCTTCCTTGCGACTACCAACATCATTTTCGCCTACTCCTTCGCCGTCTGCCAATTCTCGTTCATGTCGGAAATGCACACGCCTAAGGACTACGTCAAATCCATCTGGGCTCTCGGTCTGATCGAGATTTTCATCTACACAGTGACCGGTGCTCTGATCTACGCCTTCGTTGGCCAAGATGTCAAGTCTCCCGCTCTATTGTCTGCACCGAACATGGTCTCGCGCATCGCATTCGGTATCGCTCTCCCCGTCATTTTCATTTCTGGCAGTATCAACGGAACCGTGGTTGGCCGATATATCATGGACCGCGCCTTTCCCAACTCGCAAATACGCTTCGTCTCGAATGCTCGCGGGTGGGCTGTTTGGATCTGCCTTATCACTACAATTACCATCATTGGCTGGATCATTGCCGAGGCCATTCCTTTCTTCAACGCTCTTCTTGGCTTGATCTCCGCCCTGTTCATCTCTGGATTCACATTCTACTTCCCGGCGCTTTTCTGGTTCAAGCTGATCAAGAAGGGCAAGTGGAACGATAGCTTGAAGAACATCTCGCTCAGCATCTTGAACTCTTGTACATTTTTGATCGGGATCGCAGTTTTGGGCTGCGGTACCTATGCATCGGTCCAGGATATCATGAACCAGTACAACTCGGGCGACGTCAGGGGTGCATTCACTTGTTCAGCACAGTCTTACGCGTAAGCCGGTATTGGCAGGAAGCGCTGGAGTTTTTGGATTGTTGTATGAAACCATTAGCGCAGGGACAGATTCTGCGCACATTTGAGCGTCAGCGATAGCGGTAGCTGGACGTCTCTTGTTCTTATTAGGAATGATCATGATATCACCTTCCTACTCCCTGCTCCTCTTTCTTCGTGCACACTTCTGACTTTAGGGAAATCCTTCTCACAGCTGATTAAGGCTGCCTCCAATCACTCAAACGCTGTCGTACCAAGGTTAGACAAACGGCCTCAGCTGTTAGCGCATCACGTGACGATGATGGCCGACCTCACGGAAAGAGCCTCACCTCACCTTGCTACAGCAGCAGATACATTCAGCATATCTACGTCAACCTTGCGAGCCTCGATCATGTCAAATCCTGCAGTACTTTGCGATCCTTTCGCGGCTTTGCTGCTCGACGACACTGCGACGCAAGCGAGTATGGGGGGAACATTGGGACCGAAACCGACCTTTACCAGCGTCTTGCCACTGACTTCGCAGTTGCAAACTCACATTTCGGCAGCAGTGCCCTCACCAGCTGAATCCATAAATGCGGTCGCTCACCTCCGCTACTTATCTGCTCACTGCCGCAATCTGCAACTCTCAGCCGCAAGCAATTGCGCTACTACACGTAACAACACAGATATGGCCAGCCCAGCAGTATCATCAGATATGGAGTTCATGAAGTCTCGGCGCATCATCGAGGCACTACACAAGTTCATACAAGAAGAACGACTCCGCAACTTCTGCTTCCTTGCCTCAAGCAGCCACCGCTACATGAACCAGGAAGAGCTTCTGATAGTCTCATCCGCTACCAACGAGGCTATTCAAGAAGCAATGACTGGGCACCATGATTCAAAAGTCTCCAGCGATCACGATTGGTTTACATTCCGCCAGATGGCTGGCAATGACAGCGCAGTCCACACGGTCATGATCACGACTGCGCCTCGCGCCGATGTCTCAATCGATGAGATGACCATCATGGAGCCACACTCGAAGGGTAGCCTCACAAACGCTCCAGCCGTTACGTGGATGCTCGAGAAATACAATTTGGACGACGAAGGAGCCATGAAGTTCTCTAAGGAACAGTACGATGAGCAATTCCTGTGGTGGAGAAACATCAAGAAATCATTTCGACTGTTTGACCTCCCCGCCGAGCTTCGCGATGCGATCTATCTACAAATCATCGGACCTGTCATTCTGCCTGACCTGTATGGTTCTGAAATCGTCTTTGGGCGAGGATTATCGTATGGACGCGCTGTGAGTAGCCAAAGATTCCGCGATCCCGAGATAGAGGCTCCAAATATGTCGATAATGCGTGTCAGTCGTCAGGTATCGGAGGAGGTCTTACACGTAGTTACCAGTTACAGCCAGAAATGCTTGCGAATTGTCGGGACCCATAACGTTGCTACTGCAATACGTGGACCATCCTCTTCTCCGATGCACATTGCGACCAGATGGCCAGCTTCAGCATCACAACCTGGTTTCTTCCGCAAATTACAGCTGGAGATGTCAGCTGCAGCCTGTTTCGAGTCGATTGGCATCAAGCCTACGTTCCAGGACCCACTGGCTAGGGCAACAGCAAATTTCTCACTGAGCCATCTGAGACACTTTACTGAATTGCGAGAAGTGGATTTCCGATTTATTGGTCCCAAACATCCAGATGCCATCTGTCCATGGGCTCTCATCAGCAACACACACAAGGAAGGCGAGCACTCGTGCCAAAAGCAATGGATCGACTGGTTCTTCGTGCTGGGATGGAATGCTTTAGAGCAACTTCGCCAGAAGGACAAGATTCGTTATACGCTCTCCGGCTGTGTCAAGACGTCGACCAAACGTTATTGGGAACATGCTCTCAACAACAAAGACTCTGGCCGTGCATCGACTATCAGGGCAGCCAGGACACGTATTCGACAGGAGAAGACGAACAACTCGCCCATCGATTGCAAATGCTCTACGCCGTGCTCGAAGGCCGAGGCAGGAAAATACAAGGCTTATACGTGGACCGAGCGTGAGATTGAGAGGATTGGGGGCTTACAGGAGCACATTGACGACATCTACTGGAGCTTTAAGGATTGAGTGGATGATATTGGAAGGAGAAGGATCTGACATGGCTCGAGGTGATCTAAGACACCAAGGGAGGCGAGACTCAGCGAGAGGGCCTCAAGAGAGCTATAGGTTGGCGCTGAGGATGGACTCTTGTTTACAGCAGTCAATATCAGATATGGAGACAAGTTACGTTGTCCTTACTCACGATGTTCTTAAATAAAGAACTTCTTGACTGTGGACTGCAAAAGGATAAGAAGAGTTTGCTCGCACAAGTTGACATTCCGTAGTATCGTGCGGCAGTAGACATGTTTTAATTGTCCTCACTGACCGAATGACCTGCTCTCGAGAGCAGAAGCAAGCAATGGTAGCAATAGGCTTCCGAGAAACTTTCACAAGGGTCTGGTGAGCAGCAACCAATGATGACATCGAGAATGAATACAAGTATATAAGATTATGTTCTCTTGTTCATATCGTCTTTGCGTATGCCCATCACCATTCTCCCCACGTAGTTGTAGTTCAGTGAAAGGATACCCTTGATCTCCTGCTCCTCCATTTTCATTCCCTTATTTTCCATGATAACCCGGATATATACACCAATAAGATATCGTATGTCCGTTGTATCGGAGCTCGGACTCAAGCTCTCACTCGGGTCGCGAGCCCTTTTATATATAAAGACACTACCCGCCCCCCATTTGGCCGAGTATCCTGCATCCTTGTCGGCTATTTCTTCTCCCCACGTACACGAGCCAATCAACGCAAACGATCGGAACACCTTTGTAAGATATTGTGATATAAGCAGAACCAATGAAACTCGTCACCACCATAATCTACTCCAAGGTCCTCTCTGTGCTGGGCTTGCGCTGTTGCCAGATGGCATCCAGCGTGGCCGAAGATAGCAAAGATATCGTGGGTAACTATGTGCATGTCACCCAGGTCGAAAATCTCATGCCGGCATACCATGAGTATTCTGGCGAGCAGATCATCATGGTTGGTGCAGATAGACCTGTCGTCAAGGCAAATCGCTTTCGAAATACTTGAGTCGCGATACATCTTAACATCTAACAGGCCTTGACCGCACGAGTCGCCATCACCCTCTGTGTCCAGGTCTATATCGAATTTGTGTTACTAGAGTCTGATGCCTGGTTCCACTTCCTCCGCGAGAGCTTCAGCACTTTGTTAGACTGCGTCAATGCGCTCGAGCCGACCAACGGAGCCGACATTAACGTCACGAAGTACAAGAAAGTTCTCCACAATCTCAAGAACATAACACCATATACTTCATGAAAGCGTTCTTCGCGGTGCTCGCAATGCTTCTCGGTGGCTCTGACTGGGTGACCACCGAGGACACCAACTTCGAGATTCATCCCGCGGTGTGGGCGCTTCGTCTGAGCCCTCTGCCACTTGCTTCTGGCTTAGTACAGGGCAAAACTGCCCACGACATCTTTCTTAACGCCGAGAATAAGTGTGTGGGTGAGAGTTCCGATGACATCAATTATGAAGAGAAGAAGGCGGCTCTAAGGGAGTTCGCTGCGAAACTTGCTGCTTGGGCCGCCAAAGTCCTCAACGCAGCCTAGATGTAACCTATTTGTGCCGTGCAGGCTTTACAGGATGATTCATGCTAATCCAGCTGAGCCCTCGCCTCATTCGATATTTGTCCAGAGTAACTGCTCTCCAGCACGTGTTCTGAGAACCACCACTGCCAGGCGGTCTCACGTTCTGATCATGCGCGTTCTAAACATATAGCTCTAGTTCAAACTCGAAACTGCTTTTCTAGTCTAAATTTTCCAATCCCGTGCCTTATGCCTGTCGCCTGTCAGGGCTGAATGGTACTTCACTAGAAATAATGTCCTCTGAGATTCCACAGTAGAAGCATACAAGGTAGTCCTGAGCGCTGAACAAGCTTGAGCGTTTGTGTAATCTCAGAATGTTCAGGACATACGTCAGCATCATATCTAAATGCAGCTGCCAGCTGCCTTTGTTTTCAGGTGCTCCATATACGCCAACAGTGTCTTATCTTCGGTCACTATATCCGTCCTTTCACAGCAATATATCAGCCAAGAATGGATTGATGATAGTCCGATTCGCGGTAGGTGTGAAATCTCAGACCGTGGACATTGAGCTTTCGAACGCAATTTGCCCTGTTTTGGTGGATCATCGACATATGTTTGAGCTAGCTGTTTCAATTGCTTTGGTTTGACATTTTGCAAACCAAGTCCGCTAAAGTACTGCTTGAGAGATTCAGGTAATGCGTTTGAAAGGGCTTCTGGTGTTGGATATGCTGCGAGACATTCTGAGGCGCGTTGACAAGCGAGATGTTGTTTTATGGTGCGCTGGGTGAAGATGATCGCGACCAAGAATTGGAACTGCAGATGTGCGTCAGAAAATTAGCAGTGTATGCTCACTCAGATTTACCTGGTCATCCTTGAATCGTAGAAGGGGGTGTTCTGAAGCGATGGTCGCTAGTCGAGCATTCTCGGATCCCGACCGTGGACCGCTTCGTGAGCTCGGAATGTTGCTGGCAGTTGTTCCCTGGGATAAATTCATAACGGTGATATCACTAACTCCGTATGATAATGCAGGAGTTGATGGTAAAGAAGAAGGTGAAGATGATATCCTTGTTTCCATCAACAAGCCCTCAATATGCTCGAGCTTCTTCGCAATAATGCTGATGTCATTCAAACCCTCAGATGGAGTATCGCTTGCTAGCTGAACCAGAGCCTTCACTCTATCCCCAGAAGCATTCGTGGCTTCCGCTTGGACCTCGGGATTTTGCGTGACCTTGTCAGAGTTTCTGTCATGTGTCTCCAGATTTCTACTAGTCTTCTCAACTGATCTGAGAACCTCTTGATTCAAATCACGGATGTCGTATAACAAATCGCTGTTTTATGTCAGTGATCGTCAAGAGCATCCCCGGATAGCCTACCTTTGTAGCTGATTTTTGAACTCAACCATAATGGTCTTAGTCCTATCCAAGCTTGCCCTGAGCTTTTGTGTTTGACTGACGTTGGCTGCAAACCTGAGTCGCTTGCGTTTTCCATCCACGATATATGCAGTCAGCTCCTTCTTGAGATCTTTGACACTATCCTGAGCATGGCCGATTGCGCGTGCCAATGATTTGCTTCCTTGAAGTCGCACATCGCGCTCCTGGCACTGACGAATTACTTGCGTGATCAGACCATCTACTAGTTCAATGTCCGTTTTCATCTCGCGAATGTCTTTCGGGCAGTCCTTCATGTCGGTGGTGAAGTCATACAGGAACTTCAGACCTTGCCCAACAGGGCCTGCTAATCCGACGAAACTGACGAGCGCAGCGGCAGCTTCCATGACGACGACTGGAGATCAATTTCTCTCTCGGGCTGATATGAGAGGTAAAAACAATGGAGGAGTAGATCACAGTGTTGTTCTAATTCAATAACCTCTGTGTCGTAGTGCTGTTTAGATTAACTGATGAAGGTGCGACGGATTAGCTCATAGAGCACAAGCTTGCTATATAAAAAGGATTTCATGGTAGAAGCAGCGTTCATAGAGCCAATACACTCGAAGCCACTGACCGGCCTATGACCGGATGCTGACTGCATGTTGACCGGATGCTGACCGAGCGCTGACCGGGCCTAGTGGGGAGCGCTCGACGCCATTGAGCATCCAGGTGGACACAGGTCGGCAACAATGCTTAACAGCGATGTAATCGTAATTCATGTCGTATACAATTGGTAATGATGTCCTGCCATCTGGCGGTGGTCAGTGTTTAGAACTAAGTTGTTATAGTGACTCCGCGTGCCTCACTATGAAGATGATTGCAAACAAGGAGCAAATTCATGTATGGACTTTAACCTTATTTTATTGTTTACATGGCAGATGGCATAATCCTCGAGTTTATCTTCGCAGGCTATGACTACGCCATTTCCAACGAACTATTGGGGAACATAAGGACGGAGTCTGATCATTGGTTGTGTGTCGAAACGCTAACAGCCTACAATATTGCTATTCAACGCATGGAACTCATTGGGGGTTCTAAATGCAGCTACACAGTCCTTACCATGCGATGGTATTGTTTGACATGGAATGCATAAAGTGCAGGAAAGTGAATTGATAGTGTAAGTTCGTGTAAGTGTGGCGTTGGCTACTTGGGCATACGGAATGGAACGCTGTTCTGTAATCCATGACACCTTTTCTAATATAATTATTGGACATGAAACTGCGGTAATTCGACAAATCTGAAAACAAGGCCTTCTCTTGCATCCCATATCAGAGATTGGACGATGCATGGGTGAATTCGAGTCAATGATACTCGAGACATGACTCATTCTACATTCAAATTGCTACTACTTTACTCCTTGACCTTGATAACCACCTTTCCGAAATGTCCTCCACTGAACAAATAATCAAAAGCATCCTTCACTTCTTCAAACTTGAATATACGATCGACGACTGGTCTGATCTGCTTCTCCTCGTAGAACTTCAACATCCTTTCAAGCTCGTCCCTGGGACCATTGATAATGCCCTTAAGTGTGACGTTCCTCTTCAGGCATAGCAGATTCGTGTTTGTCCGGTCACCCGCTTCATCCTGCTTGCCCGACAGATACCCAATACAGGCAATTAATCCGCCAAACCTGACGCATTCGAAGGATTTGCGCAAAGTTTGCGCGCCGCCAACTTCCATCACGATATCCGCACCGCGGGAGCCCGTTGCATCAAGGATAGCATTGTCCCAGTCTGGGTTTGATCGGTAGTTGATCGTAGTTTTGGCACCCAGCTTAGTCGCACGCTTGAGCTTCTCATCGGACGATGAAGTGACAACCACATCTGCTCCGGCAGCAGCAGCGATCTGCGCTGCGGAAATGCTGACACCGCCAGTGCCCTGACACACGACCGTCTCTCCGCTGCTGATGATCTCGCCCTTGGGACGCATGCAGTTGAGGCTCATCCACGCGGTCATAGCGGCAATAGGCAAACACGCTGCTTCGTCGTCGCTCATGTAGTCTGGGATCTTCACGACTCCGAAGGTTGGGAATACGCGATACTGAACCAGCACACCGGGTGCCGGTCCCCCAAGGCCATTTCCGAGGTCTTTTGCTTCAACCTGCCCAGTCAAATGTGTGGGCGCAAAAGTGCTGATCACACGGTCGCCTTCTTTGACTCGGAATGCCGGGTTTTTGTAGGGATCGGATGTGTTGTCGGAGGTTGGTCCTACAGCCACAACTACGCCGCACATGTCGCTACATGGTACAATAGCTGGGGGTTGATCGACGGATTTGTGATGGTTGTAAAGCCCCATACAGACTAAATCACGTGATCAGCGTCATTCATCTGTCAAATCGTCCCTGCATCGGCACTTTGAGGTACAGTGGTTGATCATACCTTCGGTATCTCGGTAGTTCAAGCTCACAGAGTGGACTTCAACCAATACTTCGTCCTGACCTGGCGTCGGACGCTCCGTCTCTTCCATCCTCAACTTTTCCAAGCCGTCCTGGCTTGTCACCCACTGCTTGATCTTTTGTTGAGCCATTGTCTCGGGAGCTGCAGGTACTGATAGTTGTGACTGAGTCGCACGCCCTTGGTATCTTCACGTCGAGTCGAGTTTTGAGTGTTGGAGTCGTCGTATCTTTGCTCTTTTTGGCGAAAAGTCCAGAAATTTCAGTGAGCCAGTCTCGGCGGTCTTGTGAAAAAGGCGGTGTGGGCATCTTCACGACCACTCTTCCGAATCTATATATTCGAAGCTTCACGAAAGTCGCCGAAACATTTACAAAGTGTGGGGAATGTGATTAGCAATATGTAGCATTATCATGACGATACAGTTGTGTTGGCGTGCGTCACTGGCCGGAAGTGCCCGACAGACCGAGGTTGCATGGAGATTTCCGGGAAGCAGCAGCCGATGAAAGGCGCGGTGTTGGCTTGCGACGCACTGCGATCGCGCAGACCAGCAAACGGTTATCGTGAGGTGGCGGGTTATTCATGTGACGATCATCCAAGTCGCGTTAGTTATACACGACTTGGTTGCGTTAGGGTACCAGTTGAAGGGTTTCCCCCTCGCTGGTTCAGGGGATGTGGACGTTTTCAGCAATGGTTTTAAATAGATTTGTGATGGCAGGCCTACTAGATGTCTGGCATTTTTTCATGTTGCTCCGGCGACTGCTGATGTTCCCGCCTATTTGGCATCCCCCAAGTCGCTATATTTGTCTACCTACCATGCGTGCTGCCGCAGTGCAGTGCAGCCTGGTCATTACGTCGCGCTTTACTTTTGGATGGGACGACCGATGCTGGCAACCAGCCAGTAATTTTAGTATGTCAATGCGCACTGTTGGCATGCACAGGAACCGTGATCGTGATGAGAACTTGCAAGAGATGAATTTGGGTCGGCAGAGGGGCCGGACCAGACTATTTACGGATGTTGTGAGGTATCAATTTACTAAAAAAGCATTACACATTAGCTACCCGCCACTAGCGTACGCCGTAGCGTAAAACCCAATCAATTCCTGTGCTCGTCTGAAACTGTAGGCCAGCTGTCAACACCATCAAGCATAACCATGGCCATACCACCGTTCAGATGGCTTTGAATGTGACAATGCAACAGAAAAGCGCCCGGGTTTATGACGTGGTATCTCACCGCTAACCATGACGGCTTGTCATAAGTCGGTGGTACCACAAAACCGTCTCTGAATGGTGGTGTGACGAGGTTGAAATTGTGTGGAATAGCGGCTGCAGCTTGCGCAACCGACGTCCAATTGAAGGGTCCTACGCCTGTTCCGAGAATGAAACCTCTATTAGAGTGCTTGTGTATCGGATGTGGCGGCGCACCCCGCTGTTCCGAAATGAAGACGAGGTCGACCCAAGTGTCATTCTTGGTCACTATGGTGATGTCCGAACCTGTTCTTCGAGCATCAGGTGTATCGTAGAGGAGAGGCGGGCCCATGTTGTCTAATCTAGCATGAGATATCGGTGTCGAGTTGAGGGCCCAAGTGAAACTGTTTCCAACCGTGCCCATGTGGAGGAAGACAGTCTGACTGGCTTCGGGCGGGGGTTGGGGGAAGCGAGCTGGGAAAGACTTCATCAAGCTTTGGTTGAACATGACCAAGCTCGGGGATGTGAGCTCGCCAGCTAGGTCGATAGACGAAGTGGTCGAGACCATTTCTGAGCTCAGCTGACTGCTACTCGCACAATAGTCACCGCTGTAGGACAGCACAGCGGTCGTAGCGATGACTTGAGTAGCAGCCAATGAAGAAATACGAATGCCGTAGTCGCCGCTCTCCTTGTCAAGTGGAACGAAGACCGAGTATCGATCTCCATTTGCGACACGAAGCACATCGACCTTCAGGGGTTCGATGTAGTGAGCATCAACCGAGTAGACCCACATAGGGTGTTCGTCGATGCTGAAAGCAAACGTGGCGATTCCAGCGGCGGAGATGATGTCAAGGGCAAGCCATTTGCCATCGCTTGGTGCTTTGAACACGGCACGGGAACCATAACTGGGTGTACATATGTTGAATACCTCGGGAGGAATCGCATCGGTATTGACCTTGGAAGTGTTGCCGATAGTGATGGCAAAAAATTCGGGAGGGAGGCATCTACTGTCATTAGCTTGGGTGCTTGCTTCAGTGATGTAAGATCAATACCCTTTGTCTGTGAGTTGGAGGCCGTTGCCTTTGAGGATAGGGGCGACATCGGGATCGACGTTGGCATCGATTTGCTCGCGAGTGAGGCACTCGACTGCGCCTCGCCCGTTCACCAGTAAAGAGTCCATACAAATGGCAGTCTCCACTCCTGAGGCAATTTGATCCGCCCAAGTCAACTCAGAGGGCCTGTGGCGCCAGTCACCAATGATCAGTGGCTGCACAGCAGCCTCAGCCGCTTCCAACTCTTGGGCATCTGCGCCAGGAATTTGGTCAAAGGGCTTCTCAGTTCCAGCTTGTGGTCGAATGACAATGGGACCGTATGCGCCGTCATCAATCTGGCCTCGACTATGTGCATGGTAGAAATAACTCCCGTAAGCGTCGGCGCGCCATCGATAGTTGAATGTCCCATTTGCTGGAATTGGCCTTTGTGATAGACCGGGGACGCCATCCGCCCAAGGTGTATCCGTTTGGTGTATGCCTTTCTTCGATTAGTTATTTAACATAAATTATCGAGAAGGTTGTGTTACCGTGAGCGTGTATAGTCGAGTTGAAAGGCATCAGATTATGCACTTCAATTTCCACCCAGTCTCCCTGCGTAATATCCAAAAGTGGGCCCGGATACTGATCATTGATGAAAATCATGTCCCGCTCAAATCCATCCGGCGCGCCTCTCCCCCATGTCAGTTGCAATTTGAAGTGCGAAGTACCAGCAAGAGTGCTCGCCGGCAGGGATAGACATATTGCGACCCAAAGGGAGAACATTGGGACGACAGTCGGACAACGATTCCGACAGAAAGCGGTGAGATACAAAAACTCTGGAAAGACGCGACAGTTGCGTTTCCTCTTATATGCTGACCCTAGAAGGTACCAACCCCGTCCTGTACTCAGTTACTGCATGCAGCACCAACTCGCGGTACACCATCATGCCAGCATGCGCCATTGTCTCGGTCCCAAGTAAATGTCGACGCATCTGGGAGATTTCCACTGTGGGCTCGTCGATAGCTTGCAGGGCCAAAGCATCATCATACAGCATACAACAGACGAAACAGGAAAGGTTGAACCTGCGCAGAGAAAGCCTCCCCTGGATAATGCAGGCTAGAAGCTAGTCGGGTTAGCTCTTTAATGGTCAGTGTCAAACCGGGGCTGGTACTCCGGCGTAAGATCTGCTCATGTGAGCATCATGCCTGGACCAGGTGTCGTCCATAGAACGATGAGTAAATCGCAGTGCAGTCAATATCGCCATACTGAGCTGCATCGATCAGCTCATGTTCATTGTTCTGCTACAAATTGGAGGCTGAGGCAACGCAACCAGTGTAGGTGCAGTATGTTGCCGTGGCGATGCTTGATTCCAATACCATGGGTGGGGTGGATGTCGGAACAAAGCCGTGCAATTGGGGAGGCGAAAAGAGAGTTTCGCTAGCGTGGCACCAGTGCCAAGAACGATAACAACGTCCCTGCCGTGCACCACATCCCGAGCCGAGATGCACGTCAACCGGACACCAATACTTCGACTACCCCGTGCTCATGCTGTCAAGTATCAAGACTTCGCTCCGATCCGATCTCGTGACCTTTGCGTCTAAAAGACTTCTTCTTCCCGCCTCCATACCAGCCCCCTCCACTTTTGTGTCGCCTGCCGTACTAGCATCGTCCAAAAGTGGCCTGACAGACGCTTGCCACTTTGTATCTTCTTTACATGCTCTATCTGCGATTGCGCGTAGTATATAGCTGCATGGTTGCCTCGAGCATTTGGAGATGGTACTAAAAGATGGTACGCCAGCAATCACAAAGACAAACCACATACCGACGTGGCTTCAGCGCGACCCACGTTCTCCCATGTTGAGTACAATGGCATCCAATCAGGCAAAAAACGACGTTGTTGAGATCTTAGTGGAGAACATTATGAATGAACATACCGATCCCACGATCTCCGATAGGATTATGGTTGTAACGAAACCTCACAACTTTCTGGTTGCTTTGTCACATTGTATGCTTGCTATGTTTTCGCGTATACCTTTGTCCGTTCATACTGTCAATCCTTTCACTCCAGCATGTTCCATGTATATTCACCTTGAGCATTGTGACAGGATTACTATCGATAAAGCACGTCTTATGCCGCCACTCCTTTCACTGTAAATCTACAGTGCGTCTCTCTAGCATACTTAAATTATGTCTTCTCACGCCGGAAGAGAATTCTAATCCACACAACTCCGGCTGCCTCTACTCACGCAACAATCTAGCTTTCGCACGACCACAATCGCCGATCTCAGCATATCCCCATCACTCTAAACGTACCAATAGCGCGCATTATCTTTACAAGAATGACAAAACGCCCAACATTAGCCTCTGCGGTCACTGACGCTCCGATAAAGAGGCAGAGAACGAACTTAGACCCTGATGATGATGCTCCCACCTTCCACGCGCCCGCCGAGGAGTTCGCCCCACCAGAAGTCGCTGGGGATATCACTCTTGTCGAAGATAAAGTGACCAGCAACGCCGAAGCAGGAGTAGCTCCCACTCAAGACAGAAACAACGAAAATGCCGTTGGCGATGACACTCAGCCAAAGTCCCCAGCCGTGCCTACAGCCGACGAGCCAGAAGACGTCGTTGACGAAAATGGCACAGAACCAGCGGCGACAGACGCAAAGACGACAGCCAAGAAGACTAAGGTCCCCAAGCAGCCGCCTGTCAAGGATGCTTTCGACCCCTGGACGCCCACCATCACGCATCCGCCTACTAATGACTTTTGGGGTATAAAGCCGGTGACGGGCGACCCACGCCCCCATGCAGACCAACCTTCTGCACGCGACAGTGATGCAGCTACTAACCCGCCACTTTGGGAGGATCGCAATTATCGTTTCAAGCGCGGCTCACGATATGTCAAGTACCTCGGACCTATCAAGCCAGAGGGCGCTGACGATGGCCCTGACCTAGATCAGGAGAATCTTTTGGTCATGAAGCTGATCGATATGCGGCCCAAGTCGAAGCATGACCAGTCTCCTCGCCGCACACCAACATCATACTTTTTCGATGCTGGTAAGCCAAAAGACTGGAACAACATGCAAGCCATTAAGGCATTGAACGATCGTCGTGGTCAAGCGATCGATCGAGTGACAGTGGATGCTCCATGGTCGAAGATTGAGCGCGAGTATCTCTCCCAGCTGCTTAGAGAGCACCCCGAGGCATCCATCTGGGAGCTGACCGAGCGCCACAACGACCGTTTCATGAACAAAGACTTCATCGGCGCCTCTGGCTTCACCTTCACCGAGCTCTCCGCGGGCCGAACAGTTGAGAGCGTCCGTCATGAGTACATGACATACAAGCCGGCTTACGACGGTGGAGAGCCTCCCAAGGGTGTCCGATGGCGTACCGACAAGTCTGTTACTGGTAACGAGCTACGCAAGCGTAACGCAAACAAGACGGAGCAATCTTTCGGCAAATTGGACAAGAAGCTTGAAAAGGAGTTTGACGAAGCTGCTGAAGAACACGAAGAGGACGGTGAGGGCGATGAGTCTGATGGCGAAGGCAAGCAGACTACTCCAAAGCTTCAAAAGAAGGCCACTGTTAAGAAGACGCCCAAGAAGTCACCTGTCAAAAAGTCACCTGTCAAGAAGAGCAAGGACACACCAATCGAGGCTACGCTCAATGACTCGGAAGATGAAGATGAACTTCAAAAGCAAGCAGTAGAGCAGATGGCTGCACAACCGGACTTGGACGAGGAAGATGAGGCACTCTTGGATCTCGCAGGTGTCAACAACTCAGAGGAAATTCGCACTTTCACCCCACATGTTGTCCCTAGCACTACAACCCCTCGTCGCACTCTCAGCTCATCCTCTGGTTCTGACGTATCTGACGTGCATGCAGACCTTTCCTCGCAGGAAGCGCCCACTGTGGGCCCCAAGTCAGCAGATTCGCGGGCTCCGTCCCTCACTCAAGACACGCAGCCACCACAAGACTTGGAGTCGCCAGACGCCGTAGAATTCAATGCTGCAGTCTCCGTTGTCTCAGAGGAGGCTATAGCTCATGTTGTTGCAAACCAGCAGTCCAAGTCTGCAAACGCATCGGCGCACCAGCCAAGCGAGGGACAAATCGTCGTCTCTGAGCAGAGTGTTGCTCAACATTCTGTTGAGGTTGAGCATCAGTCTGGATGCGCTGTCACCCCAGAGAGATCTTCGCCTGCGCCGACCCACGCTTCAAAGACGCCTCCTCCAAAGGCTGCTCGTGTGATCGATATCAACGACAACTACGACGATGACGATGAAGAGGAAGACGACGATGAAGAGTTGTAGGCCTGCGTGTAGTCTTTCGTTCCAACTAAGTATGTCGTTCCGTTATTCCATCGCAACCTAGTCGCTTCTGGTGACTAGGTGTTTCCTTTGTACTCGTTGTGTGTGAATTTATATAGCGTCGGCGCACCCCGTAACGTAAGTTATTGACACGGCTTGAATAAAGAACTTATTATATGACTTCACTCGTCCCTATTTTACTTCCCATTGAATGCTTGCTCTCCACACACAATGTGGCCATTTTATAGCTTGTACAAGCAGAGTGCAACTCGACACGCAGATGGACCAGGACTCGATAGCTGCAATAATGTCAATTTGCGTTTCTGTGCCATGTTTACAGCCATGTCTCGTGTGCCATACCCATGCCTCATGTTCCCGCCACTTTGTGCAACATGCTACAACCGTTCAACCTCCATGCTTCGCGGCGCGTGGTGGTGTAACATCGGCTAGAGCAGTTGTGTCACAGTCCATCGCCGTAGCAATGGGTGCTGTGCGCTTGTATCATGCACCGACCTGGTCACCGGTCAGAGATATCGCAGGTCATGAGTGAAATTTTGGGTACGCGCAGAGCGATCCTGATATGTGAAGTAGAAGCACGGGGATCACAATGCCTTTGAAGCTGTGTGTGAAGATTCATAGAAAGGCCTGTCGCCCAATAGACCTTGTCTCGTTCGACTCTAATACCAAATTCCAGCTCTTCGCCGTCCAACCCTGTATTACCAACCACATACTCCCGTCCCGCACCCTTCCACTCTTCTATCTCTCCCGTATTACCTCTGTCAGCTCATATCGAGCATCCTAAATACCATGAGCCAAAGGCATATTACACGTATGGCAAACAAGAGCATGAAAAAAAGCATGCATCCTCACCATCGTCGTTTAGAGCAACATAACCAGCACCTCCCACAAATCGCAGACTCTATCGCAGCTTTTCCCATAAATGCCACAAACCCATGTGTCGAGATAGAAATAACAAATACATAGTAACCTAGTACTTGTATTCCAACAGGCCGTAGAAAACGAGATGATGGAAGTTATGCTGCGGATATAACCTCCTCCTCCTCCTCCTCATCATATATACGCGCGATATTCATGCATAGTTTCGATGTATATTTGCTTACCGCTATTGGTGGACATTTGGCGATATAATGGGAATTCGTTGATCGAGCGGAACGGGTGCATGGTCACGGGGATGTTTGTTCTTTACTGGGGCGTGGTTCCTGTTGTCTCTGATAGCCACTATCGATATTATGTGTGCTTGTTTAGTTTAACTTTGAAATGCGCTAAAGATGTTGTAAGTGTCTGATTATATGTTCTACGCCTCGTGTATGCTCGGCTTGAAGAGCACGTCAACGCCGTTCTGTGATTAAATCAAATTCTCAAAAATCCCATCATGCAGGCTGCAAAATTATCGAGGGAACGGTATGCAATACACAGGACGTGATACAACCCAGTGTAACGAAAGTGTTATTATATTATTCCTACGTTATCCTCGCACGGATGATCCATTAAGTGTCATCTTTATCGTACCAGCAGCAACTACACATGGGTATCTCTCTCCACCAAACCATCACTTGATGAGCGCCTAAAAGACCGTTCCCTTGGTCTGCTTGCCCTTCTCCTCCTCCAGCTTGCGGACGTTGATGTTCTTCCACAGGTAGATGGAACCCAAACAAAGCGGCACCAGAGCAACGCCCGTGATGACCATCAAGCGCATGACATGCTGGTACGCTCCAACAATAGCGGCGCGCTCAGGCGTGCCGTCTTCATAAGACAGCTGGACCTCGATGCTGCCAAAGATGAGGGTGGAGTTGACTTTGCTGGCTTCGGGAAGACGCTCGTAGAGTTGCTGCGGAATCATGTTGTTCCACATGGCGCCGGCAATGGCGAAGCCAATGGATGATCCAAAGCTGCCGAAGAGGCCCCACAGAGCGTTGACGGCTGCAATCTCTTGGTGCGTGACTGGAACCATGATGGCGAGCTGCGCGCAGGTGGAGAAGATACCAGTACCGAGACCAACAATAACCTGGGTGAGAGCGATGACACCCGGGCTGGTGTCTGGGGTTCGGAAGGGGATCAAAAGAGCTGTGCCGAGAATGACGATTGGCACACCAGTGTAGGCGGTCCACTTGAAATTACCAGTGTAGCTGATGATCCACGCGACAAACGGGCTGAAGGTCGATGATGCAAGTGAGAAGGAGTTGAGGATGTAGCCTGCGTGGACGATACTCTGCCTGTGCACGACAAGCAGGTAAGACTGGAAGTAAGCGTTCCAGATGAAGATGGAAACGAACATGACACCATACAACAAGCATGAGCCAACGATAGTGCGCTCCTTGAGGTACTTCCATGGCAGGAAGGGGACTGGAGTCACCTTGGCCTCCCAATAGACAAAGACCGGGAAGAGAAGGATTCCTAGGACGATCATGGCGATAATATAGGGTGTTTCCCACAGCTTGGGGGCGTAGGCGTTCAAAGTGAATGGTAGGAGGAAGCAGCAGAATGCACCCATGATGAGGATGATACCAAAGACTAGAAATTGTCAGCAAGGCTTTTTCTAAAGGCGCATCTGGGTACTTACTATCGAACTGGACAAAGTAGTAACCGATCGACTGGAAGGCATTGCGTCCAGATCTCTCCTTGTGTATCATACCGGCAGCTTTCGCCTTGCGGAACATGAAAATCATGACTGCCATTGCAGGTAGACTGAAAGCAGTAAAGATGATGATGAATGCGCCGAATGCCCAACGCCAACTACTCTTCCGGTAGAAGAGGTCTGCGATCACCGGACCAGCGAACGTGCTGGCGATACGGGGTGTACCATTGATAGTGAATATGATCATGCGGTTCTTGAGGGAGGTGATATCCGCAGCCATGACGTCGGTGACGTAGAGAACTCCAATGTGGCCGCCCCAGTAGAGGACGGATCCAGCAATGTATGTCTGGACATTGTCGCAGGCAGCCTTGAGGGCCATGCCTACGAGGACGATGAGGAGCATCAAGAAAAATCCCTCAACACGGCCAAAAACATCGATGACCTTCGAGGTGGCAAGAGGAATGCAGCCCGCAAGTGCAGTAGATATGACGGAACCGACATTCAGAAGACCATGAGAAGCGAAAGCAGAGGTGATCCAAGGGTTGAGCGAAGCATCGACGGCATTTTGTAAGAACGCAACGAACTCGATGAGGTACAGGCTGATGATGATGATAAGCTGAGGTAGATGCCAATAAGTTATCAGAAACTCTTACAAGATGAACATTGTAATCAGGGTCTGTTTACTCCAGATGTCCGTAATGGCGCGCACACGCTGCACACCCGGCTGGAACTTCTCCGACTCCTCGGTCTTATAGCCGGCATCGCTCGAACTATCTACCGCATGGGAGTTGGGGTTGATGCTCTTCTCCACGTCAAATTCCTTGGAGACATCGTACGCGGGCCTTACGGCATCTGTGTCAAAAGCAGTTGTAGCCATGGTGTGATGAAAGAGAAAAGACCCGGATGGAGGCCGAGCAAGGAAGGCCCAGCAGGGATTGTAAATTGAGGTGCAGGAGGCAGTTGGGTGCCGATCCTAACAGCAGAACGTGCAGTTCTTATGTATCTCGACACCATGTCTCCGATCACCGGACAAGGATGGTGCATCCGTGACAGACTGGAAAATTTTGCCATCACCTTGCACCCAGTGGCTTGGGATCAACGACCACTGTTGGTGAGCGTGCCGTGTGCCCAGGGGCCGTCTGTCGCGCTAGATGATCAGATAAGGGATAGATGATCTGATAAGATCCAATCTCGCCATTTCTACTGTATTGTGGCGTCTGCTTGACCCGCAGCCAAGTACTTGGCGGACGATGTCAGTGGCGGACGCCATGAGCGGATTGTCGAAACGAGCCTCGTGTCCGAAGGCGCCGACAGGCCCAACTCAGATGTCGCTGAAATGTGGAACCTGCCGAGGCGTACTGTCGACTTTGGGAACTGTATTTTTCCACGCAGACGGTACATCCTTCAAGGGGCAGGTCGAAATTCGAAAGCTTCTGTTCGAGGCTTTCGCTTATCCCAGCAAAAAAATAGTGGAAAAATCCAGGCTGTCAACGGAGCAGAGGTACATGCAGGGTGTACAAACGGTCAGGGTCCTCCCTCAGGATCACAATCCTTGGGACTTGCCCACGCGAAAAGCTTGCAGGCTGCGTTGAGGAACACATGTTGGAGGATGGCGTGTGCAATTGTATCTCGTGATGAGAACCGGGGTGGTGGGGTCGAGCAATGAGCGGGCAGGATATTTTGTGTGTGGAATGTACGATGCGTTGGAAGTTCGGCCAGACCCTGGAAGGAACGGCCCCACGCCAAAGCATCAGCGGCGCATCACTCGCAGTCGTGATCTTATCAGATCATCGCACCAATGTCGCTGATCACCCGGACATGTCTAGAACTGGACGATCAGCGAATCAGAGTAAATGCTTGCTGTGTAGATGCAGGCTCAATTGTTGGGAACAGCTTGTGACTTGGTAGACAATGGTGTGGTGGACCAGGCTTGCAGCTGAGTGGAGACGGCAGCGGGCACTTGACCTTTTCATTACATGCACAAAGCGAATTAGACCTTGAATCCATTCGGTTTTAATCTCTCGAGGAAACTGGATGTAGTAGACTCGTGGTAAATGTTAAAAAAGTGTGTATCAACAAATGGCAGTCATTAGAACTCAGACGGTGCTTTGCTTCATTTCACTCTCAGCACTCAAGATTCGAAACATGCATGAAGGAGAAAGCTGTTCATTATCCCTCCCCATCTTGTTGTTCGAAAAGTATACACAAATCGCTCGCTACTTAGCTCATTAAATATCGTCATGAAGAACCGTCAAAAAAGCCCTTCCATGCCACTCCGCAGTGGAGTGGCTGTTGCGTCCAATGAAACAGTATAAACTCGCAGTCAACATATACACGTTTTTCGCCCAAGCATATATGCACATCCAGCGCTCTCAGCGCTTCTTCCAACAATACATATACATTCCTCCTTCAATTCCGCATCATTGATGATGTTCATGCCTACGAAGTAGGCCCACCCGAACTGACCGTCCTCTTCCACCCTCCCCAGTTCCATCCACCCGCCGCCGCAGGAGTAGCATCTTTCTTGTCCACTGTGACAGTTGGGCTGGGAATGGGACTCATTGTCACCTGGCCGCTGATGACACGCTTCATGTTCTCGAACTTGGACCTTAATTCCTCGAGCTCTTGCTTCGCGACCGCCTCCGCCGTCTTTGCGTTCACGAGCTCGAGCAGCAGCGCATCATTGTCTGCAGGCGCGTTATTGTCTGTGGCGAGAACTTGTTGCGTAGCGAGCGATGAGGAGCGTTTGGAGAAGATTGAGGTAGTGGGTGCTTGAGCAGCTTTCTGCGAGGGTGTACGGCCTAGTCGAAGTTCGCGGAGTCCGCCAGATAGCGAATCTGCAGTTGTTGAACGAGACAGTGTTGGCGGTGTATCGGGTGTGGCATCGGCATTTGTCCAAGAAGCAAAGCCAGATGAGTTCTTGCGTGCGCTCATGCGCAGGTCTTGGATGGTTCTTTCGTTCTTTTGATTCTGGTTGTACGACTCTTGCAGGCGGTGGCGCGTGTCCTTCAATGCGTCCCGGGCCGACTGGAGTTCGGAATCGCGGTCATTGAGGTCGCGCGCGAGGGATTGCGCACGGAGGGTTTCGGAGGCTAGCTGCTCTTTTACTCGGGCCATGTTCTCGCGCAGAACTTCCTTGGTCTCAAACATCGACGAAGCGCGGTGGTGGGTTTGCTCGAATGGGAAGCGTGTCTCAAGCGTGTCGACAATCTCAATCGCCTCTTCAGGTAGCGCGGCTTCCGAGGACTCTTCTGGTGGTGGTATTATGGTCGCAGCCGTGATTGTGGTTCTGCGCCTTGATGCTCGGGTGGTGGGTGGTGCAAGTGTCGTTGTCTTCTTCTTGATCTTGTCTACCACTGTGCGCACGATGCGGTGGTCCTCTTTCCTGTCCTCGCGTGACTTTTGTACCGCAGCTTCAAGTTCGCTGTTCTGTCGTTGCAGCTGGCTCACAGACATCAGCAGCTGTTCGATCTGGTAGTGCAGATCGCGATCCTTGGCCGAGTGGCCCATGGCGATGGAGCCGTGGCCCGACTTGAGAGAGAATGCGTCGGCGCTGGATCCGCGGGACATGTCGGTCAGAGCTGTGCTTTGAGTCGCAGCGGATGCATCAGACTCAGCAGTTGAGTTGAGTGTGGACGCAAGGCTTTGCTTAGAAGCCGAGCGTCGCAGGAAGCTGACTGGTCGTGAAGGGGCAGAGAGACCAGGACTGAGAGCCACTGATTTTGTTGATGAGTTGGAGGGGCCCCACAAGCGGCCAAGGAAGGACATAGCCGACTTTTGCACCTGTTGCTTGGAGCCGTCCTTCTCTTGTGACTCTTTATATTGCTGTTCCAGTCCCTGCAGTCTTTCGCGGGTGACGTCGGTGGTAAAGCCAACAAAGTCGTTCACCAGCTCGTCAGCAGAACCGGCATTTCGGCCATATGGGTCCCACAACTGTCGACCTAGGAGGAGCTGCATTACATCCTCGAACTCGGTGAGTGACAACAGCTTCTGCTCGTTCCGCTTCATGAGCGCAAGGGCGACGCGCATAATGGTCTCAGATGCACCCTCAGCGAAGAGAACGTCGTAGATGCGGAAGAGCATAGGCAGTGGGCACGTAACCGCGAAGAAGGACAGGAACCACTGCGAGAGGTATGCCGATTGGATGTCCAGCTCGTCCAGGTGCTTGGCGAGCTGTGGCATGTGCTGTGCGAGCAGCGTCTGGAACTGGAAGATGCGGAGGTGGAGGCCGGAGAGGTCGGGAAGGAAACAGGAGCGGAGATCGTAGTCTTCCATGAGCCTATAGACCATTAGCACGAATTAGGTCAGACCAAACTCATAACATACCTGACGAGCACGCAAAAGGCTTCCTTGTCGCCCATCTGCATTAGCAATGGGCCAACGAGGAAGCCCAAGCCCTGACAGTACCCAATCTTGTTGTCGTACAAGCTGAAGCACTTCAAGACTCGGCCCAGCATCTTCTGGCCTTCGCCTTCAGGATCCTTGAACATCTCGACACCAGGGAAACTCCTTCCGAGGTCCTTGTTGATGATGTTCTCGTATGGACTTGACTCGCCGCAGAGTGTGTCATATTGATCCTCGATCAGTCTCTCTCTTGAGCCAGAGGCGCTCTGCCACACAACTCCTCGTAGCGGAGGCGGTATGCCGCTGCGGATCTTATTCAGACACAGCGTTGGCAGCCGCTGGACCGTCTGTGGGTAGTCGCGCACAAGGACTGCCCAGAACTCGAGCTCGGTCATGGGTGGTGGCGATGGGAGTTGCGAGAATCTAACCTGGGCAGCATCGTCCTCTGCCACGAGGCGCTTGAGCTGGTTGAACGACGGCGGCCGGGACTGGCTGCGAGCGCGTGCAGCCTTGATGCCGGCCTTGGAATCGGAGAGAAGGGCATTGTTTTCCTGCTCGAGACGTGCAAGGAGCAAAGCAGTAGCCTGGCATGGTTAGCATTTTAGTCATGACAACTTCCTCTGCATGCATACGGTATCCTGTCCCTCGCCCTCTGGCTCTTGCTCCTCCTTCTTCTCCAACTCGGCCCAGTCTACAGGGTCACTCTTGCCCGAGTCATCGCTCTGTCTTCGCACCCGAGAGCGCGACTTGCGGCGGTCGTTTGCGTCGGTGTCGTTGACTGAGACGGTGGGGCTGTCGAGTGTGTGGGTGTTGTCGATGCTCGCCTGGCTGTCGCGGCGTCCAAATGCTTGCAGGATCTCGGTGGAGCTGGGCCGTGACGAGTCTCTTCGGTCTTCGACGATGATCTTTGGTTGTGATATGGATTCTCGCACGCTCTCGTCGTCTGGTATGGTGCCTGCGTCTGACAGCGGCACAGTGACCATGGAGTCTGTCGGGAGCGGGGCACTGTCGACATGTGTCCTGGGTGACCGTGTGACTGCCTCTTCGACAGTCACAGTCGTCGGTTCCATGTTTGTGTCCATTGTGTTCATGTCGGTCCCGGATTATGGCCGTGGTTGGCGCATGTGGCGGGTATCGTGTGGTGGAAGCAGGTGCTGAGCGTGGCCGAGGGGCCAATTGGGGAGCTGGTGTATGCCGTCACTGTTGGCGCTGGGACCCGGGTGTTGTGAAGAATGCTGGCGTTGCTAAGGTTTCGAAATCGTGGAACGAGGTTTTATGCACTGGGATCTGTCACTGCCGCGGCACCACGTCGAATGCGCTGCTACGTTATTGACGCGCTCGCGGGGCAAAGCGTGGCTGGGCGTGTAGCAATAAAGAGCAGTTACGCACACAAAGTGCAGGCTGGTGGTAAGAAAGTTGAGGCCGCAAAGAGGCTACAATACTCATCCGTAAAGGAGTGGGCCTCTATCAGGAGGCCGGGCCCCTTCGCGTACTAAAGCGGAAGGGTCCACTGGACACCGCTCATTTGATGCTTGGCTAATCTACACAGAGGCCAATTGCCGCACACCGCATACACCCGCCCATCACCGATCGCCCTCTGCTGCATCGCGCTTGTAGCTGTAGTCCTGCTGCAGCGTGTGGTTCGAGCATGTCTTTAATCGCGTGCGACGGGCGTGGTCCATGGACGGTCGCATGCAAGACGTCGCTGCCATGAGGTGCGAGGCCACACGCGACCGTAAACATGCTAAAAGCACGCGCAACCCTACTTACCAGCCAATCGCCGTTCGGGCGGTGGGTCCATCTGAACAATCCGTTGCTGCAGCATTCACAACGGCACAAAGACTTTTTCTCAACACCTTTGAGGCCCAGACGATTGGGACATAAGACTGCGGGGTATGACTAGGTTCATCTACAGCGCTGGTACCTGTCGGCTACTGCAAACGACCTGGTAGCCCACCGCGCGGATGTTGTTCCCGGCCCGGTTGGGTTAGCATCTTCTTCACCGACTTTAAGACGTCAAGGAATCGACTGATCTGGACGCGACCGTCGCGACACCAAGGTCCACAATGGACAGCTACACCATGATGGTTATGTCTGGTGATTTTGGACATGAATAAGGTGCGCATGAGGACTACGTAGCTGTAGGGATATTACTCATGACACAATGACCGGGGTTTCTACAAGCTGACGGGTTACATTTTGTAGGCTTGCGCTAATTGCAGGGCTTACTAGCGTCAACAAGTTACAGTATCCCAAGTCAGACCATCCTCTTATTGCTTCCACTATACCACCGGAGCTGTAGTCAGTCTCTATCTAGGTGTCCAGCAAGACATTGTCATGGTATGAAAATAGTATGCACAAAGAGAATAACAAGAACTTCATGGCAAGTGTTTATATAGGTCGCCTCTTCTACAGTACTCAACTCCATCCCTGTCTACGATTTTTTACATGCGCTATGTATTCATTCACTTGCAACCACACATACTGCTTTTCACTCTACAAGCAAGGCCATTACATGCCCGCGAGCTGTGAGCACTTTGCCTACAACCGTCAACCCGATGAGTCTTTTATGCAAGGAAGCACCCAGTGTAGTATCAAATGTCAATGGCTTCACCAAATCAACCTCAAGTTTGTATCAGGGCTGCGACATCTCCTCAGCTTCACTCCGTCTGACCCTGACTGATATGGAAAACCATACCTCGCTTTCACCTATCCCGTCACTTCTCCTACCAGTCTCACCTTCACCTTCACCTCCCCCTCCATCTGCTCTATCCCCATCCTCACAATGTCTCTCGCCACCTTCAATCTACCTGCATCTCAACCTTCACCACACCCTCAACCCGCACCTCAACCCGCCTCACCACTATGATGTCCACCAACCCACGCTCCCGCACAACCCCCCACATCCCCACCGCCTCACCCTACACCCCGACTCCCCCTCCCCGCCGCGCCGGCATCAGCACGCGAGGCGTCCGCGTCCTCGATCCAAACATCCCCTTGGCCACTCCAACCGCATCTCCAGCACCCACCCGCGTAACCGCAGCCGCACACTACACCCTCGCACCCACCGTCCCCCGCCCCTTCGCCGGCACACTAGACGCATCTCTAGACGCCATCCTCGCTTTCGGCCACGAGCACGCATCCTCGAACGCAGGCGTTCAAGCCGTAGTCGACACGTTGCTGCGGCCAGTCGACAGCGCGACGAATTGGCCCGTCTTGCTGCGCGGGGTCTATCTGCGTGCAAAGGGGAGGGAGATGCTGGAGGAGATGATGTATCTGGTGACGCGCACGTTGGTGCCAGAGCAGGTGGCTGAGAACAGGGATATGATGGCGCGGCTGTATGAGCGGCGGAAACATCTTGCGATTAGGATGGTGTGGAGGTATGATATGCTGGGGGAGTGGAGGGGGGAGGGGGTTGCGAGTGTGCCGCCGACGGTGGATGGGGATGGAAATGTAATTGGGAGTGGGGTTGAGTATGCGGGTGAGACGGCGAGTAGGTATGGAGATGGAGATGTCGAGATGCGCGATGCTGATGCACATATCAACGGCAACGCGTGGAAGAGGAGGACACTCATGCCGAATATCATCCCGACACTCATTGCTGCGCCGAAAGGGGGGTGGACGACACATGCGGTGCGCGAGCGTATGAAGCACCATCCCACCGCGCTTGACGCCTACATGCTGCTCAGCGACGAGGCAGTCAGCACATGGAGCGACCAGAACCTGCTGTGCATGACAGCTCAGATTGCGTTGCAGTGGCAGTGGCTGAGGAAGAACAACGAGATTTTTGCCGAGATGGAGGTGTATGGGTATGAAGAGCTGGACTGCAAGGCAGATGAGTGCGATTGGATCGTGGATGATGCGAGGAAGAAGCGGGGAGTGGCGGTTGATGTACCTGAATGAAGGAATGGCAAGATGAAATGAGGAGAAACGACGAGGGTGGAATTAATGACTGTTACGCTACGGACTTTTGGGGGATAAGGAATCTAGAGAGCGCCATGGCTATGCACCTTGCTGTTCTTACTCCAGCGGCGGAACGTCTTACCCTTCCACCAAAAGAGACCACCAAAGAGGCACCAAAGCGTGATGAGCGCGGCGTTGGTCATGATGGGCTCAATGAATCTGCATGGACGTATTAGCGAACAAGCTCAAAGACACCAATTTCAACATGTCGACTTACCCGGACTCCATCGACCAAGGCGTGATGAACTTTCCAAAACCATATCCCCACACATTCTTGTTCACAGTAATGGCAACAAACAAACTCCCGGCAACGGGCTTGTAGCTGTCGACAGCATACGTGCTGACGATACCAGGCAGAGCGGCAACCTGGATCCCCGCGCAGGTGAAACCAATGATGACGATGGCTTCCCACGGCCACTTGCGCTCGTATCCCACCGCCACAACAACATTACCAAGCAACATGATGACGACGTACGGGATCATAGCTGGCAGACGCATCTCCGGTTCGCGGATGCCGTTGTTCTTGCGCGTAGAGCGAGCAGAGACCCAATCGCTTAGTGGTCCGGCTGTAAAGAGGCCAATGAACGCGCCCACCATGATGGCGAAGTTTGTGAAGCCGACGGTGATGGGCTTGAAGTTGTAGGGTGGCGCGGCTAGGACTTGGCTCTGGGTCAGGTTGATGGTGAGGAAGCTGGAACACGACCAGCTGACTACGAAAGCTGCGAACTCGACAATGGGGAATGCGAAGAGCTTCCATGGCGTCCAGAGGTCGAGGAAGATGCTGCGGAAAGGGTTGGAGTTGGGCTGGAAAACGCGCCATTGCCACTTGCCTGGCTTGCCGCGTCCGAGGGATGGATCACGTGCTGCAGTTTCGCTGGTTGTGAGGCCTTCGGCATTTGGCAGACTTGAAGTTGCGGTCTGAACATGATCGATCTTGTTGGAGTCGGTTTCGACGGTGGCGATACCGGCATCCTCGCTCCTCCTTACCTGGGTCTTCTCGTCCATGGAGCTTGCCGATGTGTTGCCGTGTGCAGCTGGCAGACGACGCTGATACTTCGTCTCTGGGAACATGAAAACAACCATGAGGAAAGAGAGACCCAACAAGGCAGTGTTGAACCACCAAAAGCTGCGCCAGCCCACGGTCTCAGTCATGGCACCAGATATGATCGGTCCAACCATCAGCGAGCCCATGTACACAACCCAATAAAGCGTGTTCCATTTGCCACGGTCATGGAGGAAGAAGATGTCGGCAATGATCTCGGGCATAATGGTCTCGGCAGGCCCAGCACCGATGCCATTCACGACGCAGGCTCCCATAAAAGAGCCATAACTGTTTGCCTTGGCGCGCCAGATGGAAGAACCGAAGTTGATGAGCTGCGAGAGGAGGTATACAGGGCGACGGCCGAAAGACGAACTGATGGGTACCCTGATGGTTGTCAGTCACAGCTCATGCGTTATCATCGATATACTGACCAGATGAAGTTGCTGAATCCTAGAACCAAGATACAGACACCAGTAAATTGCACAGCACCAGCCAGATCAGTGTTGAAGTCGTGGATGTATGCAGGAAACATAGGCGCGAGAGCCAGCGGTCCAAACCCTTGAGTGAAGGTCACCATGGCGGCAGAAGTGATGCATGTAATTTTCCACGAGTTGCTCCAGTTCAATGGGTCATCGGGGTCATCACTAGGCTGTGGGACGAGCACCTCGCGATGCGCGCCCTTGACGAAGTGATGTGACCCGACATCAGCCATGATCTCCGTTCCTGGGAGGATCTCGGTGTGCAATTCATTCTCGATTTGCTGACGCTCCTAGATGAAGTCAGTGTATGAAGCGACAACAGACAATGGGCTTCGTACATCGTCGGCGTAATTTGCTGCCTTCATGATGAATCTTCGAACAGCAGATACGCAGTACTGGTGAAGATGTCCGACGCAGATCGTAGAGGTGCGGACCTCTACTTATGCTCGTAAGAAGTCAGACCTAGCGAGGGAGTAACCTTTAAACTACCGAGCTTACAGTGTCTGCGTCTTTTCTGAAGTAAGCAGCTGCTCACTACGCGGCTGTGGCTTGGGGCCCAGAAGTCGGCTTGAATATGCCGCTCGACCACGACGTAGTGCGTCGTCAGAAGGTGATGAAGGACCGACAATGGCGCGACTTGTGATCGCAACAATTCGAACAAAGAGGCACGGTACGGACTCCGCCGCGGCAGGGCAAAGATGCTCTTAAGACTGTAGCACCATCCCGATTGCCAGGTTCTCGCGTGGCATGTGCGCCGATCTAACGTTCATTGACAATGTTGTACGCTTGATTGTGCTTACGGGAACACGGCATGTGAGTGGCTGTTTCATCCAGTCAGACACGGAGGCGGCTATCTTTCGCTCTGCTGGAACGAGCGTAGGCGGGCGTCATCCATGTTGCGGGTATAGATCGTTTGGATAAAGTACCAGGATCGTTCATTGTCGACCAAAGCGGTTGCTGTCCGCGGCACCTCCATAGGCCGGGTTTTGGCCCGCAGACAAGCTTTTCGGCGCAATTCCTGTGCCCGTTCTACGCCACGACTTTGGATTCATACTGCATAGGTGATGGTCTCTTGTTTTTGGCCGAGGACGACTGGTGCAGCGAAGTACCGGATTACGCTAATGTGTTAGCGCCATGCGGGGAAAATGGGGCGTTCAGACCGGGGCATTTCCGCGCTATTATTCTACATTTGTAAGATTGATGTGCGAGAATGACGGATACCGAAGGGCTGAGCACTGACCTGAAAATAGGGGTTCTTACGATATATTCCTTGTCTCACATACAGCAGTAGGAGTGGTCAAGGAATTTTGGGGAATAGTCTCCATTCTTGCTTTTCTCATGTTTTACGTCAAGACACTCCATCCTGGCCTGCGGTGTCGTAGTCGAGCTAATCTGATGATGTCCTCCTGCCTGCTTCTCTTTCTTTGGGAGGTCGCAAAGACATGACACTTGTTGAACTCTCCCGCGAGTTGCGCGCGCGGTGCAATTGAAGCGAAATTGGGAAAGGCTTGAGAGCAACTCGAGTCGAAGCCCGCGAGCAGAAAAAGCACGTTGGTGTTTGTGACACCTACAAAGGTGTACAATGGCGAGACGGTCAGCAACTTCGCGTCAGCCGCACTGCTGCACCCAATTTGCCATGTGCGATCGTGTTTCAAGTGTTCCCGCTTCACGAAAGATGGGCGAGAGGACACATATTGCTCCAGCTTCAGCTCGAGCCCATCCTTCCCTTTCCAACCCAACGTATGTTCCATCCCTTCCCAGCCTGCGTCCTGACGCACCGCCAATTCCCTGTTCCTCATACAAAGCCACCACAACATGTTCAGCACACCCTCAGTCCTTCTCAATGACGCCTTCGCCTCAACCTGCCTAATCTTGTCCTCTTTTTCGCACAGGTATCCGTCTAGCGCCGACTCCTCGTAGGCCATTTGCCACGGTACTTTGTTTGGCGCCGACACGTGAATAGGAATTTTCCAGCCGCTGCACGAAGCGTTCACCACATGGCGTCTCGTTTTTCAGAAAGTTGGAGTGAGATGGGACGGAATTGTTCGGAACGCGTACAGAGATTCGGGAAAGGTCAACACTGAGGGAAAGAGTCGCGCTGCAAAGTCGCTAAAGTCAACCCGTTGTTGAATACTATTCATCCTCATCAGTCTCACTGCTAGGTGGCGGAGACAGGGATGATCCGGTGCCAAAGGATGGGAAGGCTTGATCGACTGCATATTTCGCCTCCAAAGGCTGCGGTGACTTCCCGCCTTTCATCTCCAGAATCTCAAGCATGCCCAGCAGCCGCTCTGAGCAAGCCTCTAGCTGCGCCTTACCAGCAGCTTCTTCTTCCGCATTGCCCCTCTTCCCTTTACCAGTACCGTAGACACTGTGCCGAGCTTGTATCCCGGCCTCCATGGCAGTGCGGAGTGCTTTGGTAGCTTCTAGTGCATCATGGCTCATCATGTACATGAATATTTGCTCGAGTAGAAGTGAGATTTTGGCATTTGCTGCGAAACCCTGGGTTGTGCCTTTGAGTGGGAGCAAGGCTGACTCAAGATCTTCTTGCGTAGGCTCGTAGCGAAAGAAGTCGGGTATTCTTCCGCTGACGAGAGGTAGGACTAGATTGGTGCAATATGCTATGTGAGTTTGCCCCGTCAGCTTCGACGTAGATAACAGAACTTGGAAGAGCGCGATAGGTAAGCGTATGAAGTCTTCCAAGATGTTGTCAAAAAGGTCGCTCAGGGTAGTGAATTCTGTTGGAAGAGCGATGGATACTTTTGCGAGCTGATCGTCGTTAGTGAGTATTAGGGCTATGCGTTTATATACATACCAAAGCAATGAAGCGTTGTCGGAGTTCAATAGCTTGGGCTCCACCCATTTCCTCAACAGAGTTGTGCAGGTCCCTTTTGCCACCGTAAGAAAAACCGGCGTCATGTTCGTCGCTCAGCTCTTCGTCGCTCACATCGTTTGATGCATCAGCCATGTCCTGATCGCTTTGGTAGTCTGCCATATCACCAGTCTCGAAATCGACTTCTCTGGCATGTCCTAAATCCTTACTCTTGAGATTTGGCTTTTCGGTTTCCTTCGTCCATATCTCGGGATAGTCCTTCAGCGATTCCGTTGACGCTGCTGCCAAGATGGCTCTGACAATTCTTCGCCGCACACCACGGTTCACAGATCCAGCATCGCTTTTGATATATTGCCAGAGGAGACTCTCTTGCAATACTGCCTCCACACTCGTCGCGTCTTTGCTTCTTCTTGCACAAAATTCCCAATCTGCTTCCAGGAAGTCCAGCATAATCCCGAGCCAGAGCTTCCATCTTTTCCACCGCTGCTTTTGTGCTACCGAGCAGTTGAAGGCCCATCCTACAAGCTGCCAGAAGTCTTCAGCTCTTGTCCATATGCTCTCGGCATTGGCTGCGTCCCCAGCGATGAGCTCAATATCATCGCCACCCGGCGACGGACTGGCTGTCGCATTACGATGCCCACGTGCGCGCCGCCGTGAATGCTGCGCTGGAAAGCTGAAGGCTTGTCTGATTATTGGGTACGCTGCCCCGTCGATGGTAGTGTGTATGCATTGGAGGTATCGCAACGCGGCCTCGGCACCTTTTCGCGCATCTTTGTTTCGTGACTTGGTTGTGATTGGAGGATAGGCGATGAGGGAGGAGGCGAATGCGAAGTATGCTGGCGGCGCGGTGAAGCCAATATAGGGTTGCGCAGGCGTTGATATCGATGTGCCAGCAGCAAGGAGGTTATAGAGGAAGTCATATCCACTGGCGTCTATCTTGCGGTAAGCATATGCAGGACGACAGCACGTTATCACATACATTGTCGGCCTTCTAGGTACGCTTTGGCGTGGTTGCAGAGCTCGTATGAAGCTTGTTTGGTCGGCCGCCGTTGTGCGCGCCGCGGTCGTGCGCCGATTGCTTCGAGGGCTGCAGATGGCGGTCCATGGCCATTCAGCTCTGACGAGTCCTGGGAAGTCCTTCTCGGTGTATGTACCTTCGCTGTTGCCGCCATCAGAGTGGAAATTTCCAATAATGGTGGTGGGGCTGGGTCATGTTGTGTCCATCATCATCCGCCCGCGTCGCGTGGGATGCACGCGGTCACGTGGCGTGCCTACCTAATCCAAACCTCAGTGCAAAATACGCAAAGTCCGTCGATGGTCATCTAAAAACCAAAGTTTGTGGCAACCGGCCTTGTAAGTCCCTCCAGACTCTTGCAGTAACCATTGCATCGCATAGTATCGAGAGTCTGAACAAGTTGGGCCATTCGGTCGCTCGGAGTATGCGCCAGAGTCACGTATTGAGTTCAGATGACAGTGCACAATGTTACTTGCAAGGACATTGTTATACGCAAACTATTGCGCGCAAGTAAGATTGATGATGTCTGTCTTCTGATTATGAAATTCGTACGACCCCTGATCACTCTTGGTGCGCAAAAATAGCGGGGGTCGCCCAAAATCTCCCTGCACCCGCCCCAGTCCCCCAACACTCCCACAACACTCCCAGCACATGCAGAACTGCAAAAAGATGTCTTCCGGTACCGGGAATCGAACCCGGCTCTGTTCGGAGCTCTCCAACACATGGTTATGAAAGCGAACGATGCTAGCCGATACACCATACCGGATGATTGATGAAAGCTTTGCAATTTCATTGATACATATACTACATTTTGGTACTGAGTCCTGCGTTATAGAGTAGCCATCATGAGTGCGCATCTGGCTAGTCTAGAACAAGGCTCGATCCGTACCAGTTTTCAGCGGTGACGCGTTCTGGAGTGGGTCAACTCGAATTACGCCTCAACCGGCTAGAGAGGAGTCTCGAGCGCACATTGCTGAAACGACAAAGCTTTTGGTCATGGAAGACATTTGAGGATGATTAGATGTTGTACGTCCATCACTCAAGGCGCAGCAACATGGGAGGCAGTTCAGTGTCACATGGTTTGATGGTTATAAGGGACTTGTGGTCCAAAGATTGTTGATGAACGCTCGCTTTCGTTGAGGTTTGCCGCCCGGCTGGTCGGCCACAGCGCCAAACTCCGCACTGCCTAACGACCACTGCGTAGAACACGTACATTGTCGCGATCTGGATGTTGTCGCAGCGCAACGGGGGCGATCTTAAGCCTCCGACTCTAGGAAGTATTGAACTGCTTCAAGCCAATGCGGATGCGGCAAACGGGTCCGAAGTGTGGCGCATCAATGTGACGAGCTACTGTAAACCGGCCCTAATTCGGATTTTTTTCCGAACTTTGCACTCTTGTCTTTTGTGGCGAGGCTCATTGATGGTAGTCGATGACAGGCAGTAGCATGCTTGACAGAACATCTGGAAGTGTTCACCAAAGTGTTGAGTTATTATATTCCTCGCGTTGTACTTATACATTACATGAAAATGTACTTGCTCATAGTTGCCAAAGCGCACGTTTTAAACGTAATGCAATAAACTGGCGCGGAGGGACCACAAAACCATCACTTCAGCGTAATCAGCCGCTTTGCGGTTCTATTGTCTTGTACATGTACCCGATCTTTGTCTGCATATTTGACTCTCTACATACCAAGTAAATTCCATATCCTTAAACACACTCCGCAATCGTAGGCATCTCCACCTTGTTCAGGTTATTCGAACGGATGGATGAAAGGCATGGCGGGATCTTGCGAAACCATGACCTTGTCGCCCTGACTCTTCCGCGAGGCAGTTGAGCAGTATGATTCTCTTCCGAAGTTCGATGTTCCTAGGCCAATCAGATTCGATGTGCGAAACATTGCCTAAAACATTACAACCAGAGCGCGCGGCTATCACCTGCTATTCTTATCTCGTCTAAACTGTAGGAATTATAAAGACAGGCCGAGTGATTGTTTTTGCAGTTCATTTTGTGCCATTATTGCATCTTGTCTAATATTCTTGTTGCACAAGCGATCGCATCGCCTGTTCAGCCATTTTCTAGTCTGCGTGACAACAAAGATGCCCTCCAACAAGAGCCGATTATATATTGCTCTGTATCCCAGTGGTGTTGTAAATAACGAGGAACGCAAGTGAGCTAGATGACCGTCTGAACCCTCATAACATATCTTGACTACTTTAGATACCACTGGGGCTTCTTGATTGGACCCAAAGCAGAGCGCAAAGACGTGGTCCCAGGAACACGTTACCATGTCAAAAACTCCCCTCTGGGGTGGGTTTACGAAGAAATTCCATTGGAGAATGTCCGAACCACAAACAGCCTCTTAGCGCGTATTCTCATTGCGAAGATCGAAGACGAGCAGCGGCTGATTAGCCTATTTCGCGGACTTCCAGTCACCCAGGGCGACACAAACTGGAGATGCCGTACTTGGATCGCTAGTGGCCTGGCTGAGATCGCAAAAGATGGGGGGTGTGTTGGCACTGCCGAGCTGAATTGGGAGAAGATAGAGGCGTTCGCAAGACAGTATGTGCGAGAAAAGACTGCTAGTGGTCGTTATCAGTCCGCTGCGGATTTGCTGAAACCGAAGCCGACCTGGGATATGCTTGAGAACAGGGAAAGCGTACCCTAGACGCTTCTGATCGCGAAAGATTGTACACGAAGAATTGTTAAACCTGTAGCGTGCCCCTTTGTAGTCTTTTTTTCTTAGCCTTAGCATTGCGAGTAGATTGAACATCCCACGGATGCATGTGCATTAAGCACCAGTCAACAATCATTTATTCACCCCACCATTTATTGCGCACTTCCTCCATCTTGAGCTCTTCAGCGCGTGGTCGATCGAGGATTTTAACAAGCATGCCCTGCCAATCCGTCCTGGTGACGTTACCAAACCAGGCCGAGGTGTATTCCCAATAGTGTGGATACCATCCAGAAAACTCCCAATCGATAACTCCAACCACCTTGCCCTCGCGTACAAGGATATTGAACGGATTCAGATCGCCATGGGTAAACTTTGGCAGTGGCCAAGGTCCATCTTGTTGGCTAATCATCTCCTGGAGGTCATGCCAATCCTGGTCCTTCTCCCGATCTTTAAGGTCTTCAGGTTTCAAGTCTCGTCGGAGCCAAAAATGAAAGTCTTGAATGTTCTTGAATGGGCCGAAACGCGGGTTTCCACGAGGTATGCGAGAGTCGTACAATGAGCCTCCAATACAGCTCTCCACACTTGTGCCTGGAGGTTTCAGAGAGCGCAGCTCTTGGAGGATCCCTCTCAACTGCGCGAAGACATCTTCCATTGATTCGTCAGACAAGCTTTTCCAGGCTTTTGGTAGTTCCTCGCCTTGGATCCTTTCCATAACGATGTAAGCTCTATTTTTGTGCAAAAAAGAACAATACACCTTTGGAACAGGAATAGCAGTATTCTCAGACAGATATTTCATTGTTGCACCTTCCGTTAGGTGGATCCGACGCCCTGTTTTGACAATTTTGTGTTTCGAAATCGGGATACAAAGACCATCTTGGGAGTAAAACTTTGCCGTTGTATGTAATGCCAGTCGTGTTAAAAAACGACGAACAAACGTGTTATTAATGGCAAGATGATCAGTGCCATTGTGCTGAGTTTCTATGTTGTATTCAGGTGGAACATACAAGGATGCCATCCTGGGATTGTGCAGTACGTCAAAAGAGGCTACTTTGTCTCGAGTGAAACAGAAATGCACAAGAAGGACGGTGGTCGGCACTTTTGGGACCGACGAGATGTAACAGCTGCAGGTGCGAACCGATTGTTGTATGGGAAGCGCTCTCAAGGATACGAGCCAGCCGTTTCGCGAATCGTATGCGCAAGGAGCAATCTGCCTACTCGTAAGGGCGCGGCAAAGATCTATAGTTCATGCAATGATAGTAGGGCTGCAGCGCTACCTAGGCCTGGGAAAGCGAGTGACGGCAGCATAGGGAGTGTTGTGTTGAGCCTGCCGTCGATCCCGAAGCAGACGCGCCGGCTGACGTGATCGTTGCGCCAGCCACCTCCGCCACAAGCCAGATCATAGAATGACACTTGGCATCATGAAACACAACATGCATATCCCGCCGCTGTTCGGAGAAATAACACATGCCAAACGCGATTAGCTATAATATCGGGCTGCTTTCAAGATGCGAAGTGCCGTCCGTCGATAGTAAAGAGCACGTAACGGTGCGAAGTAATGTTTTACTCGACTACGCTTGGATGAGACTGCATTGGACTCATTGACGGTCGCTAATTTGAGCGTCCTGCTCATCGCGCGCCAGTCAAACAATGCTGTTGTAACCACCGGCTGATGTTTGCGCTGTTGCTTCAACGAGGTTGGCTGCAAGTTCAAACCATGATACACCCGCGCCTGAATCAGCACGAGCGGTGTCATGCCTTAAGATAAACGATCTATACTATGAGGTTCCCCGCAACAAGATTAATTGTTGCAGGACTTCGCTTTCAACAGCAAATAAAGAGCAGGGCGGGACTCGGCTATCTATTCGCTTCCAGCATTGTTTCGCGTCCACCTATCAATGCTATGAAAGTGCCACCGGGGAGATGCTGGTCGGGAACGCCACCGAACGGAAAATTAAAGGACGCCATTTCATCTACTGAGAAAAGCTTAACCCTTGGACAAGCAATATATATTTCTTCCGAAAAGCTTAATGGGTTGGCTAAGCAATATGGATCTATTGTGAGAATCTTGATCTGTGAGTGGACTAAGCGAGAATAGTCACGATCGAGGAAGGCACAAGACACCATTTGCAAGGCGCCAACCGAAATTAGGGCTCACGAGCCAATCACAACTTCCTTATCCCGCTCGTTTACGAGTGTTGACATCGGGCAGTTCGAGATTGACAACAATACCCATAAGCGTTTCCCGGCATCGAGTTCTGGTAATTGTTTGGTGGAACGTATCGACCTAGCTGCTACCGAGTATGGGACAGCCCCGGCGACTCAAAATGAATGCGCCTTGTATATAAAGAGTAGTGGATCGAGGTAAGTGAGAGCATCTTCTTCGTTGTAGAACGTTCATACTCTACTCACCATGGTCTCCTTCACTGCTTGTCTCGTTGCTTTTACGGCTGCTGTAGGAGTCATCGCTGCTCCGGCCGAGGCTCCCACCGACATTACCATCTCCAAGCGCAGTACTCCTAACAGCAAGGGCATGAACAATGGCTTCTACTATCAGTTCTGTACGCAGATTTCTCCTCATCACCGGCAGGGTTGGACTGACAAGATACTCAGGGACTGATGGAGGAGGCGGCACTTCCACCTACACGAACAAAGACGCCGGCTCATACTCGGTCACATGGACAAAGATCTCCGACATGACATCTGGCAAGGGCTGGCAGACTGCCACGCCCAGGAACATCACTTTCGACGGTAAAGTGAATGGACAGGGCAACTTCTACTTTTCCATCTACACCTGGTCGACCAAGGGTGAGAACTACGTGAGTCGTTTGCGCTCCATTATTATTCCGTCCTGAGCCCTTGGCTCACGGTTCTAGATTCTTGAGGATTATGGCAACTACAACCCTTGCAGCCAGGGTAAGAAGGTTGCGACCATCACGAGCGATGGCAGCAGCTACGAGATCTGCACCGTGGATCGCGGGAACAACTACATCCAGAACTGGTCAATTCGCCAGAACAAGCGTACCAGTGGCACCGTCACAACCGCCAATCACTACAACGCTTATGCTGCTCACGGCTTGACTCACAACCCCCTTAGCGCCGCCGCTTACCAGATCGTATCTACTGAGGGCTATGGTGGCTCGGGGTCAGCTGATGTTACGGTGCATGCCTCTACTTGAGATATTATGGAAGTATGATCTCCACACGTGTCGAGGCTATTGCATGCGGAGAGAAGATGAACACTTTGGAAAGTGTAGAGTGTAGCACTATATGTAGCGACGAAATACTACGTATAACTACGAGATGCAATATGCGCAAGCATCAAGAAAATGCTCAGTCCATGCGGATGTACGAGCAGATCATAGTCAAAAAGCCGGTCGGGAGATAATCACGACGGCAAGTTCGCAAAGGCTTATCAAACACCACAGCAATGCAAATGATCACCACAAAATTGTTGTGTTTCAATCGGGTAGGCACGGAGAGCTTTCCGAGATAAATGAGACAGACGGGCGTAGTAGATGACGTCAATTGTTGTGTTTCAGTCGCTGGTAGGGTAGTAAAGCCCACGCCTGGAAGTCAGACCAGCTGGGCCAATCTAGAAACATATTCATGGAACGTTACAGAATCTTGACTTGGTCATTACTCTGCGTACGTAGCGACCACTTGGCGAACGATCCGCAAACAGGCTCACATACCTGATTCATTCGCCTGAGAACTGATCTGAATTGAGGGGTCGGCTGCCAATTGTTCGCCAATTTGTCCGTCGTGTTGAAACTGCAACCATGTGTAGGCACTACTCACCTTGCCTATCAGCGACGGCCGCAGGGGCACTTTGGGCTCTGTTTTTGGTATCAAGCAATGAGTTGTGACACATTGTTGATCGCGATCACCATGCCCATCCTGAAGGAGTTTGTGATTTATTCTCATGAGTTTAGCTACTTTGCGACGCTAGCCACAGTGCAGTATGATGCTTATGACGAAATAGATGCAAGAGAGTTTGCGCTTTGCTTGTGAATGATGAAGTCAAACTTTAGTGCGGAGCAAGTAACATGCTGTGCCATCCCTATACAGTGGGAAATGACCACTGAATCATGATCGTATTATATTTTCCCCTGGTTTGATGACCATTGCGACTAGACATGTCTTCTCTGATCGCATCGTGACACAATTTCCATGGCAAAACTCTGGCTGCAAGTCATTGTCAGACGCCACTATAATCAGGCACTGTAATCAGCTCTTGCGGTTGAAGCCATTCCTTCCATTAGTTTCATATACCTGTAAGGTTGCGGTCATACTCTGGGCAATCTTGATTTGCCCGAGACCAAAGATGACGTCTCTGTGGTACAACTTACGCCTATGCCGAACAAAACCGCAAAGCTGAAGTGAGACTATGGGTTTCTTTTTATCCACCCACCGCACGGATCGATGAGTTCAAGATGGAGACTGCAGCCAATTGCACTAACGGTCTCGGTGCCCAGTGTTGTACATAATTGCCATATGCGCCTCGATACTTCATTTTCTTCGTTGTACCGAGTACCTCACGTCCACAGCATAGTGCCACTAAAACTTCATGTAATTCTATGATTCGAATCTCAGCCATGATGGAATGGTCTGTCGATATGGGGTACCACAGGCACTTGTGAGCGAGCTCAAGGAGGTGATGTTATCCTGCTCGAATCCCATGACCCAATTTTAGTAGCACTGACCGACGAGTATAAAAGATCTTCATAATTTCTCCGTCACCTCATCTAGCATCTGCAAATTCCTCTCCAAACTTCAACTCTTCGCAATCACCACTAGCGCTATCATATTACCACCTCAACGACTTCCTTTCGATCATACCAGTCCCCCAGCTATGTTTCATTTCAATGTAGTTGCGGTTATGCTGGTGGGCTTCACTCTACAGATGGGCAATGTCGCAGCTCTATCCATGCCCAGAGCTGTGTCAGGCCTCGACAACGTGCGAAGACTTATACGCAATAATTTGTTCAAGCTGGACTGACAGGATCTAGTTCGATGGCCTGGGCCTCATTGGATTCCCATATAATATCACCCAAGACCGTTTCGGTACCCTCCAGTACGATCCTGAGATCTTGGCTACCACCTTCGGAGGCGCCACACAAAAGGTGTTTTCCGTAGGTATCAAGCCAGAATCTGGACTCAATGAAGCCGTTTTCAGATCCGATGTTATCCTTTCCTCGCCTAAAAAATGCGTTCTTCTTAAGTCGATGTACTTTGGATGCAACCAAAGAGGTGTTGAGCCGGAGATCAATTTCCCTCTCTCGTGCGATATCAAAATTGAAGCCCTCGGACCAAAGCAGGCAGATGGGACGGAGGAGGTTCTTTACACCACAATGAAGTCCTTCGTCCCCAAATTGCGTGTGGGTATAATGCCACTCAAGATCTTTTCGCCCATGGAGGAAGTAGTCATCGACCCTAAGCCCAAAGTCGCATCGAAGTATAGAGTGAGCGCTCTTTCAACCGATACGAGAAGAGCCAATGCTTTCATTAAGCTGGTCGAAGATTCGGGAAATCTGCTGGAACCATTGCTGAAAATTCTTGGATTGACCCTAGGTGAGCTTGTGGCGAACTTAAAGGCTCTGCTTGTGAAGGCCGGCGATGAGTTGGTGGATCTTCTCATCGATAACGTTACTTACGAGACTGACGTGGACTGCCCGTTATTGGGCTCCTAAACTGGACTGGACTGGAATATTTCAGCACTGCGATTGCAATGGGAGAAACGGCGCTTGGATAGTGGTATCCAGCGTAGGACTGTCTTTACCGTGCCCCAATCCTTTTTGGCCTACGTCCCTCTTCATGCAATTACATCAACAGAAATTGCATTCTCTATGCAATTGAATTAAAAAATGCTATGCTCTTTTCTGCTGCTCTTCAAACCGAGCTTATCTTTTCTTGCATCCTCTTGAACAACGACATGGTTTTGGGGAATTTCTGCTGCAATCTCGTGCGCATCTGCCAAAATACCGAGGGCTGGCACAAGGGAGCTTTCGAGTAGATGTATGCAATCTGCTCCTGTCCCACCTTTATTTATCTTGATCTTTCCATTACTGAATACACGATATAGATTGCTCTCCATTATCATGTTATGATCATATGAGTCGCAAATGTCTCGGCACGCTTCTTTCACATCTTTCTTCCTAGCATCATCCAACTCGCATTGCAAATTGCGGAATCTTTCGTTCTGAGAATCTGCTTCTTCCTTGTGTTGCCGGCTAAGTATGAAGGTAGTTGCAGAACATCAGCCGAATACGAATTGCTTTATTGATCCCAGGTCGCCAAGATCATAGCCAGCGTACCTCATCAACACCTCGTGCGCGGAAGCTTGATGGCCATTGACTTGGTCTCGTGCAAGACGCGGCCTGTCATTGGTAATGTATTGTTATTGAGCATAGTACACCTACTCTTAACGCGAACGAGGCTTATATGAGTGAGTCTGGAGAGCGGTCTTTCCAGATCTGTTCTAATGTTCTCTATTCATAGATCATGATGATTTCCAACAGCACACCCTACATTCCCTTCTTCGTTACCCATACAAAAAATAGATAATTTGAAGGAACCCATCATCAGCAACAACCTCATGTGCAGTAGAATGTTGTGGAGTGACCTGCCATTACCTCACCCTTTTTAAGCCTTCGATGAGAATTTCGAAAGCAGATCTATGAACACATCGTCCATGGCATACTTGCTCAATTACAAAATTTGCGATGATGGTGTCTGGAGGAGACGCCCTTATTCCCGTCATGCTATGGTCACATGGTCGAACGATCACTTGTCGCACTGGATCATGAGGACATTTAGGGTTCACGGCTAGAACATTTAGGTTCGATATCTTTGTAAGCGCCATGATTGCGAGACCAAGGGACTTGGCATTGGCAATAATACTGTTGTATCCAACGACGCTGTCACCATCAATGCCCTCGCCCAGTATACAATGCTTCTTCCTCATTACCTCACACTTCCAACGGCAGCTACTAAGTGTCCAGTGCAGTCTTCTGAAGAAAACTCTAGCAACACTAGACTTTCCACGATTGCAAAGCACTGCGGCGCAAATATTGATGTCTTAGCGAGAATTTACGTACCTGAGCTCAAATCAATGAAGCCTACCTACATTTTGTATTCCTGATCAGAATTACGCACGGAAATGCCTCCCTGACACATTCAGACAAATGGGGTAGCGTACCCTCTGAACAATGAACCAGAGCTACCTATTGCAGCTGTGCACAAGCTAAATGATCTCCTATTGTTCTCGAAAGAGACACACTATGGTGGACGATTTGATGAAGAAGTGAAATCGTGAAATAAATATATGCTAAACATTGTCTGTAAAGTGCAAAAGCCAAGCGTCAACGCTCTACAAGACGAACACTCCTGAAAGGTAACGCCAATGAGTATAGTACGGACTGAACCCGGCTTCTGGATACTAGATTCTCAGCGCACGTTTACTTGCTGGGCCAGTACTGTAGCTGAGATGGTACTGTGCAAGAAGAATAAATCATCTTTGACAACTTATACGACATATATGTTTAGTAGGACTTCGGTGTGATTGTAACCTAGGTACATGTTCATGAGAATACCTGCGAGTAGACCTAAGTATTTGCTGGTCAAATTCTGGCGTACTGTTGTTTGGCTAGGCCAAGAGACGGAAGTGTGTCGTCCCGCAAACTTGGGACCACAACAACTTACAAAAGTGGAATCGTGACGTGAACAGCAAAGGATTGGTGGGATGTGGTAGCCATCAGTAGAGAGAGAAGGTGACAGTATAAAGCCTTGTGATCGCGTAGAGGTAAAGAGGGGTCAAACAGGCCATAGTGATGGCCTGCAGCTTCGCTTACCAACAGAATGCGATACGGAGCTCGGCTTCAGCCTTGGGCGCTTACACGGCCAGCCGTCCACCTCTTCAGGCTTTCGATCCTTTTTCCCCCTCATTTTGCGCTCTTCGATCAAAGAGCTCCCTCGTACGGACCTGCTGGTCTGGTCTAGTCTAGCCAACATGCGCCTCCTGCAACGCAACGACGGCAAATACGTTTTGGAAGAGTTCATAGGCGAGGCTATCCCCCGTTATGCCATCTTGTCCCATACGTGGGGCGCAGATCACGACGAGGTCACTTTAGCAGATCTCGAGAAAGACACAGGCTCTCCCAAGGCAGGATACAAGAAACTTCAGTTCTGCGCAGACCAAGCTGCCAAGCATGGCATCCGCTACTTCTGGGTAGATACGTGCTGCATCGATAAGGCGAATAATACGGAGCTCACTGAGGCCATCAATTCCATGTTTGCTTGGTACCGCGACGCTGCTCGATGCTATGTTTATTTGTCAGACGTTTCGGTCGACAATTCCACGAGCGACCCGCCCGTCCAGCAAGAATGGTACCCAGCTTTCCAGCAAAGTAGATGGTTCACACGAGGCTGGACGCTGCAAGAGCTAGTGGCGCCTGTATCGGTCGAATTCTTCTCAGTCGAGGGTCAGCGACTGGGCAACAAATACTCGCTGTTGAAAGAGCTACATGACATCACCGGTATCAGTATGGAGGCTCTTCAGGGGACCCCACTTGACGAGTTCAGCGTCGACGAGCGCATGTCATGGATAGGGCAGCGGAAGACGAAGCGCGAGGAAGACATGGCATACTCACTACTGGGTCTCTTTGACGTGTTCCTGCCGCTCATCTATGGAGAAGGTCGAAAGAAGGCATTTGCGCGGCTGCAGAGGGAGATCAACGTACTCTCTGAGGAGAAACGCGCCTCTGTGCCTCAGACAGAGACATCGCACAACCAAGGCCAAGCCACACATTCATACCATGGGCCTGTGTTTCACGGACCCATATCAGGCCATTATGTGATACCTGGTACACACGTGGCAGGGGGTACAGTCAACTTTACTTTTGCAGAAGGACGCGATACCCGTAGATAGAAGTGAGCAGAAACATGATAGCCAAATCAGCAGCCATTTAGCTTGATGGTCCGCTATCTTTGACTTATTTGAGAAGTAGCTAGCGAGCGCAGAGATCTCAGCGGGCTTGAGCAAATAGTTCTGGTCTTTCCCGCGCAATACTGCCCTGTCTGGTACTAGAACTTGGTCTCGGCGGCACGTAGATACGACAGGACTAGCCTTGTTGTATCCGTGAACGACTGCTTGAAGCGTTCCCTGACTAAGCGATTGGACAGCATTGACGTTGATGGTAAGTGGTAGAAGAGCAGCCGATCCGAAAAGCGGCATGGATGTTGTTTAGTGTAGTTAGAAAGCGATACCTCGTATCCGCAAGGACTCAGGACGGTTGGCTCGAGCAGCTCTCAGCCTTGTCACAATGATTGGGCTGACAGCACATCGCTGCAAGCGCCCGCTTCTCCTCAGCCGCCCCAGGTTCAGAAGAACTCCTTCGCACCTGCTCCCTACTCTAAGATCAGATGCAGCACACAAGCGAGTTCCATGGGCCGGTTGATGGCCAGTATGTGATACCAGGTACTCACACGGCAGCCGGCGGGACGACCAACTTTAACTTCGGCTGTCCGCCAACACAGGGTAAGTTAATTGGGCTTTGACATTGACATGTCTCCGCACTCAGACTAGCACACAGAACGGATCGTTCGACCGCGCGAACCCTTCTCGACGGCTCCGTTCGCGCCGGACCCTGACTTTGTCGACCGGCCTGACATCGTCGCGTGGGTGCGCGACAAGTGCGCGAAAGCGGGCGCGCGAGCAGCGCTGGTAGGCCTTGGTGGGGTCGGGTACGTCAACCTCGACGCAGACGCGGCCACTACAGCGCTGACAGACTGAGCGCAGCAAGTCACAGCTCGCCCTTCAATACGCCCACAGTATACGCGATGCAAACCCGCAGACGTTCGTGTTTTGGGTGCACGCCAGCACCCGCGCTCGGTTTGAGGAAGCGTACAGAGACATCGCAAATCGGCTGCAGCTGCCGGGGGCCAGCGATCCCAAAGTGAACGTGCTACCCTTGGTCAGCGACTGGCTGCGGGATGAGACAAACGGGCAGTGGGTCATGGTCCTCGATAATGTGGACGATGTGCAGACCTTCCATCCGTCGCGGAAGCGCCAGCGAGACGAGCCAGACGCCGGGGTGCAGCCACCGCTAGCTACCTTCCTTCCCCAGAGCCGCAATGGAGTGATACTGGTCACATCACGGAGCAAAGATGCCGCAGTCAGGCTGGTAGGTGGCTACAATCAGATCAAGGAGGTGCTTACTATGGACGAGGGCCAAGGCATGGAGCTTCTTTACAACAAGCTGGACAATCCGCCGGCCAAGGAGATTTCTGCTCAGCTGCTGCATGCGCTCGACTGTATACCGCTCGCTATCACTCAGGCGGCTGCGTACATCAACCGGCGTGCGGGCATGTCGATTGCACGCTATCTAGACGAGTTTTCGAGGAACAGCAAGATGCGAGAAAGCCTGCTCAAATGGGACGCTGACGAGCTGCGTCGCGACGGGAGCGCGTCCAACTCGGTAGTGACAACGTGGCAGATGTCTTTCGAGCAGATCCAGCGGGAGAGGCGGCCGGCTGCGGACTTGCTGTCGCTGATGAGCTTCTTCAACCCGCAAGGCATCCCTGAGTCGACACTTCGAAGTTACAACAGGGACGCTGCTGGGGCGGCTACTACAGATGACGAGGTAGCCGCCGATGATGCATTTAACGAGAATTTGGACCTCTTGCGGGCGTACTCCTTAGTATCAATGACAGCTGAGAGTGATACATGCGAGATGCACGCTCTTGTGCAATTCTGCACACAGGTCTGGCTATCCTCGTTCGGCGACGTACAGCACTGGGACCACAGGTTTATAGCGCTAATGAGACAAGAGCTGCCTAATGGAGACTACGAGAACTGGACGAAGTGCCAGAAGCTGCTCCCGCATGTAGAACGACTCTTTCACAAAGAGCCAGTTGCTGAAGACATCCAAAAGGCATGGGCACATGTACTAACAAACGCGGCGTGGTATCTGTATAACATAGGCAGCTACCATAGAGCGCAAGCAGTAGCAATCAAGGCAGTGAGGGTTCGAGAGCATGTGCTTGGGATGAACAATTCCAAAACGCTAGACAGCGTTAGTGTGCTAGCAATGGTGTTGATGGAACAAGGCAAGTATGAGGACGCAGAGAAGCTACACCAGCAAGCGCTGGCAGGGACAGAGAAGGAGCTGGGAGAGCACCACCCAGACACGTTGACAAGCCTGAGCGACCTAGCGTCAGTGCTGCAGTGTCAGGGCAAGTACGAGGAAGCAGAGCAGCTAAACCAACGGGCGCTGGCAGGGAGAGAGAAGGAGCTAGGAGAGCATCACCCAAGCACGTTGACAAGCGTGAACAACCTAGCGTTAGTGCTGCAGGATCAGGGCAAGTACAAGGATGCAGAGAAGCTACACCGACGGGCGCTTACAGGGTGGGAGAAGGAGCTGGGAGAGCACCACCCAGACACGTTGACAAGCCTGAGCAACCTAGCGTCAGTACTAAAGCAACAGGGCAAGTACAAGGATGCAGAGAAGCTAGACCGACGGGCGCTGGCAGGGAGAGAGAAGGAGCTGGGAGAGCACCACCCAGACACGTTGAGGAGCCTGAGCAACCTAGCGTCAGTACTAAAGCAACAGGGCAAGTACAAGGATGCAGAGAAGCTAGACCGACGGGCGCTGGCAGGGAGAGAGAAGAAGCTGGGAGAGCACCACCCAGACACGTTGACAAGCCTGAGCCACCTAGCGTTAGTACTAAAGCAACAGGGCAAGTACAAGGATGCAGAGAAGCTACACCGACGGGCGCTAGCAGGGAGGGAGAAAGAGCTAGGAGAGCACCACCCAGACACGTTGACAAGCGTGAACAACCTAGCGTTAGTACTAAAGCAACAGGGCAAGTACAAGGAAGCAGAGCAGCTACACCGGCGGGCGCTGGCAGGGAGCGAGAAGGAGCTGGGAGAGCACCACCTAGACACGTTGAGGAGCCTGGGCAACCTAGCTTTAGTGCTGCAGGATCAGGGCAAGTACAAGGAAGCAGAGCAGCTACACCGGCGGGCGCTGGCAGGGAGCGAGAAGGAGCTGGGAGAGCACCACCCAGACACGTTGACAAGCCTGAGCAACCTAGCGTTAGTACTAAAGCAACAGGGCAAGTACAAGGAAGCAGAGCAGCTAAACCGACGGGCGCTGGCAGGGACAGAGAAGGAGCTGGGAGAGCACCACCCAGACACGTTGATAAGCGTGAACAATCTTGCACATCTTCTAGAATCCCTAAAGCGCTACTCAGAAGCGGCAGAGCTATACCAAAGAGCATACAAAGGGCGTGTACAGATGCTTGGCTCTCAGCACCCAGATACTATTGCTTGCGGCGATGACTTCTCTGCGATGCAGCAGGAGGCAAAAGAGGCTTTGTTGGCAGAAAATGATAGGCAAGTGGACGAGCGGGACTTGTAAAAGAGATTGGAAGCATTGCATTAAACGACCTCTACCAAGGGCTTGGCAAAGGCTTAATTCGGGGCCGCACTCCGTCTACCAATGCTTGCAACACCATCGTTCTATTGCGACCTGAGGATTGCGAACAAGGAAACCTAAAGTCCAAGTGGATCGCACTCGATGCTGCAAGCGGTTTGCGGAGAGAATTCACATGCAAGACTTTGTGTAAGCGATGATGACGGTCTTGTTCGTCGAATGTCAACACAATGAACCACAGTCAATGTGCCGAAGCATCGGCAGCTGTATTGAGCTGCAATCGACCATAATACTGGGTGCCCATGAGATGACAAGACCTGGAAGACCGCGCGATAAGCTCAATTCCAGGGCTCATCGATTCCTTCGCCACATCTCTCCGCCGGTAACCATGATTACAGCTCTGCAGTTCTTCGCGTACTTGATAACGTGGACAATGTATCCTCTAGGTATCACTTCTAGTCTGGTCAGGATATACGGCTGCAGATATGTCACACGCATCTGGAAGCCGGACGACTACAGGGGCGTTCTTGTGGGGGTGACACTGGTGGGCGCGTTGGCCTTCTGGCAAATTGGCCTAAATCTCAATTGTGGAGGGTAAGTCGGCCGGGTTGAACACTATCTACTGCGCATTGAGCTCACATACCTTACAGACACCTACCGAATAGATGCAACTACTTTGACCCAAGCGGTGACCTCGTCAGGGTATGTCCGCGCCTCGACAAAGCAGCCCATGAACTTAATCAGTACAGTATCTCTATATTCTGCCAATCTACTACGATTTCATGCATTTCCTCATCAAAAGCGCCTTTCTGGCATACTATCTGCGCCTCTCTCCGAATCGCACTTTTCGGCTATGGGTGGGTGTCGGCTTTGGCCTCGTGTACGGGTCGCTCCTCATTGGCATCATCATCCTCGTCTTTCAATGTATTCCTATCTCAGCAGCCTTGAAGCTGGTCGATCGCTTGAGAGCCCAATGCATGAACCGACAATTCGTTCTGTATGCGCCAGCTGCCACGGTAAGTATACCATCTCGTTGCCTTCGGTTTTATTACTGACTTGACCAGAACATCGTCCTCGACATCTATGTCTTCATCCTCCCCATCCCGACTCTTGCTCGCTTGCAGATGCCACGGCGCAAGAAATGGGGCGTCATCGCCGTCTTCCTCTTCGGCGCTGCATCTGTCCTCATGAGCCTGATCCGGTTCCACTCTGTCCAGCGCCTCTTGAACCTCCAGACCACATCGGACGGCGTCGGCGAGATCATCATCGTCGTAGCGCTCGAGCTCAACCTCGCCGCCATCGCAGTCAACTTGCCCGCCATCCGCGCGATCTGGGTAAAGCGGAAGAACGACCGCAGGGCCGCGGTGCTGTCGAGTGACCAGTATAGCAAGACTGGAGGCAGCCTGGGTACGACTACGACGGCGCCGACAATACCCCGACTCGCGCGCGACGAGCAGATTGTGAAGGCTACGAGGATTGAAATGACCTCGTATCCGAATCCGTTGCGCGATTCGCCGCTCTCGGGTAGTCAGGAAGAGTTGTGGAGGAACATTGATACCCCTAACGACAATGTGCCAACTCGGCATAGGACGATCAATGGTGGGAATGAGCGATTTTCTTCGATCAATCTGTCGTAGGTGGCCTGGAGCACGAGAGTGTGGGGCAAGCGGCGATTTGTATTTGTTTTCGAGTCGTGCTAATAGATATTCTTGCTGAGTATGTTTTGGTCGACCATATAAACTTTTCGGTATACTTTGGAGCAGCTTGAGTGTTCGTTTGGTGGAACAATACGTTTCTCCATTCTTGTGATCGACGAGCATTCCTCCGGAGTCTTTGCAATTCTAGCATTGACTCAGTACGGGCGCCCCACGAAGATGCTGCCCCTCCAATGCGCACAGTGACTGAGCGAATTAAACCAGTCACAACGACATCGTTGAGTTCAAACACATTTGCTTTCTTTCCCTTGCTCTCACTCTGCCACTAATGACAGGGGCCGGGCATGACAGGGGCCGGGCATACCGGGGCTCACTGCAAAAGGCACGGATTGGAGATTTCGACGACCCTTGTCAGCTTGATAGTCCGCGCACCGTGCCGCTTCACAAGCCTCGGATTCCGCATCATTCTCTCCGTACCATCTACATATTCATCTATCAAACGGTGTTAACTTCGTTGCTTGGCGTGTCTTTATCCGCTACACCAAGTTCGGTGCAGTGCTTTTCCCTAAGCTTGATCGACTTCTCATAAGGTACACAGACAGAACCAAGGAGAGCCACGGCCGTTGTGGTCAGCCAAACCACCCGTAAAGCTCGCATATAGACTTCCTGCACTTGTCGTACCATGCATACACGTCCTAGGCGCCGCAACCTCTCCCTGTCCGCAGCTAAGGCGTAAGCTCCTTCACCTCTTAGTATCTGCCGGATGTGATCATTGGGCGCCAGGTACAGATAGCGATCCACTTCGCCGTTGTGAACGATACCTGCCATGGCAACACCCCACACAAACCTCAGAGATCGAAGCGAAGAGCATGTTGCAGTTGCCACAGCTACATTGCTCTGATCCAGCGGTGCCAGCATGCTTGGTATAGTCGATGTATAAGTTAATGCTATACCAGTCGAAGACAATATCTGAAAGTCGATCCAGTCTGCTCGCGTGAGTTCAGCGTTAAGCATGGAAAATAGCCCCGAGCCATTTGCTGTGAATCCGAGACCGAAAAATGGAGAAGAATGTAGCAGCCCATTTGAACAATGCCCATCCAGCAACGTCTGCGCCCGGAACCGTAGTTAGAGTGGAAGGGAGGTAGTAGGCACCAGAAAGAAGTGACGAAGATAGCTTTTCGGCCTGAATATAGAGCTGGATGAAGTAAGCAATGATCTTTAACGCGACAGGAATTAGAGGTACAAGGGTGTAGCCCGTGATGGAAGTCCGATTAGTGAAGAGATATGTTGACATGCTTAGAAACTTGCACAGCTTGGGTGTAGCTTGTTGGAGATGGAAAGCGACTGGGTCGCAAAGGCCGAGAACAAGCGGAAGAAGAATCCGCCATGAAGGTCAGGGATATTCAACGCCGCCCGTGATAAGAGCATATAAGAACGAGAACATTGCCGGAATGAAGATGGTGGTACCAAGGTATTCAACGCGTTGGAATGCGTGTGCCCAGGTTGGGCTACGAGTGTAATTGACTTTTAGGAGCAGAAGTAGCACGATGGATCCAAAGCTGGTAATTGAAGGGTTGAGGCTGAAAACCCAGCACCAATTGGCCTCAGTCAAAGCACTCCTTATAGAAGGACTAATTGTAGAATCTACTCCCGCAGTTGAAAGAACCGCAGTTGAATATCGATAAATGGTTCTTGCTTCATGGCTCTCAAAGCTTATCAGGCCGAGATGCTTTGCTTTGCGAGGTACGGTCTGCATCTTGATGCTAAGTTTCATCATGGGGAACATTCTGAACTAAGCAGAGTGGGTCAAGGAAAATGGATTCAAGGATCGATAGAGACTCGTGGTTGGTATGTTCCAATCGATTGATCGAAGCCTTTCCAAAGAGGGGAACTCCTCGAGTGATGGTATTCGGTTGCGCTTTGGGCTTCTTCTGCTCTAGTATATGCTACATGGATTTTACACCTCCTATTCAAGGTTCAAGTTAACAGATGCGGATTGCCTTGATACACAAAGCTCGGTCTTTTGTATGTTTCCAGTCCTTCCCGGCCCCATGTTTCTTCATCGTACACATTCACGTGTTGTGGCCCTTCAACCTCGCGAATGTAACCCAACGCGCACTCGTCGAATTTGACCTTTGGTTGGTTGTTGTAAAAATCATCAAACTTATGGATCAATGCATCCTTGAGGGTCTTTATGCCCTTTCCAGGTTGCAGGACGTTCCAAGGATCTCTGCAGGCGTCGCCCTTGCACGACTTTAGAACCATCATCAATGCGTCGAGTCGGTCAACGATCGACGCGAAGGAACGACCGGCGATCTCGTACCCATCTCTCTTGGCTTTGATGTCCTTGTCTTCGTCGTCATAGTAATTCTCCATTTGCCCAGGATCGCGGGTCATGTCGTAGTATTCCTTATCTCCAGTGCACCACACTGAGTAGTAAATACTATAATCTTCGCCTATTAAACGTAGGCCTTTATAGGTATTGTTCCGGATTGATAGAAGATAGCCGCCCCAGTCTTGTCCAGGAGCTGGTCGCGCAGTATCGGCATCTTCGTAACGGCCCCACAATCCTTCGGGAATGGCTCTGCCCCAGTACTCGATGTTAATGTGCTCTTGGCGGCCAGTAGTCTCAGCTTCAAGCGTGTCTTCCTTTGCCAAAGGGATAGCAGAACCATCAAAGTCATCCCGAGTTTTACCAGCTAGCTGCATGATGGTAGGCGCTATATCGGTGTGAGAGCTTACTATGTCGGTGGTATGTCCCTTTGGGACGCCCGGACCGCGGACAATGAGTGGGATGTGAATATCAGTGTCGTAGCCGCACTCCTTTCCAGCATGAAGACGATGTTGGCTTAGATGGTAGCCGTTATCTGTGGTGTAGAAGATATAAGTATCCTCAAGAAGGCCTTTGTGTTCAAGGGTCTTCACCAGCTTCTCTACCATCTCGTCCACAGACTGGAGGGCTCGGAGGCGGGATCGCTGGAACTCGTCGTTGTATTCGATGACCGTATCATTGAGTCGTGGCAACTTCTTAATCCATCCAGTGCCACCTTGCTTTTCCGGATTGAAGTTGTCATCGCGTGGAATCTTGTATTCCGTGAACAGATGTGCATGCCGCTCAGCGTATTCTGGCAGATCGGCTTTGTACTCGTCGGCTGGCTCAAGCTTGACCATGCTATGAGGTGCAATTGGTGCGATAGTCAGGAACCAAGGCTCGGAGTGCTGGGTGGCTTCTTCGAGAAAGCCGTAAGCCTTCTCAGCAGTAATATCCGGCGAGTACTGGCCCTTGTAGCTCACAGGTTTCCCTCCGTTCCGACTCATGTGAGCATTGTAGTACTCATATGTGTAGGGATCTAGAATGAAGTCGGACCCGTTATAACCACCTGCGTAAGGGGCATTGTAGTTGTCAACATTATGATGATTCCAGAGTTTTCCAGTGTAGTATGTGTTGTAGCCAGCCTGCTGCATCCAGACTGGAAGGTAGTCGTCGTTGATGCCCTCCCTCACTACCTTGGGATAGCCGCCTTGGATTCGTTAGTGGTTTGAGAAGATACGGAGCTGCCATATTCACCATAGGGAGCAAAAACATCTGTCACATTGGTGTTGTGGGCAGCCCTTCCTGTCCACATATTCACTCGGGAAGGACAACAAAGAGCCACCGTGCAGAAATGGTTTGCATACAGTGTGCCCTCATGTAGCAAATATTTCTGAAGAAAGGGCATGTGTTCCTTGTACTGGTTAGCTACATTTTTTTCCAGAACGAGCAATTGGAAAATAATACCAAGGATCGCATGTGCCAGTCTTGGTCATCCGTCAAGATGAAAAGGATGTTCGGCTGCTTTGCTGCCACGCATTTTAACGAAGACAGCACTGCCACGTACTGCAGCAACCTTTTTACCGTGACGATCATAGTGACGAAGACTATGGATTATTGTATTCAGTGATAGACGCAATCGTCGCATTAAATAGTGAAGATGTACCTTCCAGCCGGTGCTGTACCGGGCGTCGAGCTTCGGCATACTGCTAACATCCGTTTCGGCATTGACGTGCTTCGGTAACGGCTTAGTGTCATGCAAGGTCACGTAGCGCATCCACTACGAGGCAACGCCTAGCCTTGGGAGCCGACTCGGAAGACGTCTGCCAGCAGCGCCAGCCCCGCACTGATGCAGCATCGACTGGTAGCTGGCGATCGTGCAATCGTTAGCCGTACCAAAGACCTTCTCGCTTTGCACAATGCACTCAGTGGGCCGCATCCAGCTTCGTGACCATCGACCTAGAATACGACCCCACCATGGAAAGATCAACAACGAACCTCAGCGACGAGCAATTGCATCGCAAGAGGGCCTTCGACAGGGTTAACCAGAGGATCTCGAGAGCTCGAAAGAAGAGCCGCATACAAGAACTGGAGGAAGAAGTAGCCGGTCTCAAGCAAGGGTTGGCACGTTCGGAAATGCTTGTGCAACAATTACAGAATAACGAATCACGTCTGCGTGATATCATCAAGGCTGCGTGCGCCTCTTTACAGTCTGTTGATCACCACAACGGCTCGTCAATACTGCTTCCCGAGCAACCGCAGCCTGATGTTCACCGACCTGGACCGCGAACGAGCGAAACGGGCCACATCACAGAAGAAGCACAGCCGGCGGATGATGCTCAGCCATCACCACAACCAGACTTGGATACCACCAGAGCAACTTTGCCACAGGAAGAGACTCTGTCGATTCAAAACACTGGCGATCCCATTGAGCCGGCGGATGGGGTAACACTTCGAGATGCGAACACTGGTCTCAGCTTAGATCTGCAACTTACCGCAGAAAGCCACATGCTTGACTTCTGGGGAGACATATCAGGTAAGTTCTAACAGATTGACATGTCTGGATGATGCACACTCATCATACCAGCCCCTGATTTGAATGAGTTCAATACCTTTACGCTCGACTTGCTGGGTGCTGGCATGGCAACGAGCCCTTCGCTTTCTGGCGAGTCGTTTCCAGACAGATGGACCTCAGTACCATCAATCCATATCCCGCACCATGAGGAGACATATATGCTTCCAAGGTGGACTCGTCTACCACGCCACGTCGAAGCGACTGGGCAGCTTGATAAGGTTCTGTTAGACCTCATCACGTCATCTCGTCAACATTTACAATCTTCAGGCGAACAGCTAGAGGCTTCTTTCCCTAGTATAAAGTCGTTATTAAACCCTGCTATACGCGACAGTCAATACCCAATCTCTAATGCACTCGGTCAGCATGGAAAGGTAACCATGGCAGTCTCAGGATCACCGGAAAGGATTGCCTGCTTATACAATATGGCCCTGCTCTTACGATGGCTGATATCCCCTACTCAAAGTAATTTCGAGGCTATGCCCGGGTTTTTGAAACCCGTTGAGGCTCAATTGACGACACCGCATCCAATATGGATCGACACAATCGTTTGGTACGATTGCTGTCTTTGTCTGATGTACGATCGGGCTGACTTGTAGATCGCAGGCCGAAGGCACGCGAGCAGATTTTGCAACACATGGATTGGTCCGAGTTTGATGATTTGCGCCAGATCATTGGTAGAACAGTCTCAGTACACTGGCCTTATGACATTGCGAGTCTCCTGACTGTAGTATCACAAAACGAACTGCAATTGAGTCCATTATTCGAGAGCCATGTTCGACGACTGGAGAATTGGACAGTAGGTCCAGACCTTATGGAGAAATTCCCCTTTCTGAGTTGTGTACCCACAAGTATCAGCAGTCTGGAAATGGTAGGATAGATTGAACCGTTTACTCCCTCGCTACTGTCATTCAATCGATGCGAAGAATGAATGATGTACATAATTGGCATGCATAATGCTCTACGACTTCTATGCATCATACCAGAGTGTGCACCCACTATAACATACAAAATTAGGGGTCTCAACATGTTGCTGCCGGCTATTCGCACTTCAGGAGCCTTTCCGCAAGAGATTTCTTTCTTTCGTGAATACACCAAAGACTAATGCAGCCAATGAGGCTGCTAAACAAAGCACTATGACGGTTGAGCGGAAAATCGAATCACATCGCAAGATGACTTACTGAATACTTTCTGCGTCGCTGATATGTACGCTGGCATTATGAGCGTCCGTAAACTGTCTGGAACCTGTCGAATATAGTAAATATCACTCATAGCCTTTCGAATGATCTTCGCATATTGTGTTAGCAAATCATGAGGTATCGTGTGCAATTAGTAATTACCTTGGCTGAATCACTCCTCCCCTCCAATTTGTTCTTGAGACCCATTTGCAGAGCAATCTGAAATGCTGCAGCTGCACCACTGACGCCTGTCACCCCACCAATGTTGCCACTCAAGTACAGTCCAGACCCAACAATGGCTACTTCCTCAGGCTGAACCGCAGAAGTGAGACCTACAAAGACTGCAGAATGTGCTACTCCTGTAGCAAAGCCTGCAGGCATGATCAGGAAAGACTCGAAGACAGTAGTATCACCTCTCCAAAAGACGAGCAAGAGGGTGAATGATAATGCCGAACAGGTGCTGGCAAGTATGGTCGGAGCTTTATAGCTTCCGGTCCTGTTGGATGTTATTACGTTGCAACTTCAAGGATAATGTTCAGTCCTTGCCTTTTGATCCAAGCACCCGTCAAGAGGCCGCCAACCGTATTGCCTATCACTGCTGGAACAAGATAGGCACCGGCTTGTGCTGTCGAAGCGTTTTTGGTGACCTGGAAGTATATGGGGACGATGAACATCAACTGCAAAACCGAGTCAGCATCTTTGGTGGTCGTCAGAAATATGATTGTGCGCATGTGCATACCGCTGTCTGTGCCAGATTCTGATATAACAGAATGCTATACGATGTAATCACAACCGAACGAGTGAGAAGTCCAACAGGGAAGATCGGCTCCTTGGCAAAAGACCTCTCCCATACGAGAAACACCATTGAGCCAACGACAGCGACGCACCCAGAAACGATCAGAATTGGGTCTGTCCAGGCATACTTCTGGCCACCCATGTTGAGCGTGAACAGAGCACTGAGGATGGTACTGCTCATGAGCAATGCTCCCACAAAGTCGATTCGGCTGAACTTAGAGCGAAGAGACTGCTGAGATGCAGCGTCAGAGCTTTGTTTAGGCACTTTCAGGTTCCACTGAACTAATGCAATCGAGAGCATGACTGGGGGTATTTGCACGAGGAAAGCCCTGAAGAGATGTAAGATGATCGCTACAGCACAGAAATTGGGTGGGGGATACTCACCAGCGCCAGCCGATTGTTGAGGCAAGGTAGCCACCCACAACACCACCACACATTCTGCCAACAGTCTGAGCGACATTGACATAGCTTCGGTATAGGGCGACTTCGTGAAAGGGCAGCAGATCTGTCAAGAGTATAGACACCATGCATACCATGCCCGCACCACCCAAGCCTTGCACTGCTCTTGCACTGATGACCTGTGCCATCGATTGGCCAATGCCCGAGCCTAGAGTGCCGCAAGCGAACAAGACGTATGCTGCCTGCAGGCAGTTTTTGCGGCCAAAGATGTCACTGAATTTGCCAAACAGTGGCTGAGAGACACACATGGCTAGCATATAGCTCGATAATAGCCATGAACCACTTTCAAGATCATTGAACTCGGACGATATCTTGCCGTAGGTTGCAAGCACAAGCGAGGTATCTGCCTGAGATACAAAAACTCCTGTGCTATGTCAGAAAGACCCGTATACCTCATGATTAGGCGACAAACCAATCATGAGAACCCATATTGTAGCCCCAAGGGCTTTGGTCGTTTTGATTGTATCGGAATCATCGGTCTGCTCGTTTTGGCGTTCGACATCCGTAGGCCGAGAATTGATAGTCTTACAGCGGTCAATACAGCCCAGCAGGATGGATATGCACAACTCACACTATACCCTGGTGTAGCACTAGCAGAGAGTCGCGTCGTTTCATCTACAGCTACTGTTGTTATGCGCACATCGGATCCAGTCTTGCTAGGATGTGCTTTGAGGTTGGACATGATTGACATACAGGTTGCAGTGAAGACAACCAGAAACTACCATGGAGTGCAGATAGGATGAATCAAATCAGTGCACAATCAGGGACAGGAGCAATATGCAGAGGACAAGCGCAACTCGGCTCAACGCAATTTGACCCACATCTCCTATGGCGACCTGGGATTACGGCATTAATCACGCAATGAGACCTAGCCACAATGACATGACACGGTTAATGGGTTCCGAAGTCGCCATCATTCTACGAGCACTTGTATTGGAGACGACATTTCCAAAATGATGTTGCAAATGGAGCTTTCCCCCACAACGCCATCGCACTAACATGACATTGCATTAGCGCAACCTTCCCCGGTGTGCACTTGTGATAGTTTGAATTGCGGGGAGATTTCGACCATACACGGGACTTTTGCCATGGGTTTGCAACGCCGCTAAAATGACTGTGCATGAAGCCAGAAAGGAACCTTTCTCAGCCGCACCCTGCGATCCGTTGACGCGGTAGCTTGATTCCCCCGCACATGCACCCCGCATTGAGATAACGTGTGTGAAGCAGCCGAGAACAACAGACCTATTCAGCTTTGCATACCAGCCACGGGCGTTTCACTGACTTGCAGCCCTGCATTTACTACCGGATGGTCTATACTTTCACCCGAAACCCTGCTGTGTTCCGTCATATGTTGGAATGTCCCAGCTAGAAGGAAGACATGTGGATCCGTGCGTTCCGTTTCGGGTACCGTCAAGCGGGTTCCTAGCGAACATCGTGCTTGTGATCCACACTGACATTGCACAAGCCACTCCAGCCAGATGTCACGAATCTGGAAGCATACTCACTCCGCATGACGACCATAACGGCCCTTGGAGACAGTTTTTCAGATTCAACTTAAAGCCTGCATGATCCGGCAGTGTGGGTCGATCTACAGCGAAAGCACAATACCCTTTATAGTTTACGTTTCACGGACGTCGGTGCACAATGTCATCCACCGAAAAGACTGAGGCCGGTGTCACCTTCGTTGAAGACAAGTCGAACCCCACTCCAGACGAGATAATGAAGGACAATGATGGCCAGATTCAGACGGATGCAGATGGTTTTGTTGCAGATGTGGAGAATATGCCCAAGGGGTACTATCACAGTCCCTTCTTTATCGGCACATGCTGCGCTGTTGGCTTTGGTGCGTGGGCAGGCAACGCCGGATTCGCATATGCTGCTCCACTCATCGCCACCATTAACGCCGATATTGGACCTGATCCCAATATCCAGTGGGTGGCGCTCATTCACCCTGTTGGCCTTTCAGTCGGGATGGTAAGAAGATATCATGTCGTACGTTTCGTAGCAATGCTGATCTTGCTCCAGACCATTGTCGGGAGACTTTCCGACATATTCGGTCGCCGCTACTTCTTCATTTTTGGTGCCTTGCTCGCCATGATCGGCACCCTGGTCAGCGGCCTCGCCATCAACGTCAACATGCTCATCGTCGGATCCATGCTCAAAGCACTTGCTGCATCGACTCAACTCTCCTGCTACTACGCTATTGGCGAGCTCATACCGACGAAATATCGATACATGATGATTGGCGCTATCAACTTCTGGAATCTGCCTGGGCAAGGCTTTGCTCCCGTCATTGCGCAGAGCCTCGTGAAGACCCGAGTCGGTTGGAGAGCTGTCTTTTTCCTCTTGACAGCAGTCAATGGAATGTCTCTGATCTGTTATGTCATTTTCTACCATCCACCTAATTTCCAGCAGAAACATGGACAGAAGGAAAGCAAGATGAAATGGATCAAACACTTTGATTACATCGGTACACTACTATACGCTGCGGGCCTCACTATGTTCCTGCTAGGTCTATCGTGGGGTGGTGCGAAATATCCATGGAAATCCGCTGAAGTCATTTGTAAGTCTCGGAGTTCAAAGTACACATGAAACAGTGACTAATCGCGCGCTTCGTGGTTCTACAGCTGGGATTGTCGTCGGAATCAGCTGTCTCATTGCTTTCGTGTGCTGGGAGTTGTATATGCCCTTGAGAGAGCCGTTAATACCACTTACACTATTCCGCCATCGTCCTTGGGTAAGGAAAACATAAACGCAGTGTATATGGGACATCACTGAGTTTTGAAATAGGTCATTTCAGCTATAATCACTGGTATTGGAGCGGGAGTATACTATGCTGGCGCTAGTAAGTATTTGTATACAGATATTGGCGAATTTTCTGACTCTGTGCAGTTATATGGCCACAGGTTACACAAAACTTCTACGGTCATGGCGATCCGATGCGTGCTGCGTTCCTATCATCATTGGCCAATTTGGGCATCTTAATCGGTGGCTTCGTAGGTGGTTGTCTTGCGAAGCCGATCGGACAGCAAAAGTGGCAATTGACATTCATGATGGCAACAGGTGGTGCTCTTCTGGCTGGTGAGTACATCGATCACATAACGTGTTGTGTTCGTACATGCTAACTCGCTGTAGCTGTTTCGACCGCGACGCCCTCAAACCAAGCGCAGTCGGCTGCTCTATTTTTCTTTGCTGCATTCAGCATGGGATACGTTGCAGACATTGCACTTGGCAACGCTATCATCACAATCACGGACCAGCGTGAGATTGGAGCTGCAGGCGGCGCAGCAGCATCGATTCGCACTGCGGTCGCTGGTACATGTCAGGCTGTCTACAACGTTATTCTCGCCAATCGCCGTGCCAAGACGATACCCGCAGCGGTCGTCCCCGCAGTCCTAAGCGCAGGCTTGCCGAAAACTAGCATCGCACCTCTCTTGGCAGCGTTGAATCTCAAGACGCCAACTGCTTGGGCCGCTGTGAAAGGACTGACTCCTGAAATCAGAATAATTGCTACGCAGGCATATCAGTCAGGACTTGGCCAGGCTTTCAAAACTGTATGGCTGGCCTCACTAGCATTTACAGGATTGGGTGTTTGTCTTTCATTTTTTGCGCCTAATACTGGAGAGTTTCTAACCGGAAAGATTGCCGTGTCACTCGGCACTCGAAAGACAAAGGAGGAGAAGAACCCTGTATAGCTGCTGTCTTTTACATAGCTACGACATCTCTGGTAGAAATTCAATTAGGCGATGTAAAGTGTTGCGCGTTGTAGACCGATGCTGTGAATGGTAGTTTGTGCATGCGTTGCGTCACGCATCTATGTTCAGCATATTTGACCCACAGATAAAGTCTGCCTACGCACTAGCTTGGTCAAGTTTGATCGTTGCTATTCTGCTTTGTACAATATAAATTCTATATGATTATAGCTCAGGTATCATGACATTCATCCTTCTTACTTGAGCTCTCAAGCTACAGCAACCCATGGTATCGTTCCGACGCAGATCAAAAGCAGCTAAACAAGAACAATCATCATCACGCCGTCATCGGCAAGTGCCTTTTCCAAATCCTAAAAACGCCAATATCGCCTTGCCCATTCCACCAGGCGCCCCGTGATTTCAGCCCAGGATGTCCAACTCGCCTGCATAAGCCCCACGCCCGTTCGCCTCCTCGCCAAATCTTGCCCCGACGTACAGCAAGTCGTGCGCAGTGTTCGCAACAACACCGAACAGCATCATTGGAGCCGGTAGCATAATGCGCTGCGTATCTGAAGCAGCGACCGATGCTGCAGAAGTGGAGGCCTCGAGTCGTTGCTCCTGTCGTGAGAAATGCGCTTGGCGCTGCTCGCGTATCTGGATGGCAAGCTCATCGATCTCGTCAGGGATGCCGATGTGCGATAAAGAGGGGCGCGAGGGGCGGGCGTAGGCTAAAAGGGCGTGTTAGCGAGGGGCACGAGGGCGAGGGGTGCTGTTGTGGAAGTGGTAGACAGTGGCGGTGCGCGTTTCACGCCGCTAACCCCTTTTGGCACAAAAGTGATGAACGAAAGCGGGTGTGGCAGGGCAGGGCAGGACGCGGGAGGTGTAACGGTTCTAGGCGTGGGTAAAACGCCCGCTCGGCATTGGGCCGTACTCACCGTCTGGCACCATCGTTGGGCAGAGTGGCGTATATCGTGGCTGGTTGGGCGTGAAGATGATTCACGTTGGGCGCGGTGAACAGCTCTGTGTGCTGATGCGTGAGTGACGGCGAGTGTTGGGCGCTCTCAAAGCTGGCGATGGACGCATATATGTACTTCTCGTGCTACAAAGGTGGAGGACACGATCTTGTGAAGCAGGGTCCGGGAGATTGTGAGACGTTCAAGGCGTCTTTTTGACAAGCAAGGTGACTTTGTACTTGTGGCGGTAAGTAGAAACGTCAGCTCAAGGACAGATGGAACACGCAACAACTGAACAGAAAGCAAACTATGCGTGCGCGGCCTTCCCACAGCTTTATGATCTGAGCAGAGCAGCTCAGCATTCCAAAGCTTGGCCAGCCGGCAGAGCCTCAGAATCGAGGCGGCCACGCACATAGACCTATCGTGGAATCTGACTTCTGTCCCACCGCAGCACGTTCTGTGCTGCCTCCAGCCGATGGTTCGGGAACTCCCATCGTGCGACGGGGCCGCCTTGGCAGCCAGTCGACAAAAGCGCGAGCTGCTTTGATTGATCAAGTAATTAGTGAAAGGACTTGCTACGCACGGGGATGGACGCGTGGAAAACGAGTTCGGACGGGGATACATCCAAAGCTGCAGTTCGTTACAACCTATCAAAAGTACGCGTCACATGCTGCATGCGAATCGGTGCAACGCAAGAAGGCGCAAAGGAAATTACTAGCCTTATTCATCTTGTCTGCTTTGCGCAAGCTGCATCAAGTCAGCACGATCCGGCACGACCCCACGATGATGCAGAAGGTTGCTAAAGCATACGACTGGAGGGCACAATCCTGCCAACCCTTGTAGACATGCAGGTCCAAGCTTACGTGCATGCATTCGCCTGCAAAACTTTTCTTCGACGCAGAAGCGAGGCTATGACCTTGTAGATGGCGCTTGCGCACACGTACTGTGTAGTTCAACGCAATGCTCAGGGGCAATGTAGGTGTGTGGACTGCTGATGATGGTCGGTGCTGAGCTTTGTAAGTTAGTCGGGCTCCACAACGTACGCTTGTGAGCTTACCGGTAACCGTAGGAGCTGGTCAATGCGTGCTGCCTTTCTCGACTTTGACAGCTGTCGGTGTCACGAATGGAACCCTCCTAAAGCGGCAGGCCATTCGAAACGCACAAGCCTCTGCAGCCATGCCAGAACAAGCGCACAGCTATGGAGCTTGCGTGGACGTTGCAACGTCACTTTCAATCTCAGGCGCGAACGATACCCTTCCCTAGCGTAGCTCGCCTTACAAGGCGCACTAGCCACGGGCGTATCGTACTCGAGAAAACCCCGTCTCCACTGTGTAATAGTGTGGTTCATGGAGCTTCACTAATCATGAGCCAACCAGGCAATGACGCAGAGAATCCCAGCATTTCCAAAATTATTGCAGGTCCCCTCACCTCGCAAGGTTGTGGGTTAGTAGCACAAGATACCCGGGATCCAGGTTCAACCCATTTGGCATTTTCGGACACAGCTGATCTGGCAAATGGTTCTCCTAGTGCTTGACATTGACATCGCATGGCCACGACTCGAAAAATAGCCGAACAAAATTGTTGAGGGCAGACCGCGCACCAGCATTTGCCTTGTTCCTTGCTGAGCACCAGTGCTCCCGACACAATGATCATTCTGACGCATTGAGCAATAATTACGCGCCCAGCGAATCCTCCCCTAGTGTATCGCTGGCCGCCCGTGTTCACCACGATGGGACTGCCAGCCAACACATCATAGATTAACGCGTGGTCAGCAAGACGCCCTGAGCCCTCGAGTCACGGGATCCTCTGCCGAGCCATTGGGATTCGCTCTCGTGACGTCTGTAGCCGCCCGGCACAAGCAGTCTCGATGCTGTGCAACACTGCATGAACATTTGAAGCGATAAGGTTGTTTGCCGAAGGCCGAAAGATATCAATTATTGCAGAAGTGTTGCATAATGGGCGCCGCCGGCTCTTCGCATAGCCAGCGCGAAGTCTATCGTGGTTGCATGTTACGTATTCACACACCGATCCGGTGTCGAAGTCTAGACAGGGCATGTTTCCGGTGTCCCAAACCTCGTCAACCCGCGCAGACAAGCTGGCACAGCACTGCACTAGTGGACGGCATCTGTCTGGAAGTTTGTAGACTCAACCACCATGTTGAAGCGTCTCTTGGTCTGTGCTGGAGTATCTTCGTGCTACGGTCCTGTAGGTTCCGTGACACGGCACCTTTCCTGCAGAGGCTCAAGGCGAGCATGTGCAGATAAGCACGCGAGGATGTCCACGATCTCTTGCATCTTCTGGAAGGTTCACGCCAGCAGACCGATTGGTGCGTCCAACTCTGAAACATTACGCCCCTCCAGGGCTGCACGTGGCTGAACGTGCCGACCATTGCGAAATCAGCTTGGGTCTTTCGGCTGTGAGACAACACCCCACGCAAATCCACTGCAGCAAGCTTGCCAGGGAGAGCGCCTGCGGCAGGCTGAGCTCGTTTGGGCTCCCGGTTAGCAGCACCGCCTCACATTGGCCTGCGGTGCTGACACGGACCACTGTTACAGCAAGACTGCGACCAGCTCAATGCAACTTCGCGATACCATTCTGTATGTTTGGGTGGCGTAACCGAGGATAAGTGCATGTTTCAGACCGGGTATCGAGGTCAGCCTGCTTTGTACAGCACTGGCGATATGCCTTTGCTGGCCGCGGACGTCCCTATCGCTGCGCTCTTATAATAGGACAGAGCTTTGACTGGGGCTGCAGCAAGGATAGAAGTAACGATTGCGCGACATTCACCAATCGAGTGATAACAATACAAAACTAGATATTCCACCAATTTGAAGGAGATTCGGGACTAGTCATATGAGCTCATCAAGCTGCGATAGTAAGGCAAAACCGAAAGAAGATTCCAAGAGACCAGCCAGCAGTGCTTCTGCCGGAGTGCGCTTTCCAACCAGCATTGCCAAGACTGTAAGACATGACAACAGAGATGCAGCAGTGAAGACAATGACCTTGGTGTGTGACATGTTCGTCCTGCCGGTAGTGTGGGCTCCAAATGCTGATAGAGCTACGACCAGGACCATCACGAGAGCTACTCCAACGAGACCATAGATACGAGTGCGCGACAACGGCTTCTCCCTTGTGCCTTGCATTAAGGTTGGCTCACTTTTACCCTCCTCAGCCAATCGAATCGGATCTTCGTGGTGCTTTATGGAGCGATGGCGCAGGTATTTCTTGCCTGTGCCTTGTTAGTGAATATCTGCCATGTCGACGTCGTGATAATTTACTGTGGCTCCTTCGAATAGGTGCGTCGGACACTGTAGACTCGATTGTCTGATTGAAGCGATGTGTGGGACGCTTGTCTTGTTCGATGACCACAATCGGCTTCTTGTATTTGTTCTTGCGGCGAGGTTGCTGGCGCTCTTTTGCCCTTCCAGACCCCTTCAAGGGCCGAGTAGAATCTTGCTGAATATATGCCCAGTCACCTATTGCGAGCAGATCGTCTCTACGCAGCAATGTGTCCTCACGCTCGGCTTCCGACGCCGACCCAACCGTGGCGGACAGCGAAGAGCTATAGGCGGTCTTGAATTTGCTCTTGCCTTTCCTGACATATGTCGCCTGAGCGGTACCAGTCGAAGTAGGCTTGGTCGTGATCGACTTCTTGTGTGAGCTGAAGACCACTGTGCTCGACGACCCAGTTGGCGACATGGTATCGCGTGCCAGCATTGTGGTCTGATCGAGACGGACGATATCGTCGATTTCGAGGGCGGTCTCGCTGCGGAGCGCCTGAGATAGGGCATCGTCGTTGCGAAGGATTGCTGCAGCGGTCGAAGACTCCGCGGGGTCGCCTAAGGCGCTCTCGATGGCGGCTGTCTTTTGTCAGACGGGTCTAAAGGAAGGATGAGGGGAACAGAATGTACTCGATGCCATAATGGCCTTGTTGGGCGACGATATTGACGAGCAGGAAGCTCCCGACAGTACATATACGCTGACCGTTGAGACCGTGAGCAGAGACGCCAGCTGGGCACGCGTGAAGCCAGAATAGCGAGGACCTTGCTTGAGCAAGAGGGACAGACGTCCAAGTCGGACAGAAGTAGCCGAGGATGTGCAGCGTACAAGCGATGCGAGCGAACACGAAAGGTGTCGGGTGGGCAGGCGCAGGATATGTACCACGGCAGCTTCTCAGATTTTGTGTTCATAACCATCCGTGGGGGGCTATGCCACGGCTTGGTGAGCCAGCTGCAAAGGCTAATGGTATTACTGAATTACACCAAGCGGTGGGGAACGTGAACGTTGGCACCGTGTTCTAGCACGGCAAATAGATCACCGTTGTGCAGTCATGGGCGCAGCGTGCTGCAGGACGCGCTCTAGAACCCATGGAGGACTCGAGATGTGCAGTGATGTCATCCTTGGCTAAATAAGTGACACTGCAGAGATGTCAACGAGGGTTGGCGACTGAAAATGAGAGTTTCATGGCCATGGAGATTTGAAGGTGAGCGTGAAGTGTAAATAGGCTCAGATCTGGTTGCAGATCCCTCCGATGCTCCACCTGTATCAGACAGATCGAAAGCTTGAAGCTGTTGAGATCGATCAAGCAACAACCAAGCAACGAAAACGTCATCGCTCAAGCCGCTGTAGAGAGCCCAATTTGGAGATGATCATTGCCAGTCGTGGTTGGAGATGGGCTGATGGCTGCGCAATGCTGGGCGCGTGATATGCGCGTCTAAGCCTCGCAGCGAAAGCAACTTCTAGACGCCATACTGCGCAAACGTTCGGCGTTGTGAGCTCCCCGTTTCTGCAAGCAGCGTGGTCTAGACTCTCATGATGATTTTGTGGGAGGTGAAAGTGCCAAGCAGTGCTGAGGCGGCAGCGTCACGACGCGTACACAGGCTTCGGCGATAAGCATCAGTCGCGCCAAGATTGCGTAGGGATTATCGCCAGGCTTGGTCCACGGTACAAATGTTCATTGCTTGCCGTTGGCGATTTGGTGTGATGGGATAGTGTGATGAGATGGTGGTGGTGGATTCCCCGCGTTCTGCATCACCACAGCCTAAGCCATGGACTTACGCTAACCGTATCAACACGCTACCAATTCATACGCTGGTCACACGACGGATCTTCCAGCAGATCTCCCAACTGCTCCGGAGTTACGAAGGAGATGTGCTAGGATCGTAATACGTGACGCGAGAAAGTCGTTGTTTGACCAGAATGAAGGTTGTGAGCCTCTTAACATTCGAAGATCGATGGCTTGGAAAACCAAGTGCATAATAAGACTAGGCAGCCAGAAACGCCAGAAATCCTAATATCCGAGCATCAATGGAACTGAGTGTTGTAGTGTACTATCGTATTCATCGCCTATACACACCCAAGACCATCACTAATGTCACGTGATTCGGTTATCATCCTTGGCCCGTCCTCTCAGGGCTATAGCTTACCATGTAACGTCAGTCTGGACAATCATATGTCAACATGATTTAGATCGAATCAAAACATGATAAGACTATCTACTCACTGTTTGGTAACATGGTTTTAAGGTTTTTCCTCAAGCAAGACCTTCGGTCAGAACCGTTGGTCGCCATACGGTTAGGTGGGAATGACCGAGAAGACTGGTATAGACAAAACCCTCGAGACTATCATGAACTTTGATTGTATTTCAAAAGAAGCCAGATACTGCTTCAAATGGCGCTGCAACGGTCTACTAAGGACTTGGGGTAGGAATCATCAAGAACCTCAGCTTGACAAGTCAAGGTACGTGAAAGCCCGGGTCCCTCGCTACGCTCGAAGTGATGAGGGCGAAGGATCTCAAGAAAGAGAAAAGGATAAGAAAGGGGTCCCTATCGAAATTGACCATGGCCAGAAGCTGCGATTACTGCGTGGCTCGAATGATTATCGCATGTTTGTCAAAATCAGCAAGCTTCTGGACGTTGAAGTAGCACAACCAGACAACATTGTCCTCATTTTCACACATTAGATGGCACAGCTTCAAGAATATGAGGAATCTTAGTATCCGAAACTGGCTCGCATTTCTAGGGAGCAACAACGGATTGTATCACGGTTGGCTGAGGTTGGGGCGTGGTTGCTAGAAGCTCGTATCGAACAGGTCGGCGCAGGGGCTTTTCGCGCAGCGCCACTCGGGGACGTGGAAAAGGTTCTTAACATGACAGGTCGGAAAGAGTACTCGCCGATCTTGATCCATGAGCGCTGAAGTTGTCCTCTACACGGTACCAGTGAGTCCGTTGATCCCATAAAGCCATCCACGTAATGTACTTGCCACGTCTTCCATAAACGATCGTCCCAATATGTCAGCGAAGTGAATGTGAAAACGATAGCTATGTGACGTAATACAAGTGAGCTCTTGTTTAGAAAGCTCCAACTACTATTCATGCTCAAACGCCCCAACGCAACAGCGCTTAGCCACACAATGTCAACCCCTCTGCCGCTACCCGACAGCCGTTCACCAGCAATCGAAGCCTCGTCCCCACGTGCCATAGACCTTGACGACAACGAACAGCCCATGACTCTGAGTCATTCCATCGAAGCCCGTCACGGCGCCAAATCAGTCGGTCCCACCAAGAAATTGCTGGCTCGCATGAGAAGCGAAATCGAAGAGCTTCTGGACGAACCATGGCGCAAGGAGTTTACCAAGACGGCCGATAACCTCGTAAGGCTTGGAAACAAAAAGCCCAAGCTTGTGCATCCGCGTCGCCAAAAGCTTCAAAATATTATCGCAAACCATCCGCACGTTGCGAGGCTGTACAACGATTATGCAGCAAAGCATGCAGAGTCGGAAAGAAGGTTGACGTATCGCTTGCCGGTTTTTGCGGATCTCGAGCAGCAAGGTATCAACAAAGGAGACAACGATGACAAGCAGGATGAGTCGCTGGAGAGTAGGCCAGCTCCGGGCAACTCAATGCAAACTTCTATCACCAAACACGCAAGTGGGCCAGGCAAGGCACTGCAGCAAACTGAGGAGGTGATCGACAAAGGAACAGAAGTTGCTCAGACAAACGAGCTCCGCAGCGACATGCAAAGTAACGGACGTGAAGCTGGTGAGAGCAGAGCTTATTCAAGTACTGATATGATGAATATACCGATCTTGCCTCGCGCTGAAGCGCGGCCAGTTCTCCAGCGTAGACACGTTCACTTTGCGCCGGAGGTTACCGAACGCCAAGAGCAGCCATCCACCACGGTCGAACCTACCAAGACACCAGATGCTGTAGTTCATACAATTCCGACGAAAGACGCACCAAGAACTGTAGTGCCCCAAGGCCCGGCACCACAGCCTGTACATCCCATGACACATACACAGATCACTCCAGTCACCAATCCCGAAGCATTCCCCGTCGGGCGCATTCAGTCCGTACAAGCCCAATACTATCCCTCTGCCAGCATCGTCAACATATTCACACACAGCGACACCAACGGCGAAGTGATCCGTGTGGCCGCAGACATGCAAGATGGCCCAGTCAACCACTTTACCATCCACGACCGTCATATCATCACAGCTCTAGGACTCCGCGAAGGGAAAGTTGACAGAATTGCCATCAACGAAGATGCGTTCAGGCTGCACGAGACATTCACCATCACTATTCCGCCACACCAACACGTGAAGAATGTTAATAACTTCGTCATTGGGGAGCTGCAATCTGCTCGCCATGCTTTCTTACACTGGCTCGATCACCGAGGTTGCACCGATCCTGGATGTCCGCCATTCGCCCAGGAAGTAAGGATAATTGCAGGGCAGCTGGGGCGTCGAGCTCACGATGTGTGGAAGGATATTGATTCGTACTGGCAGCTGGAGCAAGGCAGTGGTGGTAAGCTGTACAAGAACAACAGGTTGGAGTATCTGGGCGAAGATGTGAGATACGATGTAAACATCGAGAGGAAGGAGGGTGTGCCGAGTATGTGGGGATAATGAAATGTCGAGCACTATGTCCCCCAATGTGGGAGGATTTGGCGCCTGGGATGGAGTTGGACAGTCGCATAACTTTCTCGCTGCAACGTATCTACGTAGAGTGCAGATGGAGTTCAATAAATGATGGGCAAATTTGATTGCAGTGAAAGGGCAGTGACGTACAAACGTAGAAAGCGCAGCCTAGCGTCTCGTGTCACAGTCAAACGGCCATGAATATACCAATGCCACGTCACTGTTTACTGACTTGCCAAACTCGACTCCGCTTCCTGCCAATTGAATTATTTCTAGTTGCTGGAAAAATCGACATTACAATGGAATCCCGCTCCCGCACAAGTCAGAAACACGACGAGCCTGCGCCGACGCCAGTTGCGACTTCCAAGATTTCGCGACTCAAGAATGGTATATTACTGGGTCGCGCAGGGACAGAACCACCTTTCCATCGTAATACCGGAAACCCAAAACCCATCACCGACATCCAAATTCAACAATTTCCTTCCGGCGCACCTGAGCCTGAGGCAGTCAAGACTTTGATCCCGATTGTGCCAGCAATACGCGCTCAAAGCACGACACCCATATTGCGTCCAGAAGAACAAGCATTTGGGATCCTGGGGAAGCTTTTCAAAGGTAAACTCTCTACCGGAGAGTTTGCGACATACACAGCGTTGATATCAGACCTTGTGAGCTGTAGCGTGAATGACTTTTCACGGCGAGATCGAAACCTTCGATCGTTGCATAGGTTCCTCGACGACCATCCTGGCGCCATTCAAATACACGAAAAATTCGCTCGAAGCTACAACAAGACGAAAACCAAGAAGTTCCACGTACCTGAGTTCAGGAGCCTACCAATTGTACACTTGAGAGTGACGAACACAACTACGATGACGCAATCAATTGGTGGCAAAACGAAACTTCATGAAATTGTTCCTCAAGCGATGGTGAAACAAGTGGTGGGGCATATAATGGAGATGAGCAAGGCTGGAAATGGCCCTGCAGGCAGCAACGAACACCCAGGCGGTACCAAGAGTAAAAACGATAGCGTTGACGACAATATTGTTCCAGACATCCTGCATTGGCGGCCTATGATTGAGAAGAACATTGATGTGGCTCTATATCGACAGGGCCATAAACAGACAGTTCTCGAAACAGACGCAGCACCTCCCAAGTCCAGTACCGCTAGCCCACCGTCGATTTACCCGAACCAGAATGCACAAGAGAAAAAGCAAGAAGGACAAAACGTTGCTGAATGCATTCCACTTGTAGCGTCCAGGACAACCCAACTAGCTGAGGCAGCTGCAATCAACGAAAATGAACGAGACTCTCCACCGGTATCCGCGGCATCCTACCTTGCCTGGCTCCATCATCGTCATGCAAGGTTTCCAACAGCTAGGCCCAATTCTTCCGAGTGCATTCTAGTCGCAAAGAAACTAGATCGACCTTCCGCAAGTGTCTACGAGGATGTTCTGCACCACTGGAGCCTAGAAACAGATAGCCGGCGCGGCAATTGGTTTAAGCGAAATCGATTGCAGGTACTTGGAGAAGACCCGAAATTTTATGCAGAGCACATGGGGTTTTGGGAAACATGGCTCAATCGGGGAAGGGATGAGATGAACGGCCAGGCATCGGTGATGGAGGTTACTGAGGGCATGGAGGGACTGAAGGGGGGCACATTTGGCTTGAAAAGTAACCATTTCGGTTGACATTTTGCTGCATCTTCCACGATACCCATATTTTTGTACAATGTGCCATTAATGCAGTTGAGCAGGCATGTTTTGTAATAATGACGAAGCAAACCCTTGAAAATCAGTGGAAACCTTAGTTTCTATGACTTTGAGTAAGTTCCGGCATGCAATAACAATCATCATTCAAGATAATCTGTGAAGTGAAAGAACAGGACTGTAGGGACAAGAACGAAAGCAGTGAACCCAAATTTTTATTCTGGTGATGTGATTCAAACAAGTAAATGTATTGTTATGGTCCAGATATCATGATTGAACTCGATTGATTGATAGAATCGTCTGCCATATCTAACATCTACAGCAGACAGTGTAAAATTCTCGGACACTTGAGAGCTCCTATGGGCATGAAGCTGCGGAACTTTTGCTCCACCTGAATGTGCAACCAACGGCTTGACCTACTTATCGTCCCCACCAACATCATCCTTCACATTGCGCTTCCGCTTCGGCGACTTCGCCTCGTTCTTCGCCTCATTGTTCGGGTCATCAACCTGAACAGCACCATCTGCCATGAATGCCTCCAACTCCTCTTGTGTAATGACAGGCACATACAACGAACCGGTCTTTCTGCCCTCCAACAAGCTACGCGTCAGATCGCGCATTGCCTTGACTTCACCTGTTGAGATTTGGAGTTTGCCTTTGAGTGATGCCTCGCCGCGCGGCTGACAGGCTGGTAGATCGGGTGCGAGGACTTTGCCAACGAAGAAGTTGTTGAAGGCATCGGTGAGGGGCGTTGGACCGGGAGAACGAACAGTGTGACCGCCTTTCACAGCCTCGAGGATCTTCTTGTAGAAAAGCAAGAGGTAGCTATCTTCGATGGGCTGCCAGCGACGCGAACTCAAAAGGCTGGTGGAATTATTATTTGACATGGAGGATCTCGTGTTGTGGATGGATACGTACATGTCCTTGGAATTGGGTGGTGGGTTCTCATTGCTAGATCCCGTTGTCTTCGGCGAGGACAGTGTTTCCCTGTCGTCCTTTGCGTCTCTGTCGTCCTTTGCGATGATCGGCAACCTCGATGGTGATCTATTCGTGGTGCTTGGACTCACGCCACTGCTGCTAGCGGTCAGTGCTGCAGCTGTTTGATGTTGTTCAGTCGTCGACGCTGCTTTCGTTCGAATGGATATCCGCTTCGACACACCAGCTGGCGTGGGCTTTGCCTTGCCATTGGTACCCTGAGAGTGTTCCAAGTAGCTGTCCAGGTCGAAATACTTGCCGTCCAGATATGGTGTCTCCGCATCGCGGGTGATCTCATGCATTGTAGCGTCAAGCTCTGTCTTCTCGATCGATTGCGCGAGCTGAGCCTTTTTTGCAAGCACACCAGGGAGATCGTCGTAGCCTACGAACTTATCTTCGGGCACCATGTCCTCGGTTACATCTGGAATGGGCTCGTGTGAGATGCTGGCTTCGTTGTTTGGATTATTGATCGCATTCCAACCAGATGTGCTCACCAGACCCGTGGTGAATTTCGAAGACTTGACAATCTGTGGTCGCGGGTCAATTGGAACATTGACGCGTTCGCGATATCCTTGACGTAGTCCAGCCGGAACCATCATAGCCTCAAGAACAACAAGATCATTCGAGTCCTCTGTCCAGTGCTGCTGATGACTCGGTCGAGGTGGTATTGCCTGTGGTGGAGCAGCCGCGGCGTAAATTGGCGTGTGAACCGAAAGGCCTGGTGATGGCTCCTTCCAACCCACAAACTTGACAGGACGTGCGTTCAGACCCAAATTTTCGAATCGAGATACGCGAGTAGTGGCATCTGATTCAACTTTGTTCGTAAGACTGTTCGTGCATGGAAGTTCTACGTCGACCATATCAACGTCTTCGCCAGTGACAGTCGAGGTATCCGCCGTCGTGGGTGCATCTTGCGCAACTTGACCGGGGTGTTTATCGTCTGCTTCAGAAGTATTCGAATTGATCTCATGGTCGTTTGTCTCCGCATGATCCGTGGGCATCGCCGAGGCCGCTTGCGAAGCGTTTGCTGACTGTGCTGGGGCGATATCAGTGAATAAAGAAACTTGGACCTCGGGGGTGGTCATGACAGGATCCCAAAAAGACATTATAGGTTGACTTTGACTTTTTCCTGTCAGGGCGATGTTGATGATCTGTAAGAGATGGAGCAGAAGTAGATTTGTGGTAGCCCGCGAGCGCTGCTGGGGCAATGCACTGTGAAAGCACCTATCCATTATTGAGCATTGTGCAGCTGCACACATCGTGCAACATTGGGTAGTATGCCATGAAACTACACAAAGAGAGACCTTTGCATTGTAAAGTGACATCGACTAGTCTGTTCACCCCTATGCTCGAATTTGTGGTTGAATCTACGACATAAAGCTGGTTAAATGCCCAAAGGCCTTTTCCACTCCTGATATCGAGCCACGGAAAGTGAATCACCTCAAGGTCTTTATATTTTTGATCATACGTGCAGGTTATGTGAAAGGTAGGGTCACACCGACTGCCAATACATACCCACCCTTTGTGTACCCTGACCTCTAAGTCCCTCATCCCAGAGTCCGCTTGACCTACCACTACACCAAGTGTACGACACCATCGAAGAGTCTCAACTCAATCACCTTCCACCCATCAAAGTGACCAAGTCATTTCTGCCACATCATCCCACACCTTGTGTAAACTGCAGCCATCTCCAACATGGTCGATTATAATACGCTCAGTGTCAATGACGGCATCAAACCACTGCTGCGCGCCATTGGTATTCGATCCTTTCCAGCGAAAAAGGCGGACATGGTAGCACGCCTACAAGAGTACGACAGAAACAATCCAGGTCATCCTGCTTCGAGTCTCCCAATCCCAGCCACGCAGCAGCGCAAGAAGAGGACCCCGACCACAAGCACTCCGGGGCCAGCTTCGACTGCAGAGCCATCTGCGGTTGCACCTCGACCGTCACGAAAGCGCAAGGAACTATCGCCTGCAGTACAACCAGAGCCCCAGCCAAAGCGCTTCAAGTCTGGTGGAGAGGTTGAGCGAAAGAGCAGTGCCAAAGGTGATCGAGATGAGGAGATGCTCATGCCCGGTAGCAGACACCATGAGGCTGTCGAGGCTCGCCTGTCACCCGTTGAAAAGCCCGACGAGGAGCATGTATCTCAGGACGATGCTCAACATGATGCTCAGTACGTCCGTCGAAAAGATGCCCAGAACGTCCCGGACGATTCCAATAAGTATCAAATCGGTCAGAATAAAGGTAAAATGGTGGCAGCTGGAGCAGCCAGTGCATCCTCGACATCGCGCGCGAAGCGCAACACTGACCTGCGCAAGACCAAGAAGCAATTGAAAGCACCTGTAAAACTGGCAAAAGGTTTGCCTTCGCGCAAAGGCAAAAGCAAAGGGAAACAAGCAACAACCAGCAAGCTTGCGCAAGTTAAAGATGACACCAACCGCCGTGCTGCACGGAAGACTGGCAAGACTGGCAAGACTGGCAAGACGCAAGCCATGGGTGACAAAGCAGAAGCGGTACCTGTTCGACAAGGTGAGTCTGTTCAGAACCAATCTAAGGCCGTTGCTGATGACACAGAATCTGTGGTCGACGATCACAAACCTTGCAAGCATGTTACGAACGACAGCGATGACGATGAGAACACCAAGACTGGCGATGAGGAGAAAGACGTTGACGACGACGACGGGGAGGACGTTGACGACGATGACGACGATGACGACGAGAATACCAACACTGGCGATGATGAGGAAGGTGTCGACAATGATGAAGATGAGGACGAGTCAGGCCTGACCCCATATGAAAAGGATCTAGCTCGAGAGGCACGCTTCCATGCTTTACGTCGTCCAGGCGGCTACGCGGACCCCAAAGTCGCAAATGCCTGGCGTGTGAAGCACCAGACGATCGTGGTGTCGCTCGACTCGTACTACCCCGAAGGCCATCCGCGTTGGCTTCCTGACCACCTTATCTTTGGAAAGCAGTGGGAGGATCGCATGCTCGCGAGGGCGAAGAAGGAAGGTCGCGAGCTTCCCAGGATGACGTGCAAATCTCCAGAACAGTGGCAAGAGAAAGAGATGGTGGATTACTATGAGATTCACGGTGCGCCGCTGGAGAGACCAGGTACACCTTCGAAGAGGGCAGGCGAGTCGTCTAAAAGGGCAGAGGAGCCGGCTCAGGAACAGAGTCAGCCAGGCGAATCATCTAAGAGCGCAGTTGAGCCGGCTCAGGAACAGGGTCAGCCAGGTGAGGAGTGAGGTGGGCATTGTCTTTGTTGGGGTTGGGAACGGTGTGGATTGACAAAGGACGGTTTCCGGTTATGGTGTAGTAGATAAGCAGAAGTGAACAAAGAATGGATTCGAGCACCACATCTCGTCCGCACAGTGAATTGGTGATGTCTCATTCATTAACATTGGTAAAGTAACATTTGCATCACATTTTGCAGCATCAGGATATGGCGAAGAACGAGAGCGCGAAGGGCAAGGAGCCTAAAAGAGTGAAGGGGACAAGAGGTGGACTTCGCAGCAGTGACAAGAAGACTGAGGATGCCGCGCTGGGCTCATCCCATTCAGGGCACGCCACAGCAGGCCCATCTGGACCGCCAAAGCGGGGGAAGAAACGAGCTGCCGATGCGATGGAGGACGAAGACGAAGACAGCAAAGGCTGGCTAGAGAATGAGCGTCAGAAACGCCGAGTAGCTCTGCAACGAGCACAACGTGACGCCTCGATCCCCGGGTTCGAGAGAAGACTTCGAGAGCTCAAGGACGGCCGACGCGAAGGACCTACAAAGTCCCGAGCAGCAGTCGCAGCTGCCAATAAGGCCGTGGGCGGCAGCAAGAATTTTGACCAAAGGGTTCGCGCCAACAAGCACCACGCCAGACGAGCAGCTACTCGTCTGTACGAGGATTTCATGTACTTCCAGAGTCCGCAACGGAGGACGCAATACAACGAGCACATTGATTCCTGGGAAAAGGAAATGAAAAATCCGTTTAGGAAAGAGATGGCGCCTGGAAAGCTTTTTGGAGAAGATCCTCGAAACGACGGGGAGCTTAGAGCGCTGATAGAGTCTTTTGAGCAGCGAGGAATCGGGACGCTGGAGGAAACAGGCTTGCAAAGACGCGGTCCGGCTGAGCTGCACACTTTGATCCCAACGCGCAGGCGACGGGCAGCGGGAGTGGGGGCTGGGGAGTTGGACGATGATGCTCCTGAGGTGATATTGAGCATCGATGAAGAGGCCATCGAAAGGCGGCGAGCGCAGATTGAAGATGTACAAGGGGACATTACGATGAAAGAAACGCACTCTGAGCGCAGGGCCAGAGAAGTCGCGGCGCTGGGCAAAGACCTGCCAACAAAGTGGTTCGTCAACGAGTTCGTACCCACCGCAGTCAGCTTCGATCGGACCAGGCAAGAAAGCGGCCTCTTCATCGCCGCTGGCGAGACGTCGCGCGACTGGCTCGACTCGTATGATTCGCTCGACATTGTGAAGCCCGGCGTTACCGCCGTCGAGAGGACCCTGCTCCATCTAGGATCAGATGCAGAATCAGAAGATGAAGACGACCAAGACCAACCTCAACCCGACTACCCAGGCTCCATCAACGAATTCAGCAAAGAAAAGCAACCACACAAGACATACCGACTTGTCCCCACCACCCAATTCGCAGAGACAGCGTACGGCCGCCGCGAGCGCGAACACATCCACATGTTCCTCGCACCTTCGTCGCCCGTCGACTCGCCTCCACACTCGCCCATCCCAAGAACAGACATCCAACACGACTTCCAAAAAGCTGATCCAGAGCACCTCAAGTACCGCGCCAAACTGCGCGACCCCCACGGCATTCTGTACAAGCAGTGGCCGAATCCCAGCCTCGAAGTCCCCTATGCGCCTGTCGACGTCGCTGCTCTCCCTACTCAGCTCCAAGCACGCTATCAGTCCAGCGAGAAAGGTCTGGGTGATGCAGATATCCTGGATGGAGCTAGAGTTTTCAATGGGCCGGCACCGGAGGGGACAAGTATGAGGTTGTTGAGGGAGGCGAAGGGGCAGAAATATCGGCCGCCGATACGGCCTCCACCGGCGAGACGGGGGCCTTGGGATAGTGACGATGATGGCTCTGATGGGGGTGGGGAGGTAGATCCTGGTGGTGATGATGGGGATTCTGATTTCGATGACGGGGATCTGTTTCGGAGGGCGTATATGGAAGCTTCTAGATTGGGGGATATCCATGAAGATGGAAATGCTGGAGACGGCGGAGCTGGCGACGATGTCATAATGTTATCCGATGACAGTACACTCGAACACAGCGATAGCGACGATACTGTCTTCCAAGCTGGTTTACTTTGAGCAAATATCACATAAAGACGCAGACATGTAGATTTATAGTACCACCTATTCAAAAGATTGCCACGCACGAGACATCAACTCACCCCCCTATTCCCCTCCACAAACCCCCTAACCCCCCGCACCGTCCTCTCCCCCCAAAACCTCACAGGCGCCCCCTTCCCCCCTACCGGAAAAAGCAAAATCGTCGGAAACGCCCTCACCCTCCTCAACGGCGTATCATTCTTATCATACAACACCGTCGCTATCGTCGTCTTCCCCGCCTCCTCAGCGCTATACGACGCAGCCAGTTCCTCGAGGACGGGGTAGAGCCGATGACACGGCGCACAGTGCGCTGTACATATTGTGAGCAGGACGTCGCGCGTGGGGTCGTTGATGATGGTGTTGTATGTTGTTCCGACGACTTTGATTAGCCCGGACGGCGAGGGGGGCGGGGTTGGTTCGGATTTGAGGGTTGGGTTGAGTGTGTTGGCGATGTATGCTTTCACGAACTCTTCCACTGCAGCGAGGAATGTGGTGCCGGAGGCTGGTGTAGGCATTGGATATTTGCGGTTCGAAAGCGGTTCGCGGATGCCGAATGCGGGAAGAGGTGCGGATGCGAGGTGCATATCCGCGACGATGGACGGGACGCGTGAGGCGGACGCGCTGCTGAATTGGAGCTTGCCGTGGTACTTGCGCGCGAGAGAGGGGAGCTCGACGGTCAAGGCCTCGCTGTTTGGGGTGGTGAAGATGTAGGCGAATGGAGTGTCCAGCTACAGCCGTGGGTTAGAAACATGTGTGAGATAGGGAGATGGATAGCGTACATCGAGCAAATCGTCGTGGATCTCGGGATATAACTCTACAACGAGCGGCTGTGCAGCTTTTCGTATACATGTTTGCATTTGCGTGAGATCGTGGGTTATGGGTACTTTGCATCGCTCTTGCGTGGCATTATTGTATACAACGACCGCAGGCACATCAACACTATCTGCTCGTGCAAAATCTATATTGTCAGTGACGCCAAAGACATACTCTGGATGCATGGCTTTAGCTAGATTCTCGAAATGGGTCGCGGCAGTCGAGTCTTCAGGACCAATGTATCCGACCACCACAACATCGTGGCTGCTCTGGAACGAACGCAGCGTGCCGGGCTCCAACCGTGTAATTGTTGGAAACTTTAGGAATCTGTTCATGTACGAAACGATACTTCTCCTTGTCAGCACACATCTCTCCTATGCTAACTTTCACGCCACGAACCTTGTCTCCACCAACGCTCCCCTGTACACTTTATATCCACCCCATCCTCCGGACAACATGATGTGCGGATACGTCGTGATGCCAAAAGACGACACTGCGTCCCAGTTGCCATTGCCGTTGACATTGATCTGCCCGACTGCAATCGCTGAAGCATCTGCAATCTAGAAAGTGTTAGTCGGTAGACATAGGACAAACGAATCACTCAAGTATCAAGGGCAACAATGACTAACCGACTGCAATACGGGCACAAGTTCCTGACTCCGCTCCGACTGGGGTAACATGAGCACAGCGAGAAGCACGACATGGTGTGCGTCAAAGAAGGGCTGGAGGGTGGTGGCGTCTAGCTCGTGGACCTTGTTGGAGATGGACATGGTGCAAGGACGTATTGCTAGCCTTGACTGGTGGCATGTAGAGGGTTAGGAGCTGATTTCTTGATCGAGCGGGGAAGGAGGCCGCTCACAAACACCAACGCTGCCTATTGAAGATCCATGCCCACATCTATAGTAGCGAGGCGGCACGTTACGTCAAGTTGTTGTGTGATAGGCGGATACGCCTCTACTGCTTGATGGGTGTACGGGAGCGTATTCTTTGTTGGTCAATCGAGGCCAGGCAAGGAGGAGGAGCTGAAAGGAGGAACGCAACGAAGATTATCATTATATGATGTATGTGTTTTACGCCGAACTGGGTATTCCAGATTCGCGCGCACACACTTCAATCACTCTATACAAGAACGCCAATCGATTCCATCCGTCTAGATCTCCCTGAATGTCTAAGAACAAGATATAAGCGAGGAGGAATCTACCGCCCCTCGAGCTTCAATCGTTCGAGCATCCTGCCCTCCTTACGTCGTGCAAGCAGAAACCAAACACTGCTGATCCAGCACAGTATGCAGCCGACCCAGCTAGGAGCGGGGATCTTGCCAGCATTGATGGCGACGAGCTGGAATGCGGTCCGGGGAACAGCGACAAAAGTAGTGCTGAGCGGGGATGTAGCGCGGACCATCATCAGGGTCGAAGTCATCGTAGCCCAAGAGCCCATGCCGCCAAACAGCATCATGGCCCAGAAGAAGGGCAGGTCGAGGAAGGGGATGTTGTGGTAGATGTTGCGAACGTCGCCGAAGAGGATGACGATAGGCGTGAGAATGATGAGGGTGATGAGCGATGTGTAGTGCAGGACGCGGTAGAAGGCGCGAGTCTCTTCACGATTGCCCACGTCGTCGGCGGAGGTGGGATAGCCGGTCATGACGTCGCCTTGAGGGGCGAGGCTGGCGAGGATGACGCGGTAGGTGCGCAGCAGCAGGATGGGGTGGAGGGCGACGAAGAAGGAGGAGAAGACGCCGGCAACGATAGACTCCCAGGTGACACGAACGTTGGAGCGGATGGTTGCGAATAGCAGGTTGAGGACGGCGACGAGGGCGGCAGAGAGGGTGTTGCCGTTGATGTTCTCCTTCTGGAAGACGCATGAGAACATGATGGCGAGTGGCGTGATGGCGATCCGGGCAAGCTGGTAGGTGGGGAGGGGCGCGTAGCTGGAAACATTAGTTGAAGCTGGGCAGAAGTAGGGAGTGTACGTACGCAAAGGAAAAGTTACTGAGCAGCACCCTGAGCACGTAGACGATAGCCAACGGGAGAACCTGCTTCGCAATCTGGGTGTCAAACTCGAAGAGACCGCCGCCTGCAATGCCACCCGATCCGTGCGACAGCCATCGTCCGACTGTGCGTAGCAGGTGGGAACTGTTGGTGTTCCCTCCTCGATAAGCTCCGCCCTTGCTGACGGGGAAGGCAGGGGCGACTACACCAGCAAGACCCAGCCAGCGGAAGGGACGGTCGAGAAGGCGGGTGAGGGTGGATACGAAGATGAGGAGAAGGTGTGTAATGACAAGCTGCATGTAGGTGGAGACGAGGGGGAAGGGGAATCTGCAGCTGTCAGCATGCGCCATTCTCGCGCCGTACATGGGACTGTTCTTACTTGTAGACGCCCGTGAGCATGATGAAGCGGTTCATCAGCAGCAGGCCAAAGCTACACCCGCCGACGAGGAAGATGAGCAGACCGACCCATATCTGCCAGCCAGCCGCGGTATGGTACAGGAAGTAGCCCAGGCCGCCCTGGCTCAGAATGTTGCGCTTCGCACCGCCTCTCCCCGATGCCCGCCCCACCAACGGGCGGATGCTGCTGGCGGGCTCGAACTCGTCGTCTTCATCCTCGCTCTGGACGGCACTGCGGATGCGGGGGTAGGGGCTCGCGTTGCGGCTGCCTAGGTCGATGAGGGGGACGGGGGGCTGCAGCTCCGACTGCGAGTTCTGCGTGGAATGGCTTCGCCGGCCCTCCATCTGCGCGTAGTATTCCACGTCCGAGTGGTCCGTGTCGTCGAGGGAGCTGGCGCTGTTGTGGCGGCGCTTGCTGTGGCCGTCCGACTTCTTGCCCTGCGTGTCGGCGGGTGTGGTGGTGGGCACGGCGGAGCGCGAGAGGTTGCTGAGGAAGTCGAGGGGCTTGCGGAACGAGTGCTGCGGGCTGCGGTTGAAGCGCGCCGAGTTCATGCTGAGGGCTGCATGGCGGGCAGAAAGGAGAGGCAGCAGGTCATGTTGAGGTGTTTACGTGTACATAATAATAAAAAGTTAAGCTTTGGCAAGATTCGCGTACAGACAGGGTTAACGGTATGTCGTGGCTGCCGTTGCGGGACGCCTAGCCCAGCCCCTGTCCCTTCCGCAGGGGTCGCAGATCACCTCACTCCTCCGCCATCAACCACATCCAAGCATCATCGCGATCACCCTGACAGCATTTCCCTCCAAAAGACTTCTCTGAGCCTTCCATTGATCCAGCGTGCGTGGAGAACAACTGAGGTCAATATGTTTGTGGTGGTCATGTGTCGGAAATGTACACCAGCGGCCTTCGGGGACCATCCCCATTGCTCACCCTGGACAGCCGCAATGCGTGCCTCTTGCTCGTATGATGTCATCCTTCTCTACTATGCGGCCCTCGATACCCATTGCTGATTCCACCCACCCCCGCGCCTCCAGGCCGTCCGATGACCTGGGCAAGGCTTACACCCCACACTCACGCTAGGACTACTGTGTAAGCACAACACAACTATGACCCACCGTGCGTCGATGCGGCTCAATCACTCGCACCTCGGGTCTCGAGGCTGGACAGCTCGTTTCAAACAGAAACTTGCCTGGTCCTATAAGCTATGATCTTCCACAAACTCAGGACGATGGGCAGTGTCACTGCTCTACCTGTACTGATTGCGTCACCCCGGTGTTCATACAAACAATGAATGCCCATGCGCACAGGAGTGTCGGTGTTGCACAACTCGATGCTGAATGCCATGATTGACGTATGCCCACTCATTCTCACTGTATAAGAAACTTCATACGCCAGAAGCCCAATGTACGCATCCTTCACTTTTGTCTGCTGGACAGACACGTTCCATACCCCATCCCAAAACTCAACATGTATCTCTCCATCGCCATCGTCACTGCCCTCGGGCTCACAACCTCCACAGTCGCCAGCAGCGGCAAGCGACAGCTGAATCAATTCGAGCCCTGTACCAACTTCGGTGATGAATGGTGCAACGATGGCGAGGTATTAGCTTGCCAACGAGCAGCCATGACCAACCACGGCTGGGTAAAGAGCACGCACAAGACCTGCACCACGAAGCGTCAAGTCGACAAGTTCGACAAGTGCTTCAACTACGGCGAAGAGTGGTGTAGCGACGGCGAGATCTTGACATGCAAGAAGGTTCCGTACGTAGATCAGGGTCGGGCCACGAGCACACATAAGCCTTGCCAGGTAAAGAAGCGAGGTGTGGGGAGCTGGTGCGATGATATGGGTACGTCTAATTGAGTTAGCGCAAGAGTGACTGCTAACGAAAATGTCAAGGCGCAACATGGTGTCAAGACTACAAGGTCCTCACCTGCAAGAACCATCGCGTCACACGAACCGAGTCTGGATGCGACAACAGCCATCGCCGTCCTGGAGACCACGATCACGATCATGACCACCGTCCGGAACCCAAACCCGAGGACCCCGAAACACCAGGTAACTCCACGACAGTTGAGTCTCGCTCCACAGCTACAGACCCTGAGCGTCCTTGGCACCATGACTACGACCACGACCATGACCACGACCACCACAATGCCACCATGAAGCACTCACCTCAGACAAATACCACGATGAAGCACCATCCACCCCCCAGCGCTCATCCTCATGGCAACGAGACAGAATCTGCGTATGAAAAGCGGGATGCTCAGGACGAGCATCCATGGAAGCATAACGGTACACATCCGCACCCTATTCCGGAGAAGGCAAGGCCACATGGGAACGGCACGCATGAGCACGAGCATGAACACGAACACGATCATGATCACGAACACGAGCATGGCCCTCCTGAAGAGAGACCGGACTGGGACCGTTACGAAAATGATGAAGGGGACGGTTCGGAAGAGTAGAGCTCGGATGCTCAGATCCTTGTTAGACCGTGTAGTAAATCGAGGTATGGAGTAGGTCGGGGAGGACATGAAGCTGCTCGGACTTGTGCGAGTCAAGTCCTCAAATATGGAACCACAAGTGTATTTGTACGTATATCTAGGTAGCGATTAGAGAATTGGAGTAAGATGCTGTTTGCGTTGCATCTCAAACATTCTGCGTCACGTCAATCTGACACGCAATTGCATTGGAAACAGGTACAAAGGTTTCGAGTGTGTTTTTATGTTGTTCATCTGCTCAAGAACTATTCATAATCCGTCGACAATCAGTCATTCCAGCCAGATCTTGCACAATTCACACGAGGCGATGCCTCTCAGCGGCCTAGCTCCAAAGGCAGGCTACGTTCATCCTTGTCAGCAACACGCTTATTAGCCATATAAGCAAGTGCCCCGCACTCAACTGAATAACTACATATGATTTGATGCTTGCGCCCGAGTGATGAGACTCAACGATGATGACTCTCAGCGCGGAGGTATAGCTCTAAGAAACAATACAAGGGGAAGGTTCTGCTCTAGGTGGATATGTCCTTGGGTATCATCCGTCCTCGAGGCTGCTGCGTGTCGTACAATATCCCTTTAGCTACGATTACGTCGTCTGAATCATCTGAAGATGTCGGTCGACTTGCCACAATGTCCGCTGCTCAAATTTTGCAAATGGCGTCAGTCTATGGCTGTGCGTCTTTTACGATAGTGGCTGACGGTCTCCGCGGAGTCGGAGAATCACCATGTTTGAAACCAGTCCAAGAGCTCCTCGATCTTTCACCAGGCCATGTGTTCAGGATGCGCCGTCTTCATCAACATACCACCATCAACGTCAATGACAAGTCTTACTTCACAAGAGGCTGGACGTTTCAGGAGTTCCAGCTTGCGAGACGCCTCTTGGTCTTTGTAGATGGCATGGCCATCTGGAAGTGTTCAGAACATCAGCACGACGAAGAAGTCTGGCCTGCTAATGAAATCGTCCCTACCGCGGGATGATCTCAGAGCCAAATTTACGTGGCCTGATCTGGACACGTACTTGACATTGATCATCGACTATAACGCGCGCAGCTTGCAGAGAGACACCGATGCCTTGGCCGCATTCGCTGGTCTAACTGTGGCAGTCAGTCATCACTTTCCGTCAGGCTTCCTGCTTGGGCTTCCAAAACTCTACTATGATAACGCGCTACTGTGGCAACCTCAAAATACGCTGTGTCGCCGGTCTGAAAACGACGCACAATCTGAGTTTCCGAGCTGGTCATGGCTTGGATGGCAGGGCATCCTAGATGCAAGTGTATGCATGCAAGGCATCAGGGATCCAAGGATGCGACTGGATTCTGCACAACCCGAGGGTTTGACTGTGAGAATCTTCCCCATCACCCAATGGTACAAGTCGACCTCGAAAACAGGCGGACAGGTCCGTATCAACAGCCAGTATAACTCGTACTGTCGCTTGCATGTCTCCTATCCTCCAGGATGGGAAGATCACGAATTCCCTTTCTGAGATGCCTCGATTGAGATATCTAGCATCCTAGCGACGGGCTGGTCCATGGGACACGAAACTCCAAGATGCCGCATTGCGCTTTCTCCATTTCCAAGCGAATCATGTTTCGTTATATACGCGGAACAAGAGCACAGTTCAACAACGACACAACGCATGTCTCGACGTCGATCTAGAGGACAATAATGGCAGTACGGTCGACGCCATGCGTCTGAACCACATGGTCCGCCCGCACGCAGATCACGAGCGCTGTGAAATGTTCGCTATATCGCGAGGAACGGCAACATTCGCAGAGCTAAAATACTCGACGTTCAGGGTATTTCCCGAGACGAACAATCTGCATCATCTCTCGCAGATGATCAAGCTTCGGGCTGGTAATCTGCCCAATTGCAACGAAGCCTTGGAAGTGGACGAAGCAGAGGAGAGGTCTATGAGGATCTTTGGGTGGTCTGAAGACGAGATTACTCTTCGTTTCAGGAAGGAGGGTTTGCGGAATTATATTGGTGTGTATCCCTTTTGCAATGTGTTGTGGGTGGAATGGAGGGATGGCGTCGCGTGTCGAAAGGCGTTAGGCAGGGTGCGCAAGGAAGCGTGGGAGCTGGAACAAATTGACGTGGTACTAGGCTGAGGTGCAAAGGTAATCTGACAAGGGACTCGTACTGGTTAAGTTTCTCTTGGATATTGTCGTCGCTTTTCGTCCCTCTGTGTGCTTCGCTGTTGGAACTAGCCCTGCCTTACCCTCATTTCAAGACAATCGATGTATGGATAGTACTGTGAGTCTAATAGATGTATATATGATTGAGCAGTAGTCATGCTTGCGGGTGATAACGAGTAACGAGATACTAGCGACTAAGCCTTGCACTGTCGCTGCTAGGCTCTCGTGTAAGCACAAGACGAGTACGTTATGACAGTCGTTGTACTCCAGAACTTGAGTCATGTCCCTCCCATCTCAGTGGCAACCATTGGGTACATGGTTTGCTGAACACGACACCAGATCTAGTTCGCGTCTGCCTGTCGGCTTACCTCAGATGCTGGGGCTCTCAGAGTCTTGGTAGTGAGACCAAGGCATTGTGATGATAGTTCCGCGAGCCGACACTTGCCGATTTAGCCTTGAAGGCGTGCATGAGGTCTGCTTTCAGCGAGCCTATGGCTTCGCTATTGCCTGCTGCTTGAGGTAAGTCATCATGCGAGCATTCGGAGGATAGATGGTGAGCTCATCGTCGCTCGTTTGCTGTCGCAGGATTGTCCTCATCTCTCTATGTGGGTCGTGGCGTTGGGTTGATGGATTTCCCTGGGCATCTAATACCCTAAATTCTGCCGGAGCCCAGTAGTTCATAGTTGTTTCCGCGTGTGATATTGCTGTAAACGTAGTATGTGGTGCTTGCGAAGATATGGCATGCATCTGGAGAAAATATCTAATATGTCCAGATAATACCATGGCAGCGTGACAAGTTTCCAAGAGCTTGGAAGCATGAGCATCACATCGCTGTAACTAATCAAGCTAAGGATATGTCGACCATTCCTCGCTGTATCCATACACAGTGAGAATACCTCGGCGATCTGTCACTGTACTCACGCGCGCTTCAATAGTCTCTCGTCAGCCAAGAGTGTAACGTCGTCTTTTACGAAATGCAAACTAATGTCGTGGGACCTGTAAGCTGCTCCAGTTTCGTCGATCAGTGACCCAGGAAGGACAGATGGAGCAATACGAGAGCACGACAGCTCACCTTGACGAGTGTCTTGCGCTCTCCTCTGAATACGATTCAAGACTGCGATATCGAATGATAAAGATCAGATTGAATCACTGACTAGCCACCCGTCCAAAAGCGCAAAAGGGGTTCCCAAAATAGCGTGCCCCTTGTCTAGCGTCTCGCAAGACACATCCCAAAAAGTCTTCTTTCTAGGATCTAAATACAACCAAGCTTTACCGGTGAAGCGGAGTGTCTAGCACGAAAGTCGCTGTGGAGCGGAGTGGACACGAGATTAGGTCGCCAGCCAAGGGGACGCGATGCCTAACAGGTGCGTCCCGGTACCACACGTGGTGGTGAGACTCAGCCTTGTCACTGCAAGAGGCGTCCGTATGGCAAAGTTTGCTTACTATCGCTCCACATTCCGTTGGCCTGATGAATGTCCATGTGGAGTAGAGCAAGAATAAGAGCTACAGCATGTGTGACGTGGTCGCCATTATTGGGCCTCGTCGGACACGTCGATTGCCCAGATGATGTCGAAAGTTGCACTCTCCACGAAGACCAGAGCTGTGAAACTGCACTTTCAATCAGGACCAGACGTCACGATAAAGATAGATTCATCCGACGAAGGAAAAAAGGGAGGGTGGGTACAGCCAAAGAGGATGGGATTTAGGATTCGCACGATGGCAGATTCACACTAGGCTCGCTTGTTTGAGTTAGGGCTTTCCGGGCCCCGGCACATTTGCAGGATCTTTGGAGACCAACGTCTCGTGCCTACAACCACGTTTTTGGCAAACGCAAAGGACAGAATGTTGGTTTAATTGGCTGGTGACAGGTCGATCGCAACCATTGCTCTTGCATTCATATACGAATAAAATAGAATATGTCGACGCGAATGCAAAGATCGCAACCACCATTCTGTGGAGCCTAAGAAAGTTGGTGGCTCTGGAGAAAGCCAGTGCCTCAGGTTACGTGCTAACGAAGATCCGACCTTCCGGGGTGCCCAGCACAGGGAGCACTAGCTTTGCAATCATCGACAGTTGTCGGTTCTCACATTGTAAACATCGATCGTTTCTTGGGGCTCCACTTCAACGACTAGAAGATCCGAGCTCGAACGAAACATAAACCTCCAATTCGTATGTCTGCCACATATCGATGAAAAAATAGACTTGTATATGCCTCTGACGAAGATCTCGCACCGGGGTATTTTGGAAGTATTGCTGAGCCACATGATCGCCACATGGTAACTGGCTCGGTGCCCACTCAGAGCTTGACCGATAACTTCAGCGATGGTTGAGAGAGTGGCGCAAGTGTCAATACTTCTTGACACAATCGCACAGACGACTTCCTTGTTCGCTTACACTCTACCCGTATGTGCTTGACTAGTCGACGTGTAGATGATTGCCTGACATCCACTTTGGCCTCAGCTCAGCCAAAGCCACGCTGGGATCCGCATGTCATCACTGAGGCCTAGTCAATAGCCTCTGCCGTGCCGTCTTCTCCACAACGGTGGGTGATAGCACGAAGCAGTGTGGTATAAGTAGAGGCTCATATCTTCAATTTTTGCTGGAGCATGTGGTACCAAATCGAATAGACTTCTTTCCTATCATTTCGGTTTTCTTTGCGGTCTTTCTTGGATCTGTTGCATGCATTTCTCGTCGTAATTGTACGACATCATACTTCCACCTCAGGATGAAGAGTTTCACAGCCATTGCTTGGCTGCTAGCAGGCACATCTTTGGCCTCAGCTGAGGATGTGCCAACGCAACAGCTTACTGTCAGCTTCGATGGAACTTGCGGCAATGGTACAACCTGTGCAGGCTCCCTCTTCGGCCAATGTTGTAGTATGTACGGTAACTGTGGATCGTAAGTCTTCCTCTACGATTTTGTATTGTCAAGGTCTAACTCGTGTCAAGTACTCAGGACTACTGCGGAATAGGATGTCAAAGTGGTTTCGGTTACTGCGAAGACACAAGAGGCAAGCCTTCGCAGGATGGCACCTGCGGAGGCGCTAATGGATTTACTTGTGTCGGCTCCAATTTTGGCTCATGCTGTAGCATCTATCAATTCTGCGGAGGCTCGGCCGACTACTGCTCTTCCGATAACTGTTTGCCCGGCTTTGGCGATTGCGATGGTATGCCACATAAGAATGAAACGACGACTGCGCCCCCGCCGACGATCCCTTCCCAAACACCAGATGTTGGATGCTCCACGCTCAAGCCCTCTGATATCAAGTCTTCAAGGGCAGTCTCGACGTTGAGACCTTCAGCCCTTCCTACTACTGTCATTACGCCAACGTTCATTGCCAGCTCAGCCAACCCAACTGCGTCTTCGCTCGCATCTGCTACTGCCTCAGCATCGGCTTGTGCTCACTCGTTCTCGAAGCGCCAACACGATGTCGCAGCCGAAATCGAAAAGCGATCCGAGTTCAGGCGGGAAGAGGTAGACCCCGACTGTGTGCCGTGCGAAGGCCAAAGTGGTTCTCTACCATACTGTGGCGCGGATCATACTACCGACAACTACAAGTTCACACCAAAGACCTGCCGCACTGTTTACTACCGGTTAGATATTGTCAATACCACGATGTCCCCTGATGGTCAATCTCGTGTTGTTCTGGCTGTCAATGGCCAAATTCCAGCACCGCTTCTTGAAGCAAACTGGGGCGACAGGGTGGTGGTCACTGTCAACAACAAATTGCAGGATAATGGAACGAGCATACACTTCCACGGCATTCGCCAATTGAACAACTCAGGTCATGACGGAGTTCCTGCTGTGACACAATGTCCGATTGCGCCCGGAGATTCATTCACGTACAAATGGACTGCAACAAACTATGGAACGTCTTGGTACCACTCTCATTATGCCATTCAGGCATGGGGTGGCGTTGCTGGACCTATGGTTATCCACGGTCCAACATCAGCGCCATATGACGTTGACGCTGGCCCGCTCTTCCTCCAGGATTGGACTCACGCGCCAGTAGATGCAATGTAAGTATGTTTTGTAAATCATGAGCGCATGAGCTAACTAGCCCAGGTATGACATGGAACAGGATGCCATACACGGAGGTCCTCGCACTATGGACACCGGTCTCATCAACGGCATGAATACTTGGGGGCTGGATGGCACGAACAACCAGACAGGTCAACGGCACGAGTGCAGCACTCGATTCGAGCCAGGCAAGACTTATCTGTTCCGCATCGTAAACGCCGCTATGCAAGGAACCATGAAGTTTCATATCGACGACCATGAACTTGAGGTCATCAACATGGACTTCACAAACATCGTTCCTTACAAGACCAAGATCCTCAACATCCAGATCGGTCAACGTTACATGGTTCTCGTCAAGGCAAACCAGAAACCCGGGAACTACTGGATGCGATCTGATAGTCAAAAGGCTTGCGGGGCCAACCACCAGTCCGATGACATCAAGGCCATCGTTCGTTATGCAGACACTCCAGATGCGGCCGCTCTGCCCAATTCCAAGGCCTATGAATACAAGAGTGAATGCGTCGATGAGCCACTCTCCTCTCTTGTGCCAACGGCCAAAGTAAACGCATACCATCAAGACAAGGCCTTCACAAAGAATGTCACGTTTGGTGCAAACTCTGAGAACCTTTTCAAGTGGTATCTCAACGGCAACACCTTTTATTCCAAATACGAGAACCCAACCCTCGTCCGCGTCCTCGCTGACAACGAGGCACCAACGGATTCTGGAAACTTGCTGCTCAACCTACCCAAGATGGGCGAGTGGGTGTACATCATCATCCAGTCGCCTGTTCCGCTTAATCACCCTATTCATTTGCACGGCCATGACTTCTTGATCCTGGGAAGTGGACCAGGTGTGTATACCGACCAGCCGCTGCATTTGGAGAACCCGCCTCGTCGCGATACTGCGAACCTACCAGCAGCTGGATGGTTGGTCCTTGGATTCGAGACAGACAATCCGGGATCATGGCTCATGCATTGCCATATCGGTAAGTCTTCGAGTATGTTCTCGCTTTGTGCGACAGATTGCTAACGTTTTGCAGGATGGCATACCAGCATGGGTTTTGCCTTGCAGATCTTGGAGGGCCAGAGTATGATTAAAGATACAACGAGCCGAGCAGACGAGTGCGCGATGTACGAGACGTGCGCGAACTGGAACGCATGGGTTGATGGTCGTGGATTCAAGCAGCACGATTCGGGTGTTTGAGCGACCCTTTCCGTTGGGGACATTTTAATTGAGGCGTTCGGGCTGGTAATGATTGACGATGGCGTTTGTGGTCCTACTCAATACCCAGGGAGTTATTTGTTCTTCGCGCAATGTCAAATAATTTTTTCTGTCACCTCGAACAGGTCGATTTGCGAGGCGGTGATACTTTATCGTGAGAAGTTATGCACGGCATACGGTAATGCAGGAGACGTGATGATGTTTTGCTCTTTGTCGCGTGGCAGAATACTCGGCTACTGGATCCGTAGGGATAAATTGGTTGATGGTGAGCTGACATGGCTGGACCACTGTCGTGGTGTGACAGCCTTTTCCACGACTCTTCCCCACAATTTGCAACCTCCTGTCTCGGAATATCTTTCAGCACACATCGAAACCTATCAAATCGTACCTCTGGAGATACCACCTGCCATAATTTTCCATCTTTCGCCTCGAGTTGCCGAGGGTAAAGATTTATCCGTCATGGCAAGCCGCCATCCCCCGCGGGACGGGAATTATCCCGCTTGTGGCGTCAAAACCCCAAGGCGGCAGAAAACCAAGTGGATGCCCACCAAAAGCTGGGGGATGCTTATGTTCAACAGGTCGCACGGTTCGTGCGTTTGATAAGGATGGACGACGGATTCAAAAAGCCTGAAGAAGTTATTGCGAAAGAGCAGAATGACCGCGATGTCGAGAAGGCAACTGGAGAAGACGAAAAAAAGCAGGAGCTTGTTGCTACAACGACAGCTGCCTCAGAGAATTTGCCGTTCTCGAAGGCGCGATGCATAGCACTTGTTGCAACAGTCGGTTGTGCGCCATTCTTGAGTGTGAGGATTGCTATTGCAGAGAGACAAGACTGGAAGCTGATGATTTCAGACATTCAATGTACAGGCTACGATCATTACACTACCGACAATCGGTGAGGCGTTAAACATTCCTACGAGTCGACAACAATGGATTGTCTCAGCATACAATCTCACGTTTGGTTGCTTCTTGGTATGACCATGTCAGCTCCGACCAATTTATCACAGCTCACACCACGATAGCTTCTCTGGGGACGTTTGGCCGATATCTATGGGAGACGATTAATCTTCTTATGGGGTTCGGTATGCTTCACGATCATTGCAATTGTAACACCATTCATTCCAAATGAGATTGGCTTCGATATCTTTCGTGGCCTCAACGGCCTGGCAGCTGCTGCTATGGCTCCAACAGCGTTGGGCATCCTCGGTGTCACATTTCCACCAGGGAAATTGAAGGATATTGCCTTCGGTGCATTTGGTGCAGCCGCGCCACTTGGTGGAATCATGGGGAACATCTTCGTAAGTGTCTTCTATGATTTGCAAGTCCAATTTTGACAGGAGCAAAGGGTGGCGTCGTGAGCCAGTACCTCAACTGGAAATGGGTGTTCTGGATCTTCGGTATAATTGCAGCCATCGCGACTACGGCGGGATACTTCGTCATTCCTATCCCACCACTCCAAGAAGAGCCCAGTATGCGTAATACAGTTGATTGGACGGGAGGCACTCTTATCACTGTTGGTCTGATCATATTGCTCTTTGCGCTTTCGGAAGGTAACGTCGTTGGTTGGAAGACGCCTTGGGTACCTACCCTCATTGCTGTGGCCCTCATCATCGTTGCCATCTTCGGCTACTGGCAGCACCATCTTGAGACGAAGACGCAAAGGCGGCCGCTGATGAAGATGTCAATCTTCAAGAATAGGCAGTTCACCTGGGCCAATGTGCTCATGGCGCTGTTCTTCTCATCCTTCAACAATTACCTTATCTACGCAACGTACTGGTTCCAAGACTACCAAGGCCTGTCAGTCATTCAAACAACACTGCGCTTCCTGCCTACTGGCGCGACTGGAATACTCGTCGCGTTCGTCACTGGGCATCTCCTCTCGTCGGTTAGAGGAGACTATATCCTCACCTTCAGCACGCTCTGCGTTAGCATATCGTCCCTGCTCTTCGCAATACCGATTCCTGACAATATAACATACTGGGCCTATGGATTCCCAGCTATGGTGTTGAGCGTATGTGGTGCCGACACAATCTTCCCCGTCCTGACTCTGTTCGTCGCAAAGACGCTGCCACCGGAAGATGCGTCCCTTGGAGGCGCGCTCATCACTGCTGTAGGTCAAATTGGACGTTCAATCGGTCTCGCTATTGCAACTGCAGTCCAAACAGCGATTCTTGCAAAGGAAAAAGGCATGAGCATCGACGATGTCGGCAACGAAGGGTTCGGTTCACAACATTGGGACCCTGCGCTCAAGGCCAGTATACGAGGCGCATCATGGTTCAACTTTGGCATGTCAATTGCGTCGACGGGGATAGTCCTACTGTTCATCAGAGGCATTGGTATTATCGGAGGCAAAGGAAAAGGCAAATCGTGACCGGTAAGCGGCACATTTCATGCATGCATGGATGCACGTCTGGGCATCAGCATAAGGCCAACATCAGCACTAGCGTACAGCCCTACAGCAGGCAATTACCCAGTACATGCATGTATCAATAGATCTCCCGGGTTCCTAAGTGGTAGTAAGATGCGCGCTGTCAAAATATCGACACCGGTCAAAGATTAACAATACCCCGAGTTCGACAACAACCCTTGCCAAAGACCCGGATCCTTCACACAGTACGATCGCAAGCAGGTCTCTCAGCGCCTAGTTCCCCTCCGTATACTGGTACTTCGGCACAGACGTCGACCCACCGCTCTCTCTCTCTCTCTCTCTCTCCCCGCACTCTACATTCAATACTTTGACCCGTTGCTATTCATGGGTGCAGGTTTTGCGCGCTCCTCGTCCTTCGCCAAGATTACGCCCAGTCACCATTTCCTGATGCATCAATTTGGCGGTTCATTTACGGCCTGGGCATTTCTCATGCTTACGATACTGCGCGAGACGAAAGAAATGAAGGTTTGGACGCGCTTCCAGACGGCTTTAGCGTTCACGGATGTAGCCGTCCTGTATAGTTACTGGAAGGCACTAGAGGCACAGGGGCGATTGGGGTTAGGGTTGTTGAGGTGGGAAGAGAAGGCGAGTAGGTATTGTGATTATGGAGATCATTTTGGTGATCATTTTGGTATTTGTTTTTGGCGTGGGACTTCCAGCGACAAGAAATGGGAGGCGAAAGGCTTGAGGAAGCAGACTGAGACCGAGAAATGGGCGATGACTTCAGCACTCGAGTGAGTCTCACGTATTGTGAGACTCGTCGTCGCATGGATGGTTCCTATTGCAATTTGCCATACGAGACGATTGTAGACAACAATAGCATTTCGGTACGAACGTTATGCGTGCGGATAGAGTTGCGTGGCTATGCTCAGGAGGCTTCGGATAAGGATTCGCTAGCAGCATCGTGGCTTTCCAGGAACCCCCGCTCACAATTGGCGCGCGACAATTGTTGTGCAGGGCAAAACCGCGAAGGAACCCGGATTCATTTTACAACACGTGCCGTTGTCGCTCCTCTGCCAAGGGCTCGTGAACGACAGAAGCAAGTACTCAGTTCCGACGCCCAAAATAGCTTGTATGTAGATATGGCGTAGGAACAACGCATCTGTGGCTCACCGTTCTCGTGTCGCAAGAGAATCGAGTCTTGTGTTCGCGCACGTATACCTGTACCTCCTTCCTACATGAGCACGTCGTCCAAGGTGATACTCGGCAGTTAGCACGTGCAGCAGCAGCAATGCCCATGGACTGCGAGCCGATATTCTACCACAGTGAATCGTATGTCGACAGCGTGACTTGAGCTGATGATGATCTCCAGGGTGAAGTTTCACTCTAACGATATGCGCGATAGCCCCTTTGTGCTTTGGCCGCTTTCGCCGATAGGGCTCAAGCATGCAGATCCTCCTGAAATCCGTTTGTCAACCCGTTACCCCTCCTTGAGTCCTGCAACCTCAGCCTCGTATTTTGTCGTGGCTGGCAGCTGATGAACCAACGGAAGAGGTCGCTGTTTGTCAAGTGACGACGCCGTGCAGTAATCAATGGTTTTTACGAGAAAAAAGTTGCTGCTAGACCGGTAGGCTAGCAGCCGCTACGTCCATGACAACCTGGGGATCAGCCATCTATTTTGAGGGGCACGAAGGAAAACACGATACTCTAGCCAATCTCCAACCACTCAAATTTCGGCGTCTCGGCACAGAGTCCACTCCAACGCCAATTCTGCCTTGTTAGGCCCAAAAGCATCTAGTCTCGTCAGCCTTCCCCTGCCACGCGGTCACAAAGTGCTATGCCCTACCGGGAACCGCAGACCAGACATTCGATCCGCCAGCAAAGTGTGGCGTAGCAGCGAGCGTCTGATTTGCAGACCGGCAATCAAGCTTCGACAAGCTCACCTCCAGCCAATACGATGTTGCAGCAAACTAAGCCGAAATTACGGTGGACTGAACATGCGTTGTTCCCAGGAGCCCGCCTCGTATTCAGGGCTCACTCACGGGTGACCGTGGCGTCTTTGGCGTGTCGTGGTGCATGGCTGCCATGTCGATCTGCATGTACAAATAAGTCGCGCAGTATCCTCACTTTCGAAAGCACCTCACCACGCCTTCGTTGCTCAACCTTCGCTTTGTCCCTACCCCACGGTCGTTTACCTTACAATAATATTAATCATGAAGGCTTTTGTGTCGGCCTCGTTGGCCTTGGCCGTGGGCATTTCCGCTCTACCCCAGATCACCCCATCGACGCCCCTTGCGCCTGCTCTTCCGCTCGATGCCTTCAAAACCAAGAAATTCACCACTCTCCTGTCTTTGGACGACGTGCTCAACGGAAACTTCCCCAAGCCCAGCGAGATTATCGGTGATGCCAAGAAGACTGTTGAGGGACTTGTTGGAGACCTTTTGAAGACTGAGAAAGCCGACAACGGAACTGCAGAGTCTACCTTCAGCACACTGGCAGAGGATGGGACCATGAGTACCATGGCGACTTGCTCCAACGTTCGTGTCCGCCAGGAATGGGACTCGTACAGCGACAGCGACCGTCAGGCTTTCACCAGCGCCGTCCGTTGCTTGATGCAGAGGGGCCCCAATGGCCAATTCAGTAACTCCAGGAGCCGCTACGAAGATTTGGTTGCTCTCCACCAGACTTTGACACCCAACGTTCACGGAAACTCCAAATTCTTGTTGTGGCACAGGTACTACCTCTGGACCTTTGAGCAACTTCTGCGCGACGAGTGTGGCTTCGATCGCAACCTGCCATGGTGGGACGAGACTCGCTACTCTGGAAGATTCGCCCAATCCTCCATCTTCAGCAGCCAGTGGTTTGGTGCGATCAACACCAGGGGCGACTGCGTTCGCGATGGTGTAAGTTTCCCTTCTTCAAACATGCTTTCGCGCACAACTGACAATATCTTTAGCAATTCGCCAATCTTGCCATCAATATCGGTCCCGAAGACAGGAACGAGCTTCATTGTCTCGCTCGCAACAACGATGACTCGCAGACCATCAACACCAACTCACAGATGGTTGACGGTTGCAACAACTTCGGCAGCTACTCCGAGATGGCCAGTTGCGCCGAGGGTGGCGCTCACGCCTGGGGCCACAACGGTATTGGAGCAGTCATGTCGGACACCTACGCATCTCCCTCCGATCCTATCTTTTGGCTGCACCACGCTTTCATTGACCGCAACTTCCGCATCTGGCAAAACAAGGACTCTGCTCGTGTCAACAACGTTGACGGAACCGATAGGGCCGGTAACCGTCTCACCCTTGACACCACTGTTAATGTCTATGGTATTCGTCCTGACGTCCGCATTCGTGACATCCTTGACACTACCGCCACGACCTTGTGCTACAAGTACAACTACTAGAGCTTGCTTCTTCGCTTTAGCCATCACTGTTTATAGTTTTACATCAGCGATAGAATGCACTCAGTTTAATACCATGCCGTCTATTCTTGCATTAGCTGTGATCCTGACTGAGTCAATACCTAGAGGGGATGCTGAAGAGACTAAGTGACAGCCTCAAGATGCTGACAGTGCGTCACATGCCCGAGTTCTTGCTTAGCCGTGGGTTGTGTTTGTTGGAAAGGAACCACCTTTGATGAGGAAGTCCTCGACAGATTTCGCAAGACTTGGTATCGTGAAGTTCCACCATTCATCTTTGCATGTGGGATCAGGGCCGAACCGTCCCGAAAATTGGACTCGCTCCAGCTGTAAGGTCTTGCGCAAGCGTTTAAGCATATTGGAGGGCATGAATTGATATGCGGTATGATCAAGACGGCTTACTTGATAGTCTGGTTGGAGCAAGATCCCATGCAACTTCAACACTCTGAGCGTCGACTGTTGCGACTCCAGTAGCGATACGAGCGCAGCCGACGTTGTACTTAGTTGGCTCAGTTTGAGCTTGCGAAGGTGTTGCCAGGCATGACCCTTATAGACTATATCCTGCACAGTCAAGGGCGACTCCTCCGTGCCATTCTCATTGTAAATTGGACCATCAAATTCCACCTTGAGGGACTCAAGTTTGGTGAGCCTACGAAGGAAGCTTGAAAAATGTTGATTGCTGAAAGCATCTTTTGCATCGCGGACATGATTACTTATTTCGTGAGCATGAAGGGATGAATCGAGTGTTCCATTATGCCCCGGATGATATTCGAAGCGAATAGTCAGCCGAATATGGAAACTTGACAAGTTCTCTAGCATTGGGAATCTGTCGACTTTCCTAGAGAATGCACTGCAGCAGACTGCATCTAGCCGTAGCTTGGTCAAGTGCGAATCAATATCGGGGAAGTCTTGGATAATGAAGAATGGGTAATTGCCAGGCCGCTGCAAGCGGGCTACTGTCGCGCCATCGTTGTATAGGCTTTCTCCTCTGTAGTGAGACGCAGGTAGAGCTGGCAGATTTACGAAATCTGAGCATTTCCTGACACCGCGGTGTTGACGCTTGAGTCCTCCATTCAGAATGTTTATCTTTTGCAGATTCTGAAAGCCCTGAAGAACCTTCTGGATATTTGGGCCACGTTTCATTTTCTTCTCGTCCTTGACGCGATTTATATAATCAACCCACGCATGCCGGCAATGCGCGATCTGCACCAATTCCTCAGTACTGAAGTTGTCTCCCACCATCATAGGTTTGCTGGTGATGAAGGCTTTCCCTCTGAAGTAATTCCTCCATTCATGCAGGTCGCGTACATTTGGTATGCTCCAAAAGTTTGCGTCCCAGACCAAGGACTTCACGACTTTGTTGAGATGCTCACAGGCTTTGATGGCGTCGATGCGCGCTACGCTGGTTGAGCTACAATGAAACGCGATTGAGCTGAACAGTTCCTCTGCGCCGATGCTTGCACACAGCCTACTGACCAGCCGATAGGCCGGCAAGTCTTCAGGATGCATGTATTGCGCAATGATGCGATGCACCTCCGGTGGCAGATATGGAGTTATGATTTGTTCCGTGGGCACCTGCTGTGTGGTGGAGCTAGCAACTCGGATGTGCGATCTCGTGACAGCCATGGTGGCGCTATTTGCACAAGATTTGTTTTCAGTTCGTGTGGTAGTGATATAGATAAGGCTTCGGGTTTCGAGAATGCAACAGAGGATTTGCGCGAACTTGTGGGTGGTTGGACGCAGGCTAACTTAGCGTGTACAGAAGCCACGTGATGATGCCTAATGCTGCCTACACAAGATTTCGGACCCCTGCAAGTGGCCGCAGTATCATCTAGTTCATTCAGAAGTCTGGCAATTACCATCATGTCATCAATAATGCAAATAATAATTGCTCGAACGCGCTGACCACGACGCAATGAGTACACCACCACACATCATCTTCGAGATAGAAACGCTGTCACGTAGCGACACCCAGCTCACATCACATCGTAGAGAACATAGTTCTACTTTCATCTGCTCCCAGCCATAACACCCCTTTCGCCCCTGCCTATACTTCACACACACTTCCCCGCCTCACACCAATTACACCTGATCTTAAAGTCATACTCCTGGCCACGCTTACACGTAAACACCGAGTTCCACGCTCCAGGTCCATCCCAGCAATAATCGAGTGGCCACGGTACCTTCTCACATGCATGGCATGACAGCGCGTCGAACTTGAATTGCTGGTCGCAGTACTGGTGGAGTAAGGTTTGCTTGTCGACGCCTAAGTTGAAGTCAGTACCAAATGTAGAACTGGGGCAGTACGATTTCGAGAAGGGTAGGATTACGTAGATCTTTGACGATCTGTTCGTAGCAGTAGTCCCGTCCTGGTTGGCAATTGGCGGCAGTTGGTAATGCTGTGTAGTTTGAGCCACTCGCTTCGGCTTTGTGCGTGATGTTTGGAGATGGGAGTGCGATGACGAGTGTTGAGTACGCGATGATGGCTGGTAGGAGCTTCATTAGAGTGGAATGATCACTTGGCGCGAAGATGCGCAGTCGATAGGATTGATCGAAATTCTCGTTGCCTGATTATAAGTAATCCGGGAGAGCAGTAGGCTGTATTGGAGATTGCTCGCTGTCTATATATATATGTTGAGTGTCACAACGACTCGTCGCGTGGTTGCAGAATCAAGGGCAACTTGCCAGGAATGCTGCACGCTATGCGTGACCCCTAACGTGCTTGCCCTACCTTACAGTGCCTATTCTCCCATCTTTGTACGACCAACGTAAACGTCCCAGGGCTCTTATGTGACACACTTGTGTGACACACACGAACCTACGAAGGGGACCCTCGAGGGGTTTATGTAACTAGAACGAATCATCTACTCGGCTAGAAGACGATTCATGTACATTCATTCTACCATCGCATGGCTTATATGCATTTTCAGATGCCACATTGTAGCGGGCCATACCTTGCACATAGGGTTGTCTATAATATCTGTGCCAGGCACATTTGGTAGTGTGTCCGTGTTGTGTATCGTCTGCTGTACTTGTGGTGTATTGTAAGGACTCTGTCATATCAATAGACGTGGCAACGTTCAAGGTCAGCACAACGCTCACACAGACATCCGTAACGAAACACAAATGAGATTTCGAGCTCAAGAAAAAATATGTTCAGAAATCCAAGTTAGCTAAAGAGTACAATGAGATTAAATCACAAGCAGAAACACTAGTGACAAGAAAGACATTACATCACGCCCTCGAAGTCCTCCAGCCTCGACTCCCGCACTTCCTCAACTTCACCTTCAAAGATCTTCTCTCCTGCCTTTCCACTCATCAATGTACCAAGTGCCGCTCCGACATCCTTCAGAACTTCTTCCGCGACCCCGATCCACTCCTCAAACGTCACAATCTCAATACCCAACTTCTTCCCTCCATCTTTGACAAATGCCTGACACTTCCATTCTCTCAGAGGTTCCGAATGAGGATACATAGTCTCGAACTTGGCGTCGACCTTCTTACCCTCCGCATCGTCTCCAAAAGGCATCTCCTCGACCCACGCAGGCGCTTGGTGCACGACCGTGTCAAACCAAGGAGTTTGCTTCAAGTCCCAATCTGTGCAGCTCTGCACAATCTCCGCGAATCCCATGCCTTCGTACGCTGCAGATTCGATGTGTTGTTGCTGCACGAAATTGAGGAGATCGAGGTACGTCCAGGTGTTTTTGAATGGCACGCGGAAGGGGATGTACTGCCACGTTGGACCGAAAATGCGATCAGCGTTAGGCACACCGATATTTCGTCCGCTCACTACTTCGCCGAATGTGACATCACGGGTTGCGAGGCGGCGCGAGAGAACCAGGGCCCAAGCAGCTGTAGGGAGGGACCCAATGGTGATGTTCGAAGGGCGCGAAGAGATGTCAAATTCCATGTAGATGTCTGCTGCCTTGCGCTGAGTGAGGGGGATGTCGGGTTTTAGGACGGACATTTGCGACTTGGAGAGAAGATTCTGCCAGTAGGGTATGCTTTGAGGGATGTTGTTCAACACCACGTGGTTCACGTGTTTGGTGTAGGATTCCGTCTTAGGCACAGTGTTGCCGCCGTACAAAGCGGAGAGCTGCGCGAACAGGTTAGGTAAACACATCTCGTCATACTGTGCGTGCGAGATACGGAATACGAGCGTTGAAGCACCGGATGCAGGCGACGTGAACAAAGTGAAGGCGGCGAAGGAGGAGCCGTGAGGCTTTGGCGCTTCGATGTCCTCCTTGGCATATTCTTGCGCAGCTAAATTCAAGTCCTTGTCTTCCGATACCATGACTTCATGGTATGGCACTTGCAGGGAAGACAGTACGACTCCGAGATTCTTCTCGCCATCAAGCACAAACACAGTACGCAGAACCTCGTTGCGAGTGATGAGCTCTTGACACGCACACGAGAGCTTTGATCGGTCGACTGGCGTGGTGAATTTGATCAACTCATACCGCAGCGAGTAGCGTGGAAGATCGACTGTTCCCTCGACTGCAAGCTGCTGGAGCGGCCTCAAAGGGTAGATGTTCTCAATGTCCCACTCGGGGTTCTCAAGGTACGAGCAGATGCGATCAGCACTGTAAAGCGACGCCTCTTTACCCAGAGCAGCGAACGGCGCGTCCACTTTAGCTACAGGTTGCGACGATTGCAATTGTTGCGCAGAGGAAGCAAGCTCGGATATCGACTGGCTTTGGAAAACTTGTGCAACATTGATCTCCAAACCCTGAGCACGAGCGTCTGAAACGAGTCGCATAGCACTGATCGAGTCGCCACCCAACTCAAAGAAGCTGTCGCTTGCTTTGATGTCGTCTTTTGGCATACCCAAGATGCGGCTGAGAAGTTCTATAACTTTCTCCTCTGCATCACTGCCAAATTTTGCAGCGAGCTCCGCAAGTGACCTGCTTTGGAAGACCTGTGCAACGGAGATGTTGTGTCCCTGAGCTCGAGCATCAGACACCAGCCTCATGGCGCCAATTGAGTCTCCACCCAACTCGAAGAAGCTATCCTTTGGACTGATGTCGGATTCAGGCATGCCCAGAATACGACTGAGAAGTCCCCTCAACCTCTCTTCGTTGGCAGATATCTTCTCCGTTAAGAAGAGCGCATCCTTGGCTGTGGCACCCTCAACTGGTGACATGCCTACACCACTGTCGCTCGTGACTTCCTTTGGTCTCATTTCTAATGCATCTTGCTCTTCTTGAGGATCAAGGACAGCCAGGTCGCCCAACTTGCTTTCCGGGTTACCCAGGAACGCCGTAACAATGCGATCGAGTACGACCAGCACTCTCTCCATCGCACGAGGGCTGATGCATTTCGAATCAAAGCTGGCCATAATGAGGAAGCCGTTCTCTTCCAAGGTACACACAAGCATGAGTGCATAAGTGTTGAACTTCAGTGCTTCTCGTGCAGCTTCGGCATCATCGGCAGGCAGGAACTTGTTCAACGGCGTCTCCCCGACGGTGCTGCTGCCCCAGTTCTCGCTCTCTTTGGGATTCAAGACCAGACCTGTCCGTAGATCACATGCTGCGCGAGCGTCTTTGCTTAGTCGACGGATATTCTGGAGACCAAGATGTTCATGGGGGATTTGCTGCACGGTTTGAGCGTGCACGGCTTGCAAAAACTCAGAAATAGGACGGTCTAGAGTGAGCTGCACTCTGACTGGGATAGTTGTGATCATGGGCCCTTCAATCTGCTCGATACCATGCACGGGCGCTGAACGCCCAGTGAGTGTTTCGCCAAAGACGATGTCTGGGTGACCCATGTACAAGGACGAGACAAGTGCCCAGGCGCCACGAATAATCGTAGCCAAGGTAAGTTTTGAATGTGCTGATGTCGGCACCTTGACGTAGTGTTCAAGAAGAGAATCCGCCTGTGTAACATAGCCTTTATGTGGTAGTGGAGGAAACTGGTGTGGGCTCGCGCCGTCCAACAGATTTTTCCAATAGTCTTTTGTAACGGCTGGATCAAGGTTGTGCAAGTAGTTGATGAAGTGCTTGAAGGATGCAGTGCGAGTCGTTTCTTCACCCATGAAGGCACGACTAATCCTTTCGAAGACGAGTGGCATCGCCCAACCGTCATAAACTGCATGATGCATCGTGATCACGAAGTGCGCGTTGTCGCTATCATTACTTTCAACTACACCATAACGGAAGAGTGCTGTGCCAAGGGCCATGCTCTCTTTGCGGTCCAGATCAAGGTACTTGGCGACATCGCTCCCATGGTTACGGACCAGCTCGCCATCCTTGAGTACGACCTGGAAGAGGCCGCGGCCTGGAACGTTGACGATGCGCGTTCGTATCACTGGAAGGTGTTCGACAGATGTATCGAAAGCCTTCTTGACGCGTCTCGCGGTATCTATCGGAAGCTTTGCGACGCGTTGGGCAATGTACGCATCGTTGAACTTTGCTGACAACGCCATGAGACCTTCTTGCAGGGGTGTGCAAGGATAAATATCTTCTACTGCGGAAGCATCGACATTGCACAGATGAGCGCAATCATTTCTAGCTTCCTCAGGGTCCCAATCTTGTTCGAGTAATGAGAAAGGCTGGATATCATTACAGTCCTCGTCTGATAATGGTGTTGCTTTGGCAGCCATGGCCGCAAGGGTAGGGTTGAGCATGATGTCTGGTACATTCAGCACAATACCTTCTTCCCGCGCAGAAGCAACTAGTCTCATAGCACGCAGCGAATCTCCTCCCATGCTGAAGAAATTGTCATTGGCACTGAAATCTGCGTCACCTCCCAGGATCTTTGCCCATAGCAAGCCGAGCTTCACCTCGGTCTCGGTAGTGGGCTCCTTCTTTTCTGACATCATGGCATTGAAACGCCTAAGATCTTGTCGCGTGACAGAATTGCCGATTTCTCGAAGTCGCTTCCTGTCGGTCTTGCAGGATACTAGCAGTGGCATCTTCCAGAGCGGGATATAAGCGATCGGCACCATGTACCCGGGGAGATCGTCGAATAGTTTGGAGGTCATATTCTGCAACGCCGCTTGAAACTTGTTGGAGAAGCTGGCGAAAATGTTGCCGTCAAGATGTCGCATACCGTTCTTCTTCTGTTCAACAAGGAATGCAACAAGAGTAGCCTCCCCACTTCCACCGGGCTTGATGACCTCAGCGGCGAGCTGGCAGTCGGCAGGGAGATGCTTCTGCATGTTGTACTCGATCTCAGCCAACTCTATGCGCTGACCACGCAGCTTGACCTGTTGGTCCTGACGGCCAACAAAGATGATCTCGCCATTCCCATCTGGATCGTACCGCACTAGGTCGCCGGTCTTGTAGATGCGGCCGTGCCGCCCCGGAAAGCTTCTGCTGCCGTGTTGGAGGAAGCCAGGATCCTCAATGAAGACTTCGTTCGTCTTTTCAGGATTGTTCAGGTAGCCATTCCCAACGATTGGGCCCTCGATGAGCAGCTCACCGACAGCGCCGATAGGCACTAGTTTATTATGGTCGTTGGGATCAGTCAGCCACAACGCACATCCTGTAGCTTTACCCATGGTGATGTACGATTTCGCGCCGACATCAGGGTTGATAGTGGCTCCAACAGTTGTCTCTGAAGGTCCATATGCGTTCACAACTCTTGTCTTCCGGCCCCATGACGTTGCATCGCTAGCGGACACACCTTCGCCACCTAGTGCGATCGAGTCGAGGCTATCTAAGATGTCGACGTCCAAGGTACGGGCAACCGATGGGGTCATACCAGCAAAGGTGACCCGCATGTCGCGCATTGCACCACTGAGGTCGTTCATACGACGATCTTCTGACGGAGTGCAGAGTGTGGCACCGTGTGCAAGGGTACATAGCATTGAGTCGATGCAGACGTCGAAAGCATAGCTAGCAAAGTCCAGAACGCGAGAATGTTGCCGATATCCCACACTATGGGAACGAGGCACCGCACCAGATGTGTACTGACCGTGCGTGATGATGCATCCTTTGGGCAAACCAGTGCTTCCACTCGTGAATTGAATGTACATTGGTGCTGAAGGAGATACTCTCGGTAATGTTGTCTTGGGTTGCTGTTCGACATATGGGCTGTAGACCTTTTCGAACTTGGATTCTGAGATCGGAATTATGGTGGCAGATGGAGCAATGCGTGCAGCAAGTGTGGACTGCGGCTTCGCGCAGATGAACGAGTTCGCATTTATCTGCTGTGTGATTGACCGTAATCGTCCTTCCGGTTGTGCTGGATCAAGGAGTGCGAAGCATGCACCCGCCTTCATGACAGCCATGACAGCAACGATCGTCCATCGGGATTTCTCGAACAGCACAGGAACGATTTGGTTGGAAGAATCATCCAGCAAGCGAAGAGTTTGCGCAAGGTCAGTGGAGTAGTCCTCGACCTGTTGGTAGGTCAAGCTACCATCCCACGCTTCTATGGCGTTCTTGTCGGGGTGTTGTAACACTTGTTCCGCAATCATCTCATGATGGCACATCTGCAAATCCGGTGGCATTGGCGAGTTCCAAGTCCACAGCTCTTCAAGCTCATCCTCAGAGATCGAAGTAAAACCTGAGAGGTCTTGTTCGATATTGCGCAACAGGGTATCGAGAATAGAAGAAAAGAAATGAAGTTGCGATACTGCTTGGTGTTGTGACATGGTTGGCGGTAGCCACCGCGCACTTGTAGTTAGGGAGTCATCTTGCAGCTTGAGAGAGACTTCGAATGACCACTATATTATTTAGCATGTGGTCGTGGGTCTTTCTTGTTATACATACCTCGGCTTCCGTTCCATCGTTCAAGAAGATTGTGGAGCCTTTGTCAATTGATGCAATTTTCGATCGCACCTTGCTGACATTATCACGCAAGCTTTGGGCGTTCTTCTGATTTGATAGATCCAGCTCGGTGGTCTGCAGACATTGCGTGACATCGGATCCAGCATCTTTTAGACCCCATGTAAATTGATGAAATACATCACGCTGATAACGTTGTATCAAGACGGTCCACGCTGTGAGGACTGTGTCCAGAACTTCATCCAGCGCAGTACCAGAAGTTAATGTTACGCTAACTTGATTGGCTTGAGCAGCGTGTTCAGTCTGTTTGTAGGAGCTCTGATCCTCGCCTTTGTGTTGCTGTGGCTTCAAATCGTCCTTGCTGTCAGTGAAACCGTCTGCAGGCCGGCTTGTGACCCCTCCAAAATGTATTGAATGGTCTCCGTTTTTGAGATGCATCTTTTGAGATGGATTTGTGTGTTTCGCTTGGTGGTTGACGTTTGCTGGTCTGCTCCAACGGCGCGAAGCAGTGTTAAAGTGTGGATCTGCTAGTGTCGAACGATCCAACTCCCAGACCTTCTCATACAATGAGCCGAGCATTGCGGGTGCACTTGAACCTGAGCTGAAGCTCCACTTGAGCTCTTTCCTTACCAGCACTTAGTGCTTCTCCACCCGACATACGTAGGGTGTGACTCGGCACAATTCAGAGAAGGCTTCGTCGGCCAAGCCCTACCGCTTTTGATATCCTGCACCCGCGTCATCGTATGCATGTTGTCGACGCAGGGCTTCCACCTCTTTGCAGTAGTCCTTGAATTGGTGTGTGGGATCGTTCACTGCTTGAGAAGCGAGGATCATTGCATTAGGCCGTTTTCGCTGTACCGGAAAAGTCGTCGGAAGTGTGCCGCCCTATACCTAGCTTCATTAGCAAAACCATCTGATAAGTATAATCGCACAGCATGTGGCCATCATGCATGAGCGTGGGAGCGGAGCTGCCTATTGCAGTAAGGACATATGCGTCGTGACATCGACTGGCCTGCAGATCCCTGGTCGAAAATTTGATCTGATAACGGCCGATGCTCGGAGCGCTGCGCTTCCAGACAACATTGGCCCGTCGAGTGTAATTAGAGCCGTTCTACTGCGCAGTACGTAATCTGTAGGGTTCTCGGTATCCTGCATAGAAGACTCAGACATCCCTGCTAAGCACTGAACGCTCCGATGATGTACTAGCGGATGATGCGCTTCACGTTTTCATCGTCGCACGCATATTGCCGATCACTGTTTGAGCGAACTCGTGTAAACACAGCATGTGCACATAAGACGAGAGAAACCAACACTATGCACGCGGAGTCGATTTCTGTTCTCGACACAATCACCGTGAGCAGATGGTGCCTTCCTGTCGATTTCCTGATGCCCATGCAACAAGGGGCACTTCTCGCTTAGCGCGGATCTGATAAGTTTATGATGTGGTTGGCGGCGGTTGAGGCGTGATCACAGGCCATGTTCTGCTGTTGGTGATGTCTGTGGCGCTTAATTTGCCGAGAGGCGTGCGCTATCCATGTGTCGACTCAAATTGAGATTATTCGTAGAGACAGACAAAAGAAAAAAGTTCCCACGGTGGTGGCAACCGTCACAACGCTGGTGAGCATGGCAGCTCAATGCCTAGCCGATGTAGCGGGGGGATAGCCGGTGGTCTTGTGGTGAAGCTGCATCCACTTTGCCTAGCACGCTACTTCCTGGCGTGTGCATGCAAGTATGCCGGCTTGTTGCGTAACGAGGCACTGCATACGTGGAACAATTTTGGAAAGTTCTAACCATGTGAGTACAACAGAAGACGGGTCATGCCACGCCTCCTTCAGCTACAGCCCAGGCTCTGTCCATGCAGCCTGTTGCCTAGGAACCTCTGACGTGCGTCGAAGCGACACAACCCCCAATATCTAATACGAAGGCTTATGCAAACGATTTTTCAACCAGTGGTATGTGATGTTGGCTGATACCTTGCAGCCTCGCCTAATCTATGTACAGTCTCAGTACACCACTCAAGCATGGGTTTCGTTGTGCTTCCGGCATTGCTGAAGGACATCAGCGCTGTATACGATACCTATTTTGCAGCTTTCCAGGATCATGCAGTCACGAAGGCGCTTTTCCCATCTGCCACAGCGGCCGACATGACTGATTCAGCTTCAGAATTTCGGTAAGCGCGTGGTCCCTCGGCCAAATGCGCGGTCATTGCTGACACCCATCAAGTAAAGCACATACGGCCCATATTCAGGCTTATTGGTCAACAGACGCAACCCAATACACCGTTAAATGCGTTGACACTGAGAATGGAGAGGTGGTCGGGATGGCACTTTGGGATATTTACCTAACACCCAGCGAATGGAGAAGAGGTGAGATATCTTGGCTGAGCGGTGATGAGCGAGAACGCGCCGAGAAACTTGTCTCGCCTCTTTGGGAAGCAAGAGAGAAGCTCTGGTTAGACGAGAGGTACTTGTATTGCCACGTGGTCGCGGTTCATCCTAGATATCAACGCAGAGGAATAGGTCAGATGCTGATGGAATATGGAATCGGAGTTGCGCGCACGGCAGGTCTTCCTGTGTATATTGAAAGCTCCCGGGATGGAACTCGGTTGTATGAAAAAACAGGCTGTCGGCGGTTGAAAAATCCTTTACAAGCCGAAAAGAAAACGTGTGGAAGCGAGGAAAGCGAGAATACGGATCTGACGCTGTTCGTTTGGATTCAGAACGGAGGAGAAGATCAATTGCCTCCAGCAGTAGAGCTAGCCTAATGGCTGCTTATTATTGTACATTAAAATGTGCGAAGGAATCGCTGAGCTTATCCCAACATCTGATGCAGAGCATTGACTCGATAACTCTCGCTGCGCTGAACCAGATCTTCGTGTCTTCCCTGGTCAACTACTTTCCCTCCTTCTACCAAGAATATCACATCTGCCCGCGCAATGGTGCGGAGTCTGTGCGCTATTGCGATCACGGTAACGCCACGTCCTTTGACAGCCCGCTCAAGACCTGTTTCGAGCGCCTTCTCACTCTCGGCATCAAGAGCGCTGGTACTCTCGTCCAGCAGCAGTAGCTTCGGCTGTCGTACAAGCGCACGTGCAATAGATAGGCGCTGTCGTTGACCACCAGATAACTGGGACCCATTGGACCCGCACTCTGTGTCGTAGCCTTGCGGCAATTCCATAATGGCTTCGTGAATGTTCGCCAGCTTGCACGCTTCTTGAATTTCCTCGTCCGAAGGTTGATGTCCAGGCCGGGCACCTAGCGCAAGGTTGAATCGAATAGTGCCTTGGAACATGACATTGTCCTGTGGAACATAGGCTATGTCATCTCTGAACGAGGTGCCGTTGAGACGCGCAATATCAAGTCCATTGATGGTAATGCTGCCAGATGAAGGCAAGTAGAAGCGCTCAAGCAAGGCCAGAACGGTGCTTTTACCAGCACCTGATGGACCGACCAACGCGCAAAATTGTCCTGCCTGAATGGATAGGGACAGTGATGAAAGCACTGCCGTGCCCGGTCGAGCAGGATACGAGAAACTAACGTCTCGAAATACCACCCTAGCACCGCCTTGCGGGGACTGCAATGTGTCGCCACTAGTGGCAGCCTCGACATCATCGTGAACCTTCTCGTCATCAGTGTTCGACTGGGACCGATCGATAGACATGTCTGAAACCTTGCCGAGATCGATGAGGCCGCAGATGCGCGCGATAGCGCTCTTGGCTTTCGAGATTTCCGGTGCAAGTGTGAAAAGCTGCCCCCAGAGCTGCGCCGAGACAAGCATAGCGATGAGAATGATGAAGAACTCCGTTTGTGTGTACCGCCCCTCAATGATGTTCTTGGAACCCCACCAGTACGCAAATGCGTAGATGAAACCACCGCATGAGTTGGCAATTGCAAGCCATACGTTCGTCTTGAAGCTTTGTTTTACCATTTCTTTGCGTGGAGCTACCAAGGAGCGGCGGTAGGTTTGCAAGATTTCTTCTTCGATTGAAAGAGCATGAACAGTCCTGATGTTGGACACTGCTTCGATTGTCACCCCTATTGAAGAAGAGAATGCTCCCGCATGCTTCGTTGCAAAGCGACCTATGGCTCGGAGTTGCATGTAGCCAGCGCCAAGAAGTAATGGCACAATCACTAGGCACACGACGGCAATTCTCCACGCGGCAACGTGAGAGAGGATGATCGAGGCGACGAAGTTCACGATGACAGAGAACATGGTGCCTGTGCGTAGATAATTAGCCTCGAAGCTCGCGGTTTGGAAGACGCAGAGTTGGTGAATACCAAAGTAGCGAGAGACATACCGATGATAGAACCACTAAATCCTGCAAGTGAATTTCCGTCCTTGGTAATATATTCCAGCAGTATTGATGGACTTCTCCCTTGCGATTCATGCCATTGTAAGGGCTGTTGTAAGAGAACATGCAATGAGACGTTCCGGACTTTGTAGATGAGTCGCTCCGATATGAGTCCAAAAACAGCCCAGCTCGTGAAATTTGCCAAGAACTCGATGCATGCGAGCATGAACCACAATCCAGAAAGTAGTTCGCCTTTCGATCTGATGTAGTCTGGCGGGTTACAAGGAGACATGGTCCCCATGATGTTACCGAACAAGAGTCCAGATCCAGAGTATTGACCTCCAACGATGAACGCTGCAAAGAATGCAAGGACAAGAAGTAAAAGATATGGCCGAACGAAAGGCGTCATCGTCTTGAAAATCGAGCCTGGAGCAATGCCAGTTGATGGCTCCACAGGATCTGCCTTCTCGTCTGAAGCTTGAGAGAGTTTGATCTCCGTAGGCACCGAGTCCAGGTCTTGCTTCTCGTCAGCCCTAACTTTGAGGCTACTGTCGTCGAAGCTCGTTCGCGAAGATGATGTCACAGATTCATCCTGTGGCTTGACAGATTGTAGCCTGATCATGTCGGCGTAAGATCCGTTTAGAGCAATGAGATCTTCATGTGTTCCTTGTTCAATAATGTCGCCCTTCCTCATCACCACAATTTTCGAAGCGTGCTTAATCGTTGATAGTCGATGCGCGATTGAGACGACCGTGCGACCCTTTGACGCGCGGTCGATAGCAGCCTGAATGCGCTGCTCGCTAGCAGAGTCTAGAGCTGCAGTAGCTTCGTCCAGAATGAGAATTCGAGGATCGCGAACGAGGGCACGAGCAAGGGCAATACGTTGTTTCTGACCACCGCTGACCAGGCTACCGCTTGAGCCTACAAGCGTCGCGAAACCGAATTCGAGACGACCGATAAAATTTGCAACGTCAGCCTGCTCAGCTGCAACCTTCACTAAATGCAAGATCTCCATGATCTCTGCACCAGCACTCTTCGCGCAGTTGTCGAGATCCTGTCCATTTCTTACTTGTTCTGTAAGGTCTGCCAAGCTCTTACTCAGCAGCGTCGAACGAAGGTGTACATGCGCTGGAGAATTGACAAGGCCAAGAGCGATGTTCTCGAGTATCGAGCGGTCGAGTAGAGAAGGCTCTTGCTGAACTAGGCTGATGTGACCCCTCAGAGCTGTGACATTAATGTCCTTAGCATTGTGGCCATCGACGAGTACATCGCCGTGTTGTGGATCATAGAATCGCGAAATTAGGCTGGCGATTGTCGATTTGCCACTTCCCGATAGACCAACAATGGCAGTGAGCTTGCCCGGCTCACATACTAGTGAGATTCTGTTCAAGACTGGGTGCTCAGGCCTGGATGGGTAGGTAAATTCAACGTCCCGAAGTTCAATACCACCTTGAAGGTGCAGCGCTTCGTCTGCGCGCGTCGAATCATTGTTATCGATGGTTGGCTTAGTCTCGATATCTTTCTTCACTCTTTCGAATGCTGAAAGAGCGCCGCTGAATAAAGGTAACATTGGTGCAACTTGGCTTAGCACGATAGCACCTGGTTCAATCGTTAACAAGTGATACACTTAGCGCTTAAAATTAGGTTACCGACCATCGAGTAAGATGAAGGTGACAGTGTAGATCTCGCCTATGGATGCATTGCCATTCCCTTCGAGCGCATTGGCTACTTTACGACTACCTTGCCAGTAGCCCAAAGCGCTGGCAGAGAAGGCGATGAAGTAAAGTAATCCAGCTTGTACAGCCGCAGCTGTGGCTTTGCGGATTCCTTGCGACCGAGCTTCTCCGAGATGATTTTTGAACTGTTCTTCTAGCCTATCGTTGGCTCCGAGAGCATGCACGAGCCCGACATTGCTGAGTGCTTCCGAAGCTATTGCACTTGCAGAGCCAAAACATTCGGTCACTTTGGTTGTGTACTTTGACACAAAGTGTCCACCAATTGTAGCCATCAGGAGAAATGCTGGAATGAGTGATACCAGCATTCCTGCAAGTTCAGCATCCTTGATGAAACCAACAATATACGCTGTTATGCAGAATGATATACAAGTTAAGGCCACGCCGACTTTCTCATTAGTACCGCTCTCGATCGCTTGTATGTCGCCGTTGAGCCGTGAAGAAACCTCGCCGGCTTGTAATTTATCGAAGAAGGCTACATCCTGTCGCAACAGATTCTTGAGGTAGCGGTCCCGTATACGTTGTGCTAGACGTTGAGAGGCCAGGTTCCAGCATACCAAGTGGGTGTAGATGCAGGCAAAGGTGGCAATGGCGATGTAGACAAGTAATAGAATCTTTGGTGTGATGGAGCTTTCGTTCCCAGAGTTGCTACTTCCTGTCTGATTCGCGCAAGTAACATCGTTGATCTCGTCCACGAGCTGTCCGAACACGATTCCGATTAGTGGGAATGGAACACCCGCTGCGATCGCTGCTATGCAGCCAACTCCAACGAGCAATCGGTCCAGCCATGTTGGATCTGCGTAGAACAAAAGGTGAATGAAGCCAAAGAAGGCCTTGATAGAGGCCGTGGACGGCCTTTTGATCGGCATCGAGTGTCCAAGTGACAACGAAAAACGAGTTGAGAGCTTATCAGGCGCGACTGCAGTTGAGAAGAACTGAAATGATGTACTCAAATACACATAAGCTTTCCGAGATCGAGACGGATGTTTGGCGAGCCTCTTCGTGCCTGGACTGGCCGTATGAGCGTGAGGATTGGGTTGGTGACGAAGCCGAAGATGTCCCAATACCTGCAGAAAGATGATGCCAGGGAGCAGTAGCCCTCCCAAGCCACGATGTCCCAGATCGACATAGTGGACTTATCGTAATTTACCTGGGCATGTCGTCAAACGGGTTTAGTCCTGCATAAATGGGTGCATGCGTGGTGGGGAGCTTCGGGGCACGGCCGGCGCGATGGATGCAATCTAATCAGATTTTTTCGTTGAGCTTGTACGCATTGGGACGCGTTGCATGATCGTCACAAATGCTGCTGGGTCGTGTCGCGGAAAAGTGCACAGGATGGTTTGCATGTAGTCGATTTGTATTTGAGCTGGATTATGGGAACGAACAAACAGTACGAAAGTAGTTACAGACATCAAGGTATACTAGCAGTTCAGGTGGTGTTGCCCGGTGCACGAGGCTCACGAAATCGAAAGATACTCTCCTCACATCCTCGCCTGGACCAGCACTCGATCACGGTGCCCCTCTTCGACGGGTGGCAAAGCCTTTGTAACATGGCGAGCCATTAAAGCAACGTCTTTTGCCAGGGTTCGCCCTCCGTCTGAGTTGGCAGACATGAGGAAGACACGACAATCTCCAGCAACCACGCTGCGCTTGAACTGGACCTCCTCCAGGCTGTCTCCTTTCGACCTACAACCAAGCACGAGTGAATCAAGACTTTGAAGTAGCTCGGTGCTGGGCAGAGGCGACAAGGCGGTGTCTCTCACGATGAAGTTTGCTCCTGAGCAGGCTTCCGCAGCATCCTTTCCAACCACGACCCGCAAACAAAATTGGCCCCTGCTAGCAACCTGCTTCTCGTATGCTCGCATATATATCGTTTGAAGAAGTTCCGATGATTCTGCAATTGAACTCTCTTGCCCACAAGCCGGCTTGGCCCAGATCGAGCACAGTCGAGGCTGCGGCGGCTCCTGTTCACCGAGTATGCGTAATGGAGCAAGCGACTCATTCTCGGTCACAACTGTGATGTTTCCTAGACGGGGGCAAGAGAGCAAGTCGTCCAAGATCTCTACCGTTTGGCGACTGGATCCCACCACAGTAATGTTCAGTCGAGGCTCGTTGGCTCCTCGCAGTTCGTTTCGTCTCGATTGATAATCCTCCATGGAGATGATACGCTGTCCTGTGAGGAAATCCACTGACGCTAGTGGCTGTTGCTTGACGTTGGTGTTGCTCGTTGGTGAGGGCGCGACGATACTCCTCGCGTGGAACGTTGATGACTTTCCGTCCGCCTCTCGTACGTTGACCTTCCACCCCGTTACAACGTTATCTTCCACCACCGGTACGACTGTCAAGGCCTCAGTGCCGTATTTGACTTGACTTTGGAACTGATCCGCACACCATCTCAGGTAGTCTTCGAACTCTACGCGTAGCGGAGCCAAGCGGTCAGAATTTGCAAACTCGATGAGACGCTTCCGGGCGAGCAGATAGTTGACATAGCTGAAAGCCGACCTTGGATTGCGAAGCGTCGCAAGGTCGTACATGAATGGATTGTCCATTCGCGTTCGCAAGCCATGTGCGCCTGAGTGCCATGAGAATACTGGCTTGCGTTCCAAAAAGATAATGTTCGAAGGTGTTTTGCTTTCCCGGTTGGCAACCGCTGTGGCTATTTGGGCAGGCCCGAATCCAACGCATACAAGGTCATACATCGTTGCCGCGGGCTCTGAATTAGATAAGTGCTGCAAGCGGTTCTTAGATTGCTCGGTCGAGGTCATGGTGCTAGCAATTTTCTCTGTATCCACGAAATATATGATGGGCAAGATATGAAGAGTACACAATGGAGCTTGTCCAGGAAATGTAAATATTCGGCAGAATTATGGACCAACCACAACAGCTCATGCCTAGATTGCAAGATCCCGCGCAGGGACGTCAATAAGCATGCTGCATGCATCATGCCATGCCGAGGACAAGTCAAGCAAACATGTCACCGATGTCCAGGGTCATAGTGCATGCATGGTAGCTTGAGCTAGTACCCACTTGGTGCGATCAGCCGCCACAACGGAAAATAGTGAGCCAGCCGTCCACATCCCTGTCTGTTTTCGCCAAGCCGGTGAATTGTTGGTAAACCCACCTAACCATGCGTAATACGCAATGTAGGCTAGCGCTATTACATGTATCAGCAACCTCGGCTCGAGCTTCAACAATTTGAGCTCGACTTGATGACCGCCAGGTTCTCTTGCGGACAGCCTGATATTTCTCTGCACATTTCTGCTAAATCCTCCAAGCACACTGATTGCAAATGACTACCCAACCGGCAAAGACTATGGCCACTTCTGAGCCTTTGGTCCTAAAGCTTCCTCATCCTTATCTAACCTCTTATGAGGTCACATCATCCAAATCTGAAGGCAAGCCTGGCAAACAGCAAATCTTGCCATCCCAGTTGTTGCCCAATGGACAAGGGATCTCGCCGCCTGAGCAATTGCACAACAACACGGTCTCATTCGGTGGCCTTGCTTACTTGGCGGACGATGCAGTCCCTCCATCCGGGGACAACAGTTCTTGGGCGCGCGCGCGGAGATCACCTCATCTAACAGTTTCCTGGTCTGCGGAATCCCCATCAGTCCCGCAGATGTGGCTCATTGCATATGCGTTGGTGTCGCTGTATCCCCTGGTCGAACATCTGCGAGTAGTCTTCGACGGCAAAGGCTCCGATGTAATCGCCAAGAAGTTGTACTCGACTGGCCTCTTTGTACCGCATCCCAAGCCCTCGACGGCATCGGCTCCTCACGATGGTCATCTGCTTCTGAGAGGTACTTTCTGGCAGGGCGCTGCATCTCCCTTCGGACCTCGTCCTGTATGGGCGCCTCAACTTGACGCTTCTGGTAAACCAACAGTGAAGCATTACCCAGCTTTTCCTTTCCAGAATGCACCATCAACCCAGTTTCCGGCAGTACCGCGGCACACTTCACATCCGGTACGGGAACCCAAACCAGAGCCTGGGTCTGTAATATACAGCAGATGGATACCACACCTCAAGGAGCACTTTACGATGGTCGCTGTTGATTACACAAACCCAGATCATCTCAACCTTTTTCACACTTGGCAGAATGACCCGCGTGTGGCTGCTGGTTGGAACGAGACCGGCACGGTGGATGAGCACCGAGAGTATCTCCGAAAACTTCACGAGGACCCCCACGTGTTGACCATGTTTGCGGCATTCGATGATGTCTTGTTCGCGTACTTTGAGGTCTATTGGGCTATGGTAAGTACACCTCGTAATTCGCATTGCTTTGTTTATCAAGTCTGACCCTCATGCAGGGAGATCATATGGGTGCACATTACCGCTCGTCAGCCTACGATCGTGGAAGACACTCGCTTGTTGGCGACGTGCGTTTCAGAGGCCCGTACCGCGTATCTGCGTGGTGGTCTGGTCTGATGCATTACATGTTCCTCGATGAGCCACGCACATGGAATCTTGTTGGCGAACCAGCAGCCACCAGTAGCACTGTATTGGCATATGACTTTGCTCACGGTTTCCATGTCGAGAAGCTGATGGATCTGCCTCACAAGCGTAGCGCTTTGATGATGGTCAACAGAGAAAAGTTCTTCGCTCTGAGCCCGTTTGTGTGGGATGGCGAGAAGAAAGTACGACCAAGTCTGGATGCACTCGCCAAGCTGTAGTCGACACTCGATAGTCATTTGTATTATTAGCATTAACAGCATTTGTAACAGAAAACCACGGTCCATTGCCGTCTACATCGCATCACCTGAGTTTAGCTGCTGGGCTTGATTAGCCGAAATACTGAGTTTTGGTACGAACGTAACATTCGTTTTCCGGCATACCACAAGGCGCACACCTCGGGTAGAGCGTCTGCGTCATAACCCACGCCATGCTATGCACGCAACGGCTCGGCGTTATCCCTGAACCCTGTGATGTGACGGATCAGATATCGCTTAGCACAAGAAAATTTTATCTGATCGTCTCAGCTGATGACGATTGCGTCGGTCCGCGACAAGCCCCAACTCTCTAGTACTAAACAAACTCCGTCAGAGGCTTGATACGGATGGCAGGAAAGGCGGGCGACGGGAAGGTGGATAGACTTCGCGTAGCCTCTCCCCGAGAGCCTGCTCCCCAGGAAACTGCCGATGTCGTCCTTGTGCCTGCATAACTCACAGCAAGGAAGAATTTGATCTGATAATTTTTATCAGATGCTACTAGTCACACTGTGGGGTCTTGCGCCGAGTCCAATCCTTCCGCTTCACCCGCTCCACCCGCTTCACCTCCACAACAAGCCTATTCCGTGGCTTGTTTCATCTGATAAAAATTTGCTGGCTCTTTTGTGCATTACATTTGCTCCACAGGGGACATCTCCGACTTCGCAATCACGGCATAGAATCTTATCAGATCAAGCGAAGTCCTGCAGCGTCGCCGGACCCGTCCCGTATTTGGTCATGGTCCCATTGTTGCCAGCACTTGCCATGGGACGATCCTTCCTGAACCTGGTATCAATTTGGATAATCGCCATTTTGGATCCCTAGCCTTCGCTACAACATGACGACTTCGGTGCAATTACCTCATGTAGCAGCTGGTAAGTGGTGCATCGTCGTGTGATCTCCACGCCGCGCATGTCATACCTACGCTACAGCGAGAAATTCTGCACAACCATGCCGTACTACCAGTTCCCTTGCCGAGGATCAAGCACTATGAGCCTTAGGGGTTCTCTCATCCTTACGAGGGCTTAGATCCGAGTCATCAGCGACTGCCCCGTCATTGTTTTGGCTCCAGAGCTATGGCGAAGATCACATCCCAGCAATTGATCGATCACCTTTGGGTACTGTCGTACAGCATAGCTTCGTTGACCTTTTCCATTATTACTTTTCATTACTTGAGCCAATATTTCACACCTGTGATAACCGATACATCGAGCATTTCTTAGAGATCGAAGTGTGCGAACACCGCTCGATATCGAGCATAATCTCGACGCAGAGCCAGATACAATTCGATGGCGCAAACTACCGATAGATCACGGCAGGATGCATTACAACGTCTGAACCAAACACTCCTCCAAATCGACCCATATATTCTTCCTCCATACCCCAATCTATCAATAGTTGCGGGACCTCTCGACCCTCCACTTCTGCAACTAACGATATCACAATTGCTCTACCAGCAAGTCGAGCTGTACGGAGACAACGAAGCTGTGATAATACCATGGACCGGTGCACGATGGACGTATCAAAGGTTATGGAATGAATCGAGTGCGCTCGCGCGAGCACTTCTAAAGTATGGAGTAAGACCAAGAGATAGAGTCGGCATCATGAGTGGCAATTGTGAGAGATATATTGCGCTCTTCTTCGCATGTGTAAGAGTTGGTGCGATATGCGTTACATTGAACAACACATATACGGCGACGGAGATGGAATATGCGTTGAGGCATACTAGTAAGTCAAGGAGTTTAAAGACATCGAGTATGGTGCAGCGATACTGACACAGCCAGAATGTCGAATCCTCTTCACCTCACCGACTATATCTCGTTTCGACAACGGCCCTCTCCTCGACCGATTACATGAGGAAGATCTACACACCGTGCTTCCGGATTTGAAGACTGTATGCCTGATACGCGGAAGCAATGGCTTCATCGGCTACGAAGAATTCATCCAGCAAGCAGAAAGCATACCAGAGCACATCCTCGACATCTTCGACGGCATAATAAGTCCCTACGACGTGGCAAATCTACAGTTCACCAGCGGCAGCACAGGAAACCCCAAAGCTGCTATGCTCACTCACCAGTAAGTCTCCTCATACATCCGACTCGTTTAACAAGCTAAGTCATGTCTAGCAATCTCGTCAATAACTCCCGCTTCATCGGCTCCCGCATGTCCCTCTCCCCCACCGACACCCTCTGCTGCCCACCCCCTCTCTTCCACTGCTTCGGCCTGACCCTCGGCCTCCTCGCCACCCTCAGCCACGGCGCCAAAATCGTGTTCCCAGCCGAGTCCTTCGACCCCATCGCAACCGCGCACGCCATTTCCGACGAGCGCTGCACAGCACTGCACGGCGTGCCTGCAATGATGGAGTCGATCATAGACGTCGAGAAGCCTGAGGGCTGGACATCGGAGCTGCGAACGGGCATTGTGGCAGGCAGTCCGGTGCCGAAGTGGTTGATGGAAAGGATGGTCAAGGAGTTGGGCATGGTGGAGTTCACATCGAGCTATGGGTTGACAGAGGCGAGCCCAACGGTGTTTAATGCGCATACGACGGATTCGCTGCATGCGAGACTTACGACTGTTGGGACGGTGCTGCCTCATGCGCGGGTCAAGATTGTAGATCATCATGATCGGATTGTGCCGATTGGGGTGAGGGGTGAGCTTTGTGTTGCTGGGTATCAGGTTTGCAGAGGGTATTGGGAGAATGCTGAGAAAACGGCGGAGGTAATGGTGAGGGACGAGCAGGGGGAGATGTGGTTACATACAGGAGATGAGGCGGTATTGGATGTTGATGGGTATTGTACGATTACGGGGAGGTTCAAGGACATCATTATCAGAGGCAAGTTGCGCCCAAACTCTTCTGGAGGCACTGATGGCTGGACACTGACAAAAAGTAGGTGGTGAGAACATCTACCCTCTTGAGATTGAGGAGCGACTCGTACAGCATGAAGCGATAGTACGCGCGATCGTAGTCGGCGTATCGCATCCTAGGTATGTTGAAGTACCAGCTGCGTTCCTGCTTCGCGAAGAGGGAGTGGAACAGCCGGGACTCGAAGAGGTGCAGAGCTGGGTCCGGAAAGTACTTGGCAGACACAAAGCGCCTGTACATATCTTCTGGTTGGGCGAGGACTGTAGTGATGAGATCCCTCTTACAGGAAGTGGGAAGATCAAGAAGTTTGTGTTGCGGGACGTAGCGGAGGGTCTGCTGAAGGACCGCTCGCGTTGAGCGCGAGCTGATATGCCTTGAAAGAAGACAATTGTCAATGTATAAGTGTAATCATCGTGCTATTTCCTGTCCTCAATCACACCTTTGGTTCCCATGATCGCAACCACTCCGCCGCCTTGTTGTCATCATCAACCATCGTCAACAAACGCGTCTTCAGCCGCCCAGGCTGTGGCAGCTTCGAACCACTCAACGAAGCACGAGGCCGTACATCTTCGTACAGTTTCAGAGTCTTCGCAAGATCCACCACGCAATCAGGAAGTCTGACCAGCGCAAGTGCCTTGTGCCACAATGCCAGACCGGCCAAATTTGCGTCTTTAATGATCAAAACATCCATTTCTAGCAAAGAAAGAGCGATAATCATACGATTGGCATACTTGGTCGCTTTGGCCTTGTCTGTTTCGTGCATGACATACTTGTACGAATCATGCGCCAGTTCGATCGGGATGGATGCGCGAAGGTCACTGCCATAGAAGCCCTTCGTATCTAGTGGTAGTCGGATCTTAGATTCCGGGTCAAGTGCTGACAGCCAAAAGTCTACGATGCTTGTGGGCATGGTGTTGCTGAAGTGGTCGACTTCGACAATATCTCGGAGGGTGGCCCTATGTCTGTCATAGTTTTGCTGGGGCGTCAAAGCTAGGATGTCGCTTTCTGATTGTTCTGGCGCCTGCGAACTCATGTTTCAAGGTGTATTGAGCAGTTGTGGAGGTCTTCTAGATGGAGATGGAGCTGCAGCGGCCCGTTTGTCGTCTGTGCCTTGTGCTTGCAAGTGAGGAGAGACCTTCGGCGTGTAGTCTATAATTTTAGGCTACTCAAGAGTATCTCGCATGTGCATGGTTCATGGCCCGGCGGAGCACGTTGTGCCTTGTGATGTCTCCGATGTCAGCCTTGAGCACGTGATCGCGGGTCTTTCGCGCGTTTCATCCAGCACACGTCTTCATCAAACACTTTACCTACAAACTTCATCTTCACCACTAGCTCTAGCGCTAAATCACCTGCACATTTTCAATGTGTGATACTGTCGCTGACATGCCTCGTTGACGTCCATCGTGTAGTTCCACGGAGCTCGCAGCGTTTGTTGACACAAACGTCATGATCGCGTCTGTTTGTCGTACTTGTTACCGTCTGAAGGCGCATCAACGACAACACGAGACCTCGACTGCATCTACCTCTCCAATCATGTGCTCACCATTACAAGTAGCCGTCATGATTATTATCACTTTAGACAATGGCAGGCTAACGTACTTGTTTGCATCCCTCCACGTGCCCCCTCTGCTCTGGGCAGCTATTCCTCCTCATTGCTGAGGACCATGTCATTCTTTCTTCCTCGCTCACTCATCGTCACTTCACTGCAGAAGGTAACAGGAGCCGCTTGTGTACAAACGGCAATCCGACCACGCTTCACGCCTCGACCACAACAGCATACCAAAATCCCTCGACTACAACTACGAGTCGGTATGGCTACCGTGTCGATGAAAGATCCAAAGCATGCCATGCATACAAGTGGCGAGACGGACCCTGTATGGGTTCACAAGATGCCTTTCAGCGACATTCCGACTTTCTCGAAACTTGATCGGGATCTCGAGACAGATGTCTGCATTGTTGGCGCAGGCATCTCAGGTATTTCGACCGCCTATGAACTTGTCACACGTGGCTTGAATGTCGTCTTGATTGAAGGCCGCGAAGTGCTCTCCGGTGAAACTGGGCGTACAAGTGGACATTTGGCGAGCGATTTGGACGACGGCTACCCAGCAATCGCTAAGAAGCACGGCGACAAAGGAGCAAAGGCTGCAGCTGACAGCCACAACTGGGCTCTAAACCGCGTTGGTGAAATCTCGAAGCAGCTCGGTATCGAATGCGAGTACCGACAGTTGCCCGGCTACGACTTCTCACAATATCCTAAAGGCACCAAGGAGCACGCCGACGATGTTGAGACGCTGATCGAGGAAGGCCAGAAGGCGAAGGAGCTTGGTCTTCAGGTTGAATACAAGGAAGGCTTCAAGCTCAAGGGCTGGGACGGAGATATTGACCAGAGCGACGCTGTCATCTACGGTAATCAAGCGACGTTCCACCCAACCAAGTACCTCGTTGGTCTTCTGAATTTCCTCAAGCAGCAGCCGAACTTCTCCTGCTACACATATACACGTTGCATGGACGTCTCAGAAAAGGGCGTCGAGATCTTGGGCATGGGACACAAGGATGTATACGTCAAGACACTAGACGGAAACACAATCAAGTGCGCTGATGCTGTCGAGGCGACTTGCATCCCGCTTCAGAAACTCTCGGTAATTGCACAGGAAGAGTACTACCGAACGTACTGCATCGCCGCCCGAGTACCGAAGGGCTCAATCGAGGACTGCATGTTCTACGACTCAGCTGAGATATACAAGTACGTCCGTCTCACTGGATGCGACGACAAGGACGACTTTCTCGTCGTTGGCGGTGGTGACCACAAGGTCGGCCAGTCTGATACTCTCACTCCCTTCCAAGAGCTCGAGGAGTGGACACGCGCTCGCTTCCCTCAGGCAACATCCGTTGACTACAAGTGGAGCGGTCAAGTTAACGAACCGGTCGACCATATGGCGTTCATTGGCAAGAACCAGGGTATGAAGCACGTCTACATCGTTACCGGCGACTCAGGCAACGGCCTGACCCACGGCGTCATTGCTGGTAAAGTAATAGCAGACGAGATCACCGGCGAACCCAACCCCTGGACATCCGCCTACGACCCTAATCGCGTCGCATCGATCGTAAAATCTCTTCCAAGCATGATATCGCACGACGTCCAGATCAACGCACAATATAAGCGCTTCCTCGAGAGCGACATCAAAGATATTGAAGATCTCGTACCTGGTGAGGGCGGCGTGCTCAACACCTCGACCAGTAAGCCGCTCGCAGTATACAAGGATGAAGGTGGTCAGATCCACAAGTTCAGTGCGCTGTGCCCGCACTTGAAGGGCGTGGTGTGCTGGAATACGGCAGAGAAGAGCTGGGATTGTCCTGTGCATGGATCGCGATTCAGCAAGGACGGCGTGCAGCTTTGTGGGCCGTCGAAGGCGGGACTGCAGCCGGCGGATGAGGCGGGGGAGAAGAGTCAGGGACGGGCGATTGAGGTGTAGAGTGCAGATTGTGTGAAGCGCATGATGTTGGGGAGGCATGGGTTTATGATGAAATGAGATGAATATTCTTTGAAAAGGTGCCACCTATGAGGCTCATTCATGCTTTTGTGAAAGACGAGTAGGATTCAACGTGGCCTATATCCTTTTATCATTATGCCATAAATTCTGGGCTCTGCAAGGTCAATTTTTCACATATGTGGTGATGTCAGCTGTAATCTCGTCTGCGTGCGAAAAGCAAGAGAGATAGCGCTGGCTCGTTGAAGTTTGGGGTGGTTTTTTTTAATCCATCATGACAGTGCTATTTCCAATGTCTCGGAAGAGAACATGCTCTCAGGTCATTCGTGGTTTGAACAGACAAGAAAAAGACACCAAGAACCTCGAATTGGACTTTGAATTGGCGGGTAGGATGTACGAGTGCAGATAAAAAGAAGGTCAGAGTAGCATAGAGTATGGAGAACTTGCTGTGAAAATATTGTTCAACGTTATTTATCTTTCTCAGTTTTGGACAAAGTGACATGACGATGGGGCCATTTCCTTTGCACCGGTGGAGAAGAGAGAAGAGCGTATTGGTGTATTCGGACGCGTTTGGAACTTCGGCGCAGAACATGCCTAGAGGAAGAGGGTGGACTGGGTCAATGATTCTGTTCATCATCCAGTATGTCTCAGATTTCGAGAAAGAGACATGTCCTTGAAGCTTGCAAAGCTGGAAGAGGTGGAATAGCGGAAAGAAGGACGTGAACATATCATCCCAATGCTTTTGGACAAGAGGCAGGAGAATATTTGAAATGGTAGGACGAGCAGAACAATCGAGATATATATAGTGTGGATACGCACGTCATCCTTCACGCAGACGTCTTTGGAAAATCATTTCTTCGTATCTCGTGCATTGCGAAGCTTCAAGGGACAAGAGCAGAAAAGGAGGACAGAACATATACAAGATGCTTGATAATGTTTCGAGGACCAGAAAGAAAAGGGGCAGAGGGAGGATATACAACAATGCGTTCTGTGTTTGTTTTCGAGAATTCCTAAACTAAGTGTGGATTTAAAAGACGCACAGAGGACGAGCGGAGTATGTTTGTATTCTTGTTCCAAGATTGCACGAGCTCCTCGAAAGCTGTCTTGACTTCAGGCATGATATACATATTTGAGCCTGCTATTATCGAATGCAGGGAGATCTGTTTTCGAGAGCACAAAGGCCCAATCGCAAACGCAGACATGAAGTTGAGTCACCGAATTTCCTAAAACCGCATCAAGTATGTGCTGTGAGTGATGATTTGTTTCATTCGGCGTCTGACTACAGCACGCGCACCGGTCCGATCTCCGCTCTGTACTTGTTTCTAATGTTATTGCCCACCCTTCTCCATCTCCCTCAATCTCCTCAACCCGGCCTTTGCATTCGTCACGCCATCACTGAATCCAACCTTTTTGGCCAAACCCGCCGCCTCAGTGTACATGCGCTTTGCGTCGGCGATCTTGCCCTCCATCTCCAAAAACTCGCCCAGGTTATGGGTTGCGACTGCACAACCAAGATCGCATTCTTCGTTGCGCTCGGGCGCTGTGATGGTGTTTGCGTGTGCGAGGGCTTTTGTAGCCCATTGGCGCGCTTGCTCGATGAGGATGGCGCGAGGAGGCTTGCTAGTTACGGGGAAGTCGGTGGGTTCAGGGGACATTGTGATTGCGTTGGCCGAGGAGGGGGATTGTTGGACGAGGCAAGTGGAGATGTTGTTCACTTGTACAATTAGTTTGAGTGTGACGGGATGCAGAGCTTCGCAAACGTACTGAGAATCACGCTATGACATGACTTTGGGGATGTGAGCTCGAGTGCTTTTACGAAGAGGGGTGTGGCGAGGTAGTGCGAGTCGAACTGCTCGTAATGTGTCCCGAGGGCTGTTCAAAGTTAGCTCTATAGTTGCATACAAAGGTAAGGAATATCATACCCTCCAAAGTTGCCCCCATCTCGTCGTCTGTGAGCCACGGACCTTCGCCGGTCTTCACGCCCTCCTTCTCTCTTCTTTGCTTCTCGCGCAGTGCACTTTCAACCGCCTCCACTAGTCTCTTCTCGCCGTTCTGTGGCTCGTTCACATATCGAATGTCGTATAGCTGCGCTAGCTTGACATTGATTTGCACCATGTTTTTCATAACACGACTCCGGTTCCCGTTATTCCAGTGCTTGTCCGAGAACTCGTCCACCCATCGCTGGCAGTCACTGCGCATGATCTCCAGTACGTCAACTGCCAGACTGTAGTAGCCAGCTTCTTCAAACAAGGCAGCTATTGTGTATTTGACGCCCATGATCTCGTCACTAAAAGGGTCCATGCCCATTTCGTCGGCGAGCGCCAGCGCTTGTCGGAAGTGTTTGTTGGCTTCCCGGATGTCGAGCCATTTTCCGCGGCTGTAGAAGAGTGCTTTACGTAGCTTCTTTGCGACTGGTTCTGGGAAGTTGTGGTAGGGCTTTATGATGACATTTTTGTAGTACCACGGGACGTAGAAGAAGGCCATGCCGGAGACGATGACGATGCTGGGAGAGCAATGTTAGAGCTTTGCTGGATGTTGATTGGGTTGACGCACGCTGTGACAGCAAAAGGGAACATGAAGGGACTCCTTCGGAACTGTTCTCTAAATTGCTGGCGGACTGTAGAGCGGTATCGCCTCCCCAATTGCTGCTGCATGTTCTGGCATGGTGGGGAGGGCTTTGCGAGCCTCAGCAGCGCAGGCCGTGCTTCACATTGCGCAAACACGGTGAGGCGCGGAGCAGCTCGAGGAATTGACCTGCTGAACATTGTGTGCCGGGCGAAGGCGCAATGTCGTGGGCAGGATTGGTAGAAATGAGGTGGAGCGATACATGACGGGAACAAATCTTAGTGCCCGCTCGCACGCGTAGGGCTGAAGGCTGCATGACGTCGGCAACCATGTCGCGTTGCCACCAGCTCCTACAAGCACATAACACTGACAATGGATTGATCAACACAACATGTGCGGCCGATATGCCCTGGCCTTGGTATGTCTTGCAAGCGAGTAGTAAATGTAGTCACGTGCTGACGACTGGCAGCGCCCCTCGGAGGTCCGCCAGCAGCTGGAGGAGTCGCAGATGCCGGTCGAGGATGCGCCGGGCGACGACGAGGTGCGACAAAGCTACAACTTCGCCCCAGGCTACCATGGCCTGGTATACCGGGCAGACGGTCCCGAACACGGCGGCCAGCATGGCGACAAGGAAGCGGAAAGAGCAGAGTTCAAGCAGGAAGGTGCGACGGGCGAAGGTGACAGCAACACCAAGTACAAGCTCCAGGCCATGCAATGGGGTCTGGTGCCCTTCTGGACGAAGCGCAATCCCGACTACGGGAGCAAGATGAAGACCATCAACTGCCGCGACGACTCCCTCATCGAGGACCGCGGCATGTGGACCACGATGAAGAAGAAGAAGCGCTGCATCGTCGTCGCACAAGGCTTCTACGAATGGCTCAAGAAGGGCAACCAGAAGGTCCCCCACTTCACAAAACGCAAGGACGGACAGCTCATGTGCTTCGCTGCTCTATGGGACGCAGTCCAGTTCGAGGGTGAGCAATTCCCAGTTCTCAGCCTGCGTGCCACGTTTTCCCTGCCTTGTGCATCTGCAGTGGCCCACTGAATTGACATGCCCCAGACTCTGCTGAGAAGCTCTACACGTACTCGATCATCACCACCGACTCGAACAAGCAGCTCAGCTTCCTGCACGACCGCATGCCGGTCATCTTGAACAACGGCTCCGCTGCAATCAGGACATGGCTGGATCCCACACGCACAGAATGGAGCAGAGACCTGCAGTCGCTCCTCAAACCATACGAAGGCCAGCTCGAGTGCTACCCCCGTCAGCAAGGATGTGGGCAAGGTCGGAAACAACTCGCCCTCGTTCCTCGTGCCCATCGACAGTGCCGAAAACAAGAACAATATTGCCAATTTCTTTGGTAACCAAACAAGGGCCGCCAAGTCCAAGACCGAGGAGCTTACCGCAAATAAGGCCGAGCAGGACCTCGACGACGCGACCACGCAGGACGGCAATGTCAAGGTTGAACACGACGTCAACGAAGTTCGTGCCACCACAGACCGCATAGAAGGTACCGAAGACAATGCGCCGATGCCTGTTCCAGCGACCCACGAGCCACCGGCCAACGAGATTCCCAAAGGCATCAAACGTGAGCGGAATGAAGCGGAACTTGACAGTGACACGGCAGCTGTCGAACCACCACAGAAGACGCGCAAAGCTGCACCTCCAGCGTCGTCAGTGAAGAAAGCCAATGTCTCGCCTACGAAAACGCCCGCCAAGAAGCAGGGCACAAGAAGCGCCACAAGTAACGGTAGTGCAGCAAAGATGTCCAAAGGCGACGGCAGCCAAAAGATCACATCCTTCTTCAGCAACAAGTGATGAGTACATACTTTTCCAGCATTCTGGAACCGGTCAAGCGAAGGAACGTCATGTGCATCATCATCTCATGTATGCCCGGCGTCAAGGACACCGATCTGGCGGTGTGAAGGGTCCTCCAAACCAGCAGATCAACCTCACAGCGACGTGTCATCTGTTCGTTAGGGCGTCGATTAGATTCGAGCGAGGAGAGACGTGATGAAAAGGCCAATGTTGTCTTTAGATAGTGTGATAGTACTGGAGATTGCGGCGGGTTCGGTGCTTTACGCTAGCCTCGTAAAGGCGGGGACCCCAGCCAGACCACCAGCCAGATTGCGCTCCAAACCTCAAATTCGCCCACAGTAGACCGCAACAATGCAGACAGGCCTGCAGTTGTGACAGGTGCGCTATTGAGTGTATCTTTGCCTAGTTAGGCTACTCGAGTCCTTGCGCCTAGACGACTGATCGACAATGTAACAATTCTCGAAGCCACGCTTACCGTCCTGAATCATTCTCCAACTCTCAAAACTATCACTTTTGATGTACACGTATGGTCACCCCCACTCTGGTAAATCTCAACTGTCGACTTCGTATCGCATCGACTGAGGACTGCTCCTCCCACAATTCTCCAAAATGGTGTCCAAGATGTCTTCATTGATGGATCTGGTGTCACAAAACCAACCGCACTTCCAGACCCACCAAGCACTTCTCGTCATTGGCATGCAAAATGATTTCATACAACCAGAAGGCCGACTTCCAGTCAGCTCCAAGAACGGCTACCTGGACCGCATACAGACGCTCATTCCGAAGTTCCGCAAACTCAATGGGAATGTTATCTGGGTGCAAACGCTGTATGAAGGAGACAGAATCGCCAATGATGCAAGTGCGGGTGAAGGAGATGCGCTGGTCGTTGGTGGACTCATCGATGGCGACGAGAGCAGCACAGAAGGCGGTGAGGAAGATACGATCAAGGATCTACCACCCGAAAAGAGATCCAAGCATAAGCAACGCGCCCTCGATCTTCTGAAACGTGTATCTGCACGTAGGAAGACTCTTCCACAGGAAGTGGCGCGAGCCACAGCGGAGCAGGACGATGAACTCTTCTTGTTGAAGAGTGAGAAGAAGGCGCCAGCTTGCGTGCCCGATACCCTCGGCGCGCAATTTGCGGATGTCATTGCTATGCAATTCGAACTACCTGCAGATATGGTCATCAAGACCAGCAACTACTCGGCTTTTCAAGGGACGTCATTGCTTATGACACTGCGGGCAAAGCTGGTTACCGAGCTCTACATCTGCGGATGCATCACCAACGTGTCGGTCCTTGCGACGGTTATTGACGCTGCGCGACATGGCGTCAAGATCAATGTCATCGAGGACTGTCTAGGGTATCGCAAAAAGACACGACACGAGCTAGCGCTGAAACGCATGGATGAGTTCTTCGACGCTTACCTGGTCAACAGCACGGATATCGTCGCTCGAGAGCCACCAGCAAGTGTGGACAAAATTTCACCCTCACCCAGTAGCTCGAGGAAAGGCTCCAAAGGCAGTGACAAACCGCTCGAAGCAATGGTAGGCCGCCTGTCACTAAATGATTCCGAAGGAAGACCAACTTCTCGCTCGCAAAGCATTCGGTCGCCCACCAAAGTGATGACAGGTGGGCAGCGGAAGCTGTCGCTCGTCTCCGTTGCTGAGAGTCGAAAAGCTTTGAACAGCCCTCCAGTAATCGAACAAGCTGCAGAGCCCACGGACAAAGAATTTGCAGATAACTTGGTTCGTGGAGCGATAATCCCTGGAAAGGAGGATGCACAGGACGAAAAGACAGAAACCAAATTGGTAACAAAGAAGATCCGCATGCGCTCAAAAGGCAAAAAGAAAAAGAAGAAGCCAGACGAGGATGTGCCAAAAGATGTTGTGGGGAATGGCGAAGCCAGCGCAGCTCCGACCAGTGGTACAGTCGAAGCACTTCCACCAGTGCCAGTCACTCCATCCGCCAAAGAGCCTGCCAAATCACAACTCCCTCCACCTGAACCAGAATCGCGACGAGGTTCACTGCTGTCAAGAGCGGAGAGTGTTCTCAATCTGCGCGACAAGATGAGCAAGCAACAATCGCTGAAGAGTGTTGCCTCGCAACCTGCCTTGTCAGCAAAAGCAGACGCAAAAGAGAAAGAGAAAGATCGAGACAGCTGGTCGGATCGCATGCGAATGTCTCTATCCCGAGCACCAAAGTCCGAGTCATCGTCTGATAAGAACCGGCTGTCGTATGTTTCCACGAAAGGTCCCTCGACGCCATCGAAGGCTGAGTCACGACCTGCGTCAATCGCGGCAACGATAGCAGAAGTGCCACCAACACCTACGAAAACTACCACACCGGTGGCTAAAGACGCAGAACAGCCCAAGGTGGAGACTGTCGAAGCGCAGCCAGAAGCGAAAGCAGCACCTGAGCCATCCAAGACGGACACTCCAAAAAGTAAAAGCAAAGTTCAATCACTGGCAACTCTACCAGTGCTTGGTCCCGGAGACAAGATTGGAGAAGGTGACTCGAGCATTCTTCACGATTTCTTACCGCCAGGACTCACACACCCGACCAATCCAAACAAGCCGCTCCGCGACGTCATCTTCACACAGCTTTACAATGAAGTCCGCTGGCAGAAGATGCATCATCAGACCGGGGAAGTCCCCCGTCTCGTATGCTGCCAGGGCGAATTTAGTGATGATGGCTCGATGCCCATCTACCGCCACCCAAGCGACCAGTCGCTCCCACTCCTTCACTTCTCCCCGAAGGTCCAAGTGATCCGCAAACACGCCGAGAAACTCGTCGGGCATCCTCTAAACCACGTCCTGATACAGCTCTACCGCTCCGGCAACGATTTCATATCCGAACACTCGGACAAAACGCTCGACATCGTACGCGATTCCTCGATTGTCAACGCCTCGTTTGGCGCGCAACGAACTATGCGGTTGCGGACAAAGAAGGATTCTTCCACAACCGAGACGGCTGATGCTGAGACACCGAAAGAAGACCACCGCACAACCCAACGAATTCATCTCCCGCACAACTCCCTCTTCACTCTCGGACAAGCCACAAACGCCACCTGGCTTCACGGCATACAAGCCGACAAACGCATCGCCGCCGAGCGCTCAGCGCCTGAGCTTGCATACAACGGCATCCGCATATCCCTCACCTTCCGCCATATCGGGACATTTCTCGACGCTCGCTCTTCCATTATCTGGGGTCAAGGCGCGACGGCCAAAGAGCAGCGTGACGCCGCAGATGTCATAAACGGTGACGAAGAAGAGAGCGCGACCCTAATCCGCGCCTTTTCAACCGAAAACTCACGTACGAATTTCTCCTGGTCCGACACGTACGGCACAGGCTTCGACGTGCTCCACTTACACACCTCCCCCTCAACCGAGCTCCCCATCCTCTTCGCCTCCCACAACGCCATCGAAACAACACAGGCGCGCCTAGCGCTATGGGAATTGAAGATTGCACATGAATTCGTCCCCGCTCCCGTCTTGCCAGATGGGGATCTGGAATTCGAGCTCGATCGCCAAGTCACTTTCCGCGACACCGATCCAGCACATACCGAGGTCCAAATGTCCTCTTCCATCCTCCTCTATCTCGACCGCTACTACCGCCTCGATCGCGACGACGCTGCCAGTCGCGAAGTCACCGCCAACGCGTACCCCGTTATGTTGCTTGCAGCGGGGGTGTTGAAAGCATGGTTCAACCACCACGTCCCAACGTATCAATCTGAGTTCGAGGCATTACTTGCCGTATTGGAGGACCGGGTGGCTGCTGAGGGAGGCAGCTGGGTCGCAGGCAAGAGATTCAGCATTGCGGATCTGTACGTTTGGCCGATTGTGGACGAGGTTGCGGGGCGGTGGGAGGGGTGGGACGAGGACAAGTATCAGAGTCTGGCGGGGTGGTGGAGGGGCATGGCGAGGCGGAAGGCGAGTTGTAGGAAGGCGCGGGAGGAGGTGGGAAAGCAGCTGGAGGGCAAGAAGGTAGAGGACAGGGGCGAGTAAGAATGTAGAGCGATTGAAGTTTACAAGACGCAGGGAAAAGGCGATGGTTGTGCAAGGTGGGGGTCGTTCATCATGGTAGATCAGCTTTCATTAAGTAGCCACAGGGTAATTCATGGAGTGTCGAGTGTAGCTTGTAGCTTGATGTTCTTCGTCTAAGTGGTGAGACTTTGTCCTCCAGTCGATACATGAGGTTGGAGTTCACATACACGCCATAGTCAGTGTTTCGATCACCTTGCTGAGGACATTGTTTCTAGAATGCCAAACGTATCCTCATCCTATTATGTCTATATCCACCCGTCAAGTGTTGAAGTTTCCGCAGCAGGCATTCCAATACCCAAACCTCTGAAGCAATCAAGCTTAGCGTCAAGAAGAAGCAGCGAGTCCCATAATTCAGAAGTAGCTGTGATCATTGTGAGAGATGCGTTGATAATTGAATAATGACGAAGCCAGTGCGACGAATTGATCATGTAATGTACACAAGTGGCGTCTCGATGCTTTGTTACTGATGCGCCATACAATAGAGACCAGTGCTCCTTAGTCACGAATCCTACCAGATGACAGCATCGTCCTCGCCAAGAGCCCCATCGTCCCATGTAGACGGATCGCCCTCTTCCTCTGGGATCTCATCCCAGGAGTTCCATGCCGGTCCGCACATCGGTGCCCAGGGGACGAGGCTCGAACATGAGAGATCGCACGAACACACAGGAGGGTAGAAGTCCTGCAGAGCCCACTCGCGACCAGACACCAAGCCAAATGTCTCCATATGCGTAATATTGGGCCGATGTACGTCTTTCCATTCCAGCTTGCCGTTCTGCTGCGCTTCTTTCCACTTCTCGAAGACATCGTCCCACTTCTTGCGCACCCACTCCTGGACCGAGCCCGCGATCTTGATGGTTTTGATATGCTGCAAGTAGCCAAGGTGCCAAGCGTATTCGAGAATCCAGTCAACCACACGACCCTTCTCGCAGACGTTCGAGCGAATCCTGGCATCCTGCCACTCGTCGCAGCGCAGTGAGTACCATGGGTGTACGTAGCAGAACTTCTCGCCGAACAGGATTGTCAGCTCATGACAGTGTTGGAGGAGAGACGCGGCGCCGCGCAGGCGAGGGTCAGACCCTTGGTTCTCGGGATGGTCGAAGGGCGGTATACAGACGTTGAAGAAGTCGAAGTACTGCTCAGCGTCGAAATCGAGCACGATCTTCTCCAAGCCATGGAAGGGGTAGTTATGGTTCGTAGTATATATCAATGGATCGATGGAGACGATCGGGTCTTCTCCCATATCATCTTCCGACTCGGGGCTCTCAGGGTCGACAGGCTGATTATCGATGGCTGGAAGTGCGGCCTGGGAGGAGGCGGCGAGTAGGCGGTGGGCCATGGCAAAGTGGTAGAGAGACATGAAATATTTCGGTGATCTCAGCCATGATAGACCGCGGATGTCCCAGTATCTGGGCTGTAGATGCTCTGGAAGATCGTCCACTGCGGCATCAGTTGTGCACGTGTACTTGATCTGCAGTTGCTGACGAGCTACAGTTGATGTTGAGGACTGCACTTGTTCATAGAGCGTAGTCTCCTCTACCTCAAGAAGCTGTGGTCCGACGAAATGGCTGAGCACGCACAAGCGTATCTCGGCAGGATACTCGAGCAAGGTGCTCCACGGAAGCTGGGTCTGGTTGAGTTGAGACATGCTGTTCGAAGTTGACCGAGCGGTGTTGTGGCGCCAATTAGGGGCAGTTGGAACTAGGCTTTATATACTTAAGGGAGAGTGAAATATGGAATGCATCATGTCGGAAAACATAATGTTCGGTAAGTGTTGTGTGGAACCGAGCAGGCGAACGACCCCTGGGTTACGACGGGCTCAGAATTCACTAATCCCCTCATGGGCCACAGCAACGACGTATCACCGTCAAGCACACACCGTAGTCACAGCGTAAATAATGTTGATATAGTGCGTAGTGTTGTTACAATGTCGGCTTTCCCTCTATTGAACAAGATATGCCGCATGCTGCATTCATGATGGTACAGTCGCGTATCGTACATGCGTTGGCGTATCATCTTTTCGCTGGGGCTGGGCTCCATCCTGAAGGCTGCCAGTCTTTGCTAGTCTCTGCCTGATTCCAGGGCGAGTCTTTCGGCTCCTTCTTCGACTTCTTTCGAAGTCGTGCCGCCGGTACGTCCTCTGCAGAAGGGACTGGAGGATCCTGTGGCATCTCGTTGGGCGCTGGGTCCTGCACAGCAGGCTGGGGGGTAGCTTCATGCTCTTCCATGGTTCGTGGCAGCGCCGCGTTGTCCCTGATTTCTTGGTCGATGTTCATTTGGTTCACGCCACTATCAGGGTCCCTCGACCTGAGCATCTGCATTGGCTGCTGCTTGTCGGGCGCGTCCAGTGCTGACGGCTTTGATGCCCATCTCTCGTCGGCTTTGGCTGCAAGGACCTTCATTCTCTCCTGCCGTGCTATCTCTTGATGCTGTTCGGCCATGGTTGGAGGTTCGAAGCGGGTATGGCGCAGCCATTGCATCCATGACGCTAAGACATGTCAGTGAAGTGATTGAGGTGACGAGCAGGAGAACACTGACGGGATACGTTGACATCGCCATAATGAGTACTCCTGCTGTATTTTGCAATTCGACGGTTGCGTAATGCGTGCAATTGGTCCTTGAACTCCCAGAAAGTGTTGCCTTGGAGATCATAACCTGGGGCTTGTCAGAATGGTGGAGGCAAGGATGCGCTGTGCAGCGAAATGAGAGCTCCCGCATACCAATAAGCCATTTTTTCCGCCAGGGAAAGCGCTTCATCCGCCATTCGTACCATGCTCTCCGAAACGAACCAGGCCCCTGCGACATTGTGTGAGTGCTGGTGTTGTGAATAATTTGGCTGGGCGGCGAGACAACGCGCAGCAAATGACGTTTCTTGCGTGGCTGGTGCATTCGCAGTAAGCCGGCGACACCCCCCGCCATAACAACCAAGTCCATGTTGTGCGCAGGCATTCCCTCGCACAACAAGCCCACCCATATCACTCCCAGTATCCAAAGAACCGCTCCCATAGCGCTCCTATATACCCACCATCCACAAACATCACGATATCTTCACCTCGATTGTCGACACTCCGCTTGCGCAAACGTCAACACAGCCTGATTTGCGCCCAACTCGTCCACTATGGCGTCGGTCACGTCGCTTGATCAGGACATGCGCAAGCTGCGCATGGACAGATACACGCCAAAGGCTGCCAACGAAGTGCGCAGCTGGATAGAGAATGCCCTGGGTGACCGGCTGCCCGCGGGAGACTTGCTCGATGCGCTCAAAGATGGGACAGTTCTTTGCAGGTCAGAAGAGTACGCTGCACATATCATGACATTCGCTGATCCCGTGCAGACTTGTCAACCTGGCTGTACCAAATCCAGGTGTCCGGTTCAAGAAGTCGGCCATGCCCTTCATACAGATGGAGAATATCTCGCACTTCCTCAAGGCATGCGAGATGCCGCCCCTCAACATGCCTGCCCACGACCGCTTCCTCACCGTCGACCTCTACGAATCCAAAGACCCTGCACAAGTCTTGCAATGTCTTACCGCGTTCAGTCGAGTCGCCCACGCCGTGAACCCCTCCAACATCCCCTCCAGCATAGGTCCCAAGCGTGGCGGGACGGTACTGAGCCCCACGACGACCGGCGGCGGGAGTGGCTTCTCGAACACAGGTCTGTCATCCCCAGGCTTCGGACGCAGCAGAGGGCCTAGCACAACCAGCACGGGCAGTGGCTCCACCACATTCAACCCCCTAGCACGGCCACCAGCTCCAGCATTGAGCCCTTCGCGCACAGGCGGCTCAAGCACGTCCTACACATCCAATGGCATGCCCAAGTCACCTCCTGGCGGTGTTAGCAGCTGGAGCAAGAAGACTGACGAGGGAGTGACAGCCCCAGCATGGAATATCCACCAATACGGCTACATGGGCGGGGCGAGTCAAGGAAACCAAGGTGTCGCTTTCGGTGCGCGACGACAGATCACGAGTGCTGGACCTCACGTGCCGAACATGGCTGAGAAGGAGCGGAAGCGCAAGGAAAAGGCTGCGGAGGAGGAGCGACTGCGCGTGCAGGCCGAGGAGGCGGAACACAAACGACGAGTCGAGCGTGAGGCAGAAGAAGAGCGGGCCAGGGTTGAAGAGGAGCAGAGGTGGGAGGAGGAATCGCGGAAGCAACGTGAGGCCGAGCAACGGCGGCTAGAGCAGCAGAAGCGCGAGTGGGAAGAGCAAGAGCGCAGGTGGAAGTCAGACGAGGAGCAGCGACAGCGCGAGGAACATGAGGCGCAGGAGAGAATCGAGGCCGAGACACGACGGAAGCGAGCGGGCAGCGATGCACGACTAAAGGGCCAGTTCCTCAGCCAGTATCAGGCAGAGCAGGCGGGCAGGTCTCGGAGTCGACGGAACAGCCAGACCGACGAGAACAGCGCCGAGCACGACCGCATCAAAGAGCTTGAGCGCCAACTGGAAGAGGCCAAGGAGCGCGAGAGGCAATACCAGCTCGAGCGCGAGGGTCGCCTGCAGGAGAAGAAAGTACGCTCACGGTCCAAGAGCCGTACGCGCGAACGTTCTCAGAGCCGCCCTCGACCGCAGCCTCCGCCACGCGCACCTTCACCGCAGGACAGCACAGTTTCATGGGCGCAAGCCGATGACCGAGCATATCTACGTAAAGAGTGGGAGGCGACTCAGCGACAGCCAGCGCGCCCGCTCCCCGAACCTGCCCCACCATCCCTCCCTACTCGCCCACTACCGGAACCCTCGACAAGGCCACTTCCCGATCCTTCGACATACGCAAAGAGCAGCCGGACGGATCGCTACCTCGCCTCGAACCCCGCGCCTGCACCACTGAAGCCCTCGACACACATTGCTCCCGAACTGACATCTACCTCGGAACAGCGCGGCGAGGATGCGCGGCGTGCTGCGTCGCAGAACAAGACCAAAGCTGGCGGTTGGGCTTCCAAGTCCCTGCTCGAGCGAGAGATGGAGCGCGAGCGTGAACGCCAGAAGGAATGGGAGGAAACCCAGCGCGAGATTGCGAACGCTAGCAAAGACCCGGCTGCAGGAGCAGGTGAAGGCCAGAGCTGGGATGTCAACCAGTACGGCTACATGGGCGGCGACAACCAGAACAAGCTCGGTGGCATAAACTTTGGTGGAAGGAGGCAGATTGGCGGACCGAGGCCGCTTGGGCCGCGATAGAATTTGGTAGAGGGATATCTTCTACCTTGATCTCGACACATTCTGCATATTAGCGTAGCGAATAGACATCTTATCATCCATCGCATGACTTGGTGACTTGAGAGGTTGAATGCCAAGATCATCGGCATTTCTTCCTCCGACTTTGAGATTCTTCGAGCTCAAGCTCGCGACGCGACCAACACCAGCGTTCAAACTTGCGCCTTCCGCAAATCCTAGACCGACGACCAAGAAGACAACATGCCAAAGTTCTTCTGTGACTATTGCGATGTGTACCTCACGCACGACAGCATGAGCGTGCGCAAAGCTCACAACAACGGGCGCAACCACCTCCGCAACGTTCAAGCATACTACGAGCAGATATCGAGCGACCAGACACAGCAGGTCATCAACAGCATAACAGACGCATACAACTCGGAAGGACAGCAAAACCCGCTGTATCAGGCGAATCTGAACGGCGGATTTCCTGGAGGACCGATGGCTGGAATGGGCATGGGCGGACCGCCGATGGGTATGCCGCCTGGTGGGATGCCTCCGTTTCCACCGCCTGGTGCGTTCTTGAAAATACTGTATGAGACAAGACATGATTGCTGACAATTTGAAGGAATGCCAGGAATGCCGCCACCATTCATGGGTCGAGGAGGACGTAAGATCACCCTCCTCCTACCACTTGTCTACAACCTAACAATTGATGTCTAGCACCCAATATGCCCCCCTTCCCACTACCCAACATGCCCCCCGGTGGCCCAGGCGGCATGCCTCCAAACATGCCTCCCTTTCCGCCTCCGAACATGGGCGGCGGCCCGCCGATGGGTATGCCGCCATTCCCGTTTCCTCCGCCTGGTGGCGCGGGCTCACCACCTGGCGGCATGCCGTTTCCTCCACCAGGAGGCATGCCGAATATGCCGCCCGGTGGACCGCCGAGAGGATTCCCACCTGGGCCGCCTGGACGTTAGGAGCGTGCAGCGCAGTTCACAGTTGGGATCGATGGGGAGGGACGGCTTGTCAAGACGGATGGGATGGTGATGGAGGGAACGAGGAAGATGGGTGGGGAAGAGGATGTGCATCTAAGACTGAGGGGACGGGAGGTCACGCGGATCGGAGCGGCTACTGGAGCGAATGCCTTAGATGTCAAGTGGCCCAAGAGGGAAGAGACGTGAGGGGAGCGGAGCTGACTGGTATGTTTGGCATGAGAAGCGAGAGATGTGGGCTGACGGTGTGTAGCGATAGATACCCAACAACAACCAAAATGTGATTCAAATTGTATTCAATACTTCGTCCACGAAAAATGCCTACTTTTCCAATGTCTTCCTCGCATACTCCTCCACTCTCATCATCTCCATCCCCAACGTCCTATTCACCGTCTTCTTCTCATCCCACCATACGCCTTCCCTTGCAAAGACCAATCTATACTTCTTCAGATCATTTTCTGGGTCTTTCGCCAACTCCCCTTCCAAGTACTCGATACTCCATGCCTCCCTCTTCACTTCCTTGCCCGAAACCTTTTTCACGATGTCTGCTAATTCGCCATAGCTGACCGTCTGTCCAGCTATATACACCACTTTATCAGTCGCATCGACAGCGCCGGATACAATGCGCGCCAACACACGTCCTATATCTCGCACGTCCGTGACGGTGACTTTGTGGCTCCAATCCCTCAGCGCCCTGACCGTCACCTCACCCCTTTCCCCCAGCTCGTTCGAGGCGGTGTCGCGATCAACGATGCCCCAAAACTCCTCGAACAGAAAAGACATGAAGATACCCGTGCCCACCACTGTCCAGGTCACGTCGCTTGCTTGGGCTTCGGCGCGCAAAATGTCTCTGATGTGTTTCTGGGCGCCGAAGAGAGGCATCAAGCCCTGCCCATCGAGGGTGATGTCGTAGTCTACGCCCCATTGCCAGGGGAAGAACCACAGTCTTCTATTCCCGTCTCCCTCTCCAGTCTTTTCTTGCTTTGAGGACCGGAGTTTCCCGGCGGCTAGGACTTCGTGGCAGAGCTTGACGAGAGTGTCTGGCGTTTGCATGAAGCCTGTTGCAGATATGATGACATCGTAGTTTGCAAAGATTGAGACGAGGGTGGATGAAGGGGCGGAGAGGTCGAGCTCGAGTAAGGTGAGAGACGGATAGGTGGATGCTAGGGAGGAGTATTTGGCTGGAGAGCGGATGGCGAGGGTGAGGTGATGAGTTGGGAGGTGAGCGAGGGAGTGTACGAAGGAGGTGCCTAGTTCGCCGGCGCCGAGGAGGAGGATTTTGTTCTTGGGAGTGGTAGACATGATGATTGGGTTGAGGGCTCGTTGTTCGGATCAGGATGAGATGATGGTAGGGGGATCTATGTAAGGAATGCGTGCGGGACTGTGGAGCTACATGTGGTGGTGGTGGAGGCGATTACAAACTGATAGAACAGGCTTTGTATGAGCAATGCTCTGATCTGCGGAGTTAGATTCGGTGTTTAGGACTTTAGAATGTTTAGTGAGGTTGATGCCAAGTCGTGGAGACCAAACGATGCATCGGCGGCATGGAAATGGACCGAAAGATTTCGGATAGTATTTTGTGCTCTACGGAAACAAAGGAATCTCATTTGCTAGGCTCGGATATGGTGCACATGAAAGTAATGTAGTTCAAATGGTGGTGTTTAGTCGAGGTGTACTACAACATGGTAGTTGTTGTCAAGTGGTGCCCGACACGCACGTGTTGCAATTGCCAAGAGTATATGAAAACCATCAATTCGCGGAAGTAGCAGCCTGATTATCATCTAGGGCGCGAATCAGCACTTCAAAATGCTTCTGACCTCAACGAGCGACAGGCAATGTCGAGTGGAGCTGGTAGGTGGCCGGGAGCTAGCCGTTCTGGAGCTAGTTGTCCTAAGCGAACGGAAATTTGGGGCGGCACACACATTCACGACAACCTCCTCGACCTTTGCTAGACCTCACGTCAACGTCAATAACAGCAAAAGCCACACATCGCAAACATGGCCGAGCAGTTGGTTCTCCGTGGTACCCTCGAGGGCCACTCTGGCTGGGTTACTTCCCTCGCTACCTCCCTTGAGAAGTGCGTATACGAAATATCGCGACTGGCGCACATGGTGCGGGCAGAGCACTGCGCGGCAGGATACTGACTGGCGATTAGCCCTAACATGCTTCTCTCGGGCTCGCGCGACAAGACCCTTATCATCTGGAACTTGACCCGCGACGAGACCTCGTACGGATACCCCAAGAGGAGCCTCCACGGCCACTCCCACATCGTCTCCGACTGCGTACGTACACCCACCACGCGAAACAGCAGCAGCAAGCAATTGGCTAGCTAGGCAGCGAAACAGCGAGCGCTGAGCTGACAAGGGTCCAACAGGTCATCTCCTCTGACGGTGCCTACGCCCTGTCCTCGTCCTGGGACAAGACTCTCCGCCTCTGGGAGCTCTCCACCGGTGTCACCACCCGCCGCTTCGTTGGCCACACCAACGATGTCCTCTCCGTCTCCTTCTCCGCAGACAACCGCCAGATCGTCTCTGGTTCGCGCGACCGAACCATCAAGCTCTGGAACACCCTCGGTGACTGCAAGTACACCATCACCGACAAGGGCCACACCGAGTGGGTCTCGTGCGTCCGCTTCTCCCCCAACCCCCAGAACCCCGTCATCGTCTCTGCTGGCTGGGACAAGCTCGTCAAGGTGTGTATCCCCCACTCTCTCCACCCCCTTCGAATGATGATCTGGATTTCCTTATGTATTTGCTACTTCAGAGCTTCGGCTATGAGACAACAACACCATACTACTGAAACACGTTAAAATTCTCGTCTTCTTGCAAATCATCGAGACCGCGCAACTGACATTGCCAAGGTTTGGGAACTCGCCTCGTGCCGCATCCAGACCGACCACATTGGCCACACCGGCTACATCAACACCGTCACCATCTCCCCCGATGGCTCGCTCTGCGCGTCCGGTGGCAAGGACGGAACCACCATGCTCTGGGACTTGAACGAGTCCAAGCACCTCTACTCTCTGTCCGCCGGTGACGAGATCCACGCCCTTGTCTTCTCGCCCAACCGCTACTGGCTGTGCGCCGCCACCGCCTCGAGCATCATCATCTTCGACCTCGAGAAGAAGAGCAAGGTTGACGAGCTCAAGCCCGAGTACATGGAGGTTGGCAAGAAGAGCCGGGAGCCCGAGTGTGTCTCCCTGGCCTGGTCCGCCGATGGCCAGACCCTGTTCGCTGGTTACACCGACAACCGCATCCGCTGCTGGGGCGTCATGTCAAGGGCATAAGCGCATGTAGTGTTAGTCGCGGCAAGTGGTGTGGTTGACGAGAGGCGTAAATGGGAAAAATGAATGATTCCATGATTCCACATGTCCTGTAGCATGCCATGGGAAATATGAGTGACGCTCCAATTGCGGGATGGGTTCTTGGGCATGGTCACATCTCTCTTCCGGTATTAGCATCCAGGCGCTCCGAGTCAATGAAAATATCAAGTCCATTTCAAACTTTCTTACATGACATTTCTTACAGCTTGCTAAACGTCGCCTTCTTCTTCTGCAGTCCGCTCAGCATTGCATCCTTGACATCCTGCGTCTGTAACATGGCCGCGTTCCACACCGCAGTATACTGCAATCCATCCGCAACCGTCCTCTCCCGCGAATAATTGATAATATGCTTGGTCCCCTGCACAGCCACGGGACTCTTACTCGCAATCAGACTCGCCAGCTCCAACGCCGCACCCACCGCCTTATCCTTGTCCTCGTACACCCTGCTCACAAGCCCATGCTGCAGCGCCTCGTCGCTCCCAAAAATGCGCGCCGAAAACGCAATCTCCTTGATCCAGGAATGGTTCCCCACGCTATGCGGGAGCCTGCTCAGTGTCCCAATGTCAGCCGCAAGGCCAATGTCGACTTCCTTGACGCTGAATTGCGTCGTGGACGTCGAGAAGCGGATGTCGCATGCGAGCGACATGTCGAGCGCGAGCCCGTACGAGATGCCGTGGAACACGGCTATGACGGGCTTTTCGCATTTTTCGAGCGCAGTGATGCAGTCTTGGAATTCGTTGATGTGCCGGCGCAGAGAGGTGGCGGTGCGGGCGGAGTCGCTGGCGGTCGACGAGAGCTGGCCTTGCGAGGCGGCGGTTACGTCGAGGCCGGCTGTGAAGGCTAGGAGGGGGAGTTAGGGAAGGAGAGAAATGTGATGAGGGTCTTTGTGCGGAAGGGCTAAGCGGATTCTAGGGGTAAGGGGATTCTAAGGGTATGGTTTGGTGAGGTTGGAGCTGGGATATGCGTACTGTCAGGTATTAGCTTTCGGCTTGTGCAGAATGAACAGAGAAATTGAACGTACCCACGAGGACCAGCGCCAGTCAAGAGGACAGCACGGACAGAAGGATCATGAGAGAGTTTGTTGAAGATTTTGGCGATGTTAAGCCACATGCTATGTGGAGGGTTAGCTCGTCTGTAGCATCGCATGTATGTACTGTCTCTGCAAGTATGGATGGATGAAGATGAATATGTTGAAGTCCTCTATTTATCGTGAACGTGCAGTCGAGCCTCGTGCAATCGAACTTCATATTCTCCCAACTCATTTCGAAATCAACTAGGTCAAGTTGCATCGTTGGAGCGTTGCTTCCTCCAGTTGACACGTGATATCTCTTTCTGGGTACGACACGAGCTGCATTGTGGTCTCGCCAGCTCGGAGGATGAATGAGATCGATTAAATACGAAACCAAGGACTTACACCTCATGGAAAGCATTCAGCTTCTCTGGTCGATTGATCTCCACATGCGCGACATATTCGGATGGAAACGTCACGTTGAAGAAGTCGTACTTGTAGTCTGCTGCGTTCGCCATCTTGTCCTAGACTTCCTTGCTCTTTGCGATGTTTATCTGGCTTTAATGTTATATGGAGCTAATGTAGAGTATTCTGGTATGGGGAGGATCAAAAAGAATTCCAAACAACTGTTGCGACGTGGATGACATGCACGGGCGAGTCGTTCGGCGTTGGCGCTGAAGTGGTGCTGGGCCGAGGTACGATGTGATTGGTTGAGAGGGTCCCTGAATGAAGCTGCAGGCGAAGGCTTGTGAGAGGGTATAGCGAGGAGCCCGGTCTGCATATCCAACCAAAAAAGATTCATAGATCATGGTTGCTTGTAGTAACTGCTGGTAGAGAAAACGACACATCCCACTTCTTGTGACTCCTGGACGAGCACTGATACAATGCCAAGCAAGAGCACAGTACCATCAGCGCTCTGGCCGTTGTTGCGGCGCATGTGTAAAGAAAATGGGCAAATTAGATACATAAAAAGGCAGACGACTCACACGTATCTCTCTGGCGACTTGGTGTTCTTGCGTCACTAGATCAAAGAAGTAATCTGTTCCCAATCTCTTTGGAAGACATGTCGCGTCTTGATGCTCGGCCGTTAGTCTCAGACTCTAAACTAGCACGCTTCACGGTCGGGTACTTATGTAGAGTGCCATCACACTTGTAATGTTTATGCCGAACCTCGTTTTCATTCCCCAAAATATTAAATTGTAAACAAATTATCAGAGAGAGAGAGAGAGAGAGAGACTGTTCAGTGCGTAGCGACAGTAGACAGGCCCAGAGGCCTATAAAACTTTCAGTCCTTAGCCTCGCTAGACCAATCCCATAGCCCATCCCAGTAGTCCTTCTTCCAACTCTTGATGGTGTCCTGGTGATCGATCCACACACCATGCTCCTCATTGTAGCTCGGGTACGCGTTATCGCTGCCAATGTACAAGAGCTTGTCGTCGACCATGACAATCTTATTATGACAATAATGATCGCCGTCATTATTCAGAACCCGTTGAACATGGAGTCTTTTGTTGATCACCTCATCAACCCGGTCCTCAGCAGTCATGAGGAGGAACCAATTCGGGAGCACCGTTCTAAGCTGCGCCATGCCCTTCATGCATACAGCGAGACGCTTCTTGAACTCCGAGACCTTTGTCCTGTCCTCCCAATTCCGTTTCCTGGCTTCCTTGTGAACCTTTTCGCCGTTTTTAAGTGTGACCGTCTTTCCGTCGCGCGGGAAGTCTGTGGTCAGGACGATGTAGACCCCGTCACCTTTGTTAAAGTCGATGCGTGCCAGGGCCCATCCAATCGCGCAAAGAAGATCTGTACTTCTGGTTTAGTGAACGCCCTTTCCATGTAAGTGCCAGATATAGGTGGAGAAGACGTACCATACGGCCAAATGGCACCATCCCATGGTGTGCTCCCTTTAGTGATGGGCTTCAGTCTGTCGTTTAGACCCGCTTTGTCGTCTTTGGGGTGGTCTTGGTCGTGCACACCAAATACCGCCTTTTTGAAAGAGGCATCATCTATCTGCAGTAGATCGACGAGCATTTGTTGGCTTTCTTTCATCAGCCTTATCATATTAAATCGAGGAACGGAGCTTACCTGATACAAACACGCTTTTCAGCTCTTTCAATGACATACTTGCGAGCGTATCGACTTGCCCAAGCAACAGGATTGATCTGCAGGTCTGTGAAGATTTCGTTGATGTCTGGAACGATGAAGGGTAGCGTCTTCTGGGTGCTGAAAATATTGCTCACTTTGATCGCTATGTTTGCCGTACTTGCATACGCTGCAATAGTACTGTCATCTCTGAGAGCATAGTCCATCATTGCAATCGTCTTGCCTTGTTCGTTGTCGGGTTTGATGTGCCAGAAAACATTTAGAGCCACATCACGGATGGCATCGATGACCTGCACGGGGAAAGGAACCTTGGCCATCGTGCCATGCCAGTCACCGAGTCGGCCGACCGTCAGCACCGGATATTGTCCTGTATTGGAAGGTTTGAAGTCCGCCAGAGGAGCTTGGACCCCATCAGTCCAATTTGGTGAATTGGATGAAAGCGTGCAGCTTCGCAGCAAGGATCGAGTATCTGATTGGACGTGCTTATTGAGATATTCGAAGAAGTAATTTGTATACTTGTGAGCGGTGATGGCAGCGTCGCCTTTGATCTTGGCTTGGTGGTCAACGATATCGCATTGCTGTCCCATGTACTCGTTCCAGAAGTTGCCCCCACCTGTCATAACAACTTTGCCGTTCACGACCAGCAATTTGCCGTGATTCCATGAAATCGCTGGTAGACCATCTTTGACAAACGTGGTGATCTGATCATGCAGATGGAGCTTCTTCGGATCGAATGACGGATCATTCGCATGGCTTTTGATAAGATCCTCGTTCTTCTGTACTATGGACTCGACTGACCCACCTAAAGTCTCCAGCCAGGAAGAAGCTTCCGGCGAGCTAAGATTATGTCAGGTTGTGTGACGGTGACTTCACGAACAAGCTACTTACCCCGGTTGAAAGGTCGGTCCGTAGTAGCCCACAAAAAGCGTGGCGTTTTTCTGTGTGATGAGAGGAATCGTTGGGCCATCAGCTGATTCCTTCGTCCAAAACATATTCTCAAACCTATACAAGAATTTCTGCCAATATTCTGTGGCAGTCAAATTCTCGTCGGCTCCGGCCAGGATTCTGATGACAGGCTTGATGTTAGACGACTCTGGAATGCTGTTGACAACGTCGGCGATAGCTTTAGCAATGGAATCGAGTTGACCAAGCGGCACATAAGGCTTCTCTTCCGACTTTCCTGTGAATTCTGTGAAGAAAAGATCGGCAGGATTCAATGACACGATGTCAATCCAGCATGCAGATGTATCCCATGTTGTTCTGTCCGATTTTTTGGAGCCAGCAGTGAGGACCTCTTTGAATGCCTATTTATGTATTAGCCAGATCTTTGCCGTACAGTAGTAATATAAGCTTTCTCAATTACCTCTTGCAAAGCCGAAGGATACTTGCACTTTGGAAGGGCAGAGGTGTCGTGAATTTTCTCCTTGGGAGGCCAAGTTCGGAAGGGGATATTGACATTGAATGCTTTACCGTCACCCAGACCGAGCGATTCGTTTGACGTCAGTTGGAAAGCTAAGCCCTCGAGTTTTGCCTTTGGAAATTTGCGATCGAGGTCTTGCAGTGCAGATTCCAGGTCCTTGATCGTTGGAAGCGAGGCTGCCATTTTTGGAGCAGATATAGGCTCAGCAATAGTTAACGATCTTTTAGTAAGGCCAAAATCTGAGGTTGAATGAATACCACTGCAGTGCTTGAACAATCATATATATATGTTTCACTTGCCCAAGATCCGTCCTAACTGATTTCAGCGCTATCGGATCCAAATAATTCCGCATGGGTCTAGACCCACTGCGATCACATCGAGGCTTGAAACACCAAGCTGATATATCGAAGAGTTGTGTATCAGCTGAACAAGAGGGAGTTGGTGAGAATCATCATTATTGGTCGTGTCGCTGTCCCCGGCACATGTGGCTTGCATCAGCGGGGCTGTTCCGTCCTCAGGGCGAAGGCTCGACCATGTTACCATCGTGCACATGCATGCAAACAACACCTGATCTCAGCTGTAACTTCCACCAGCCTTCGATTTAAATGGAAATTTGGCTATGAGCTTGCATCAAGGACGCTTCTCAGCTTCGATGGATTTCCAGCGCGTGTACTCGGGTCCTGCCAATTCGAAGGCACATTTTTGGTTGCTCGAAGATATGTCACTAACGAGAGACAAACTTGAAGGAGTTCCACAGGCCTTGGACGACTCTACCCTCCCACTCGCCTCACCTCGAGCTGCCACTCTCCACCGCTTAGGGATTGCTTCTACCCATCTATCCTCGTAAAAGCAAATACACTACAGTCATCTTTGTCTTTCCAAAGATGATAAAAGGTCCCGGCAGCATGATAGCATGCAATAGGTGCTCACAGCGTGCGTAGCCCATCGAAAACCACCTGCATGAGGCGATAGGTTACTTTCGGCGAGAAACAGCCACAGATGCTTACGAGTGTGCGAGCTGAGAGAAGAACCCGTTGAATGATTACTGTGCGTTCAGTGTGCAATATAGAGTAAAGAAGGTATGCGGGTATGATGGGGCGCGGTACTATTGGTCACTTGTCTTGGCTGCTTGAGATGATCCTTCCTGAGCATCGCATAGATCGATAGCTTATCGCTCATTTCTACTCGTCTGCATGCCAATAATGCGGGGGGACGTCCCTCCACGATTGGTCATTGAATGTGCGTTTCAGCTTGTCCGGAATTTGGAGGCGCGATCACTTGAGTCCTGCCCGTTATAAGGCATCTAATCCCATGTTCCTATTGAACTACAGAGATTCATTGGCAGTCGTGACTTCATGCACCTTTGACTCAGGCTCCAGCTTTAGCGATCCTGCATCGAAGCTGAACTGCACGGCGGTGATCTTTGCAAAACAAGTATGTCAAATGCATTTACGTTCTTGATGTAGTGTAGTGGCTTGGTACTTTCTGTATGATAGGAGTTGTGATCGGCCGTTCGAGGCCCGCAGCCCGAAGAAGGTTGGAGGCGTTCTTCTACAGTTCATCAGCTTTAGAGCTCCGTCGCAATATCGCGGCAACTCTTCGTGTAAGGTGATGTAAAAAGATTCCTGAAGTATGTCAGGCGGACGGTGTTGAATCCCGACTCATATTGTCGACAGTTTAGATCAGAATAATAGTACTCCGACTGTCCGTCCAACCGCAAAGCAACCTTCACCGCCGACAAATTGCCTACAATATCCACTGTTGTTTCGGATGTAGGCTTATAGCTAATCATCTGGGCTGCCAGTATTATGCCGGACTATGGATTCAGGACGTGGCGCGCGGCACGGCATGGAGAACATCTGGCCTCGGTACACGCAGTCCAGTTCGGCGGGCGCCATCGTGGTCTTGGACTGCGCTGGACTATTTGATGATGGTTACGAAGGCTTATGTTGAGTACCATTGGATCATTGATGCATATCAGGAAGACGACTATGCACTGAAGTTTAGCAGAATACCAGTACAATCCAATTTTCGTGTAAATCTAGGCTATCTGAACCTCACTCGGTGGAGAGACTCTTGTGCTACCATTCGTGAGCTAGTTAGAGGCGAGTGATATGCGGACAGATCTGGAAAAGTTTGTTGACCGCTTTAGCATGGAGCGGTTTGTGCACTTACAGCGCGAATTTGACCTTATGCGGACCAATAGTATAGTCCATCACTATGCGGATGACTTGGCGCATACTGTGCTTTTGAGAATGGGAACGTGAATCAGAGAAGATGCTGAGCGGTAAGATGGAATTTTTGATATGCTTTGATCATGGACAGAGTTGTCGGTAACACGTACTCGAGGATGGGCATCGCCGAGATCCTAGGTACGGAAACTTGGTGGGAGAAAGTATGGAAGCAGACAGGGCTAGCGTTGATCTGGTTCATTACACGTGGAGATTAATGTGGACGAGGGGACCCATACATGGATGCTACAGGCTCTTCATGATTGTTTCTAGGTTGGATACAAATTCAACACATGCGACATTGTCAAAACATGTCCCCAATCTGGCGGCATTTATGTACCGCATGTTCGACGCAAAGTGACGAGAAGACGTGGGTGACAGTCGTTCTGCTATACGAAATAACTTTGAGGAATTGCAGAATCTCATGTAGTCGACATTTTGGTAGGATCAGCACGAAGTAGAAAATTGCCGACTCGAAAGCGAAAAGAGACAAGCGTCGAACCTTGCGCAAAAAGACAAAACAAGGACTGGTGGCAAGACGCAGTTCGATCACCTCGGCGACCAATCAATGTGGTACTTCCCATATGCGAAGGCCTGCAGTACATCTCACAAGAAATCAGGTTACGTTCAAGAGGGGGTGGCTGTAAGCTGTGGCTCTGATAGGCTGCATGCATTCGATGTAAGCACAGGAATCCGATGAGGGTTAGACACCGGAATACCTTGCAGATGATTGAATGTTGTACTAGGATTTTCGCACAACAATTTCAGTCGCCATGGACGCTTATTCATCATCGTGCAGCCGAACTCCATCGTGGAATGCATGCCTCTGTAAAAACATCGAGCTTTTTGAAAGCCCCTCAGCTTCTTTTCCTCACTAATCAACAATTTGGAGCATGAAATCCATGTTAGCAATTAGCAAACGTCTGAACATGACAATTCTTGCCGCCTTGTGTCTTGCCCTCCAATTGGCATACGCATTTGCGCCCAGATCAAATCGCGCAATAGGAATTCGATCGTTCGTTGATCTGCGTTCTACTTACGATTTTGTAATCGTCGGAGGCGGTGCTAGCGGACTCACAGTTGCAGATCGTCTCACAGAAGATCCGTCTACCACAGTACTAGTGCTCGAATATGGTCCTTTCGACTCCCACGAGCCCTCCGTTCTCGTTCCGGGGTTACTCAATCTGACCTCGACTCCATACTGGTTCAATCTCACTTCAATACCACAGCCACATCTTAAAAATCGTACAATCCAGGTTACGATTGCCGCAGCTGTCGGCGGAGGTACCGTCATCAATGGTATGCTGTTTAACCGTGGCGCCAAAGCCGACTATGATGCATGGGAGATGTTGGGTGCGGAAGGATGGGGCTGGTCTGATCTGCTACCTTACTTCAAGAAGACCGAGACCTTTATGCCACCTAATGATGCGTACGCGCGTGAGTGGGTTATCCAGCATGAGGATGGAGTACATGGCAATCAAGGTCCATTGCAAATCAGCTATCCGCCGTACCAGTTTCCAGTGATCAAAAACTTCTTCAATGCATTTCACGAGCTTGGTATCACCACGCCGAAAGATCCTAACGATGGGAGTGCCAGGGGTGTGTTTTGGGCGCCGAGCACACTGGATCCAGTTCAGAGAACGAGGAGCTATGCAAGAACAGCACATTACGATCGTGTTGAGGTGGCAAGGCAAAATTACCATATCTTACCGATGACAGCTGTTACGAAGATATTATTCGACGAGAACAAAAAAGCAATCGGCGTGGAGTATGTCGATAGAGCAACTAAGGAAACCTCACAGATCAGTGCAAGCGAAGAGGTAATACTGGCAGCAGGGGCTGTACACACGCCTCAAATACTGCAACTCTCCGGTGTAGGAGACAAGGATGAGTTGAGAAGGCATGACATCCCGTGCATCGCCGATGTTCCTGGGGTGGGACACAATTTTCAAGATCATCCTACCCTTTTCTTCATCAACGAATGTAAGTCAAATACGTCTTTCGGCCACGGAAGGATTCTGAGCGGGATCAATGACATGTGGAATTATCTTCTGACACACAATTCGCACCATAGTTAAGAACGATACCAATCCGAACGCGAACGACCTGACCACCAACCAGACATTCATAACCGAGCAACTCGACCTTTACCAAAGCTCTAGAGAAGGTGCATATACTCTAGTACGTAATGGAGGCAACACAGTTGGCTTCGTACCACTTCCACAGCTAGCCTCACCTGTGATCGTGGGTCAACTCCTTCAGCAAACCTCTGCACCTGTGGAGAATAAGCTTCCTCCCTCTGTACGAGATTTCTATATACGCCAACGCACAATACAGCTGCGACAATTCGCCAAGAATGATACGGCTGTACAGGAGACTGCGTTCAATGGGGGTTTCTTACCCCTAACGCTGTTGCATCCACTTTCGCGAGGCCGCATCTCGCTCAATTCGACCACTCCGCTGGATGCACCCCTTGTTGACTATGGTGCACTTTCTCATGAGTTCGATTCAGAACTTTTCGTGCAGATTCTGCGCTTCAATCGCCGACTCCTCCAGGCGCCCAGCCTTGCGACTTTGCAACCCGTGGAGTTAGTGCCTGGTGCAAATGTTACCACGGACCAGGAACTGAGAGACGGACTCCCAGGTCTGGTAGGACCGACATATCAGCACCCGTGTTGTACTGCTCCAATGGGTAAAAAAGATGATGGTGGGGTGGTTGACCCATCGACGCTCTTGGTCTGGGGTGTACACGGGCTCAGTGTTGTGGATGCAAGTCTGATGCCCATCATTGTTGGAGCACATTTGATGGGCACTGTGTATGGAGTGGCTGAAAAGGTGAGCAACAGCTGGTTGAATTTGATTTACTAACAACGAACCTGTCTGGCTGACATGATCATAGGCTGCAGATATGATTAAGGAGAGGCACCGAATTCCTTATTGAACACGCATGATGAAATAAGTTCTTCTATTTGCACCGAACTGCCGATGATCTCTGCATTGAGTTCTCTAGCTGTACGAAGAAGCTCGTTTTGGGTGAGGCACCCCATACGACATCACATCACCCTCTGCAGAAGCGTTCTTCCTTAACATAGCTTGTCAAGTAGAAACTTTCATCAATGGCTATTTAATAATCGCAGCTGACTGTCACGAGTTCTGTGTGATTATGATGTCTTATAGTACTCTCAGTATGGTTGCGAAAGTTCGTATGTTAGCTGTCGCGCTAGGTTTGAAACAACTGTGTAAAATTCTGTTCCAGACGAACAAACGACTATCTCGCGGAAGATCATCAAGAAGCCAATGGAAGGATTCTGGGGAGAGTTGGAGTTGATGCTTCTCATGATTCGGTTTTGTCCGGAGTGGAATCCTGTCGTTTCGCCTGTTCATGATCATGGCTTGTGTGCATTGCGATGACGCGAATACCGACAGCCCCTAGACTCGGAATGATCGACTTCGATGTCTGCCTCAATGGTATATGCATAAGTCCCAGCACCAGCGCTATCGTTGTTGTTGTGCGTCATGCTTCCAACGGTGCGTCGGATCGCGGCGTATAGAATGCGACCTGCACAGTACTATGTCCTTCAATATATTCGGCCTGTGTTCCGATATAGTAAGCGTTTGAGTATACAGCTAGACGGGGTCCTTTTCATCTCATCGGAAGCCTCTATGGCGATCTAATTCTTCTGGTGCAAACGTCCCTACAAAGGCCTCGAAATCATGCATGGGGTACTCATGGCCTCTTGAACTAGTCACGGAGGCTGTGATAATATTCACCGCCAGCGCGTTAATCCCAGTTTTGAGCTTAACGATGTGCTTGTTCGGAGCTGCCCTTGAATTGCGATTGTTCTGGTGAGGAGGGTGTGATACGACAGGACTGGCAAGAATTAGAGCAAATGGTATCAAAAAGTTTCTTTCGGATTGGACGCAAATAGCAACTGCGATAAGACGTGGTCGCTCGGAGAACGTTTCTGAGATGCGAGGACCACTCTGTCTCGATCTTACCTCTCGTCAAATGGGCGAGAGACGATTCAAAAAGGCTCGCCGACATGCACAAATCAATTTGTCGTGCTGAGAGTATGTGTTCCTCTATTGGGTAGCAACAGCACCCAATCATCTTTGAACAGGATGCTGTCACAGGTTGTTCAGTAATGACAGCAAGTACCGGACACTAATTGTTGGCCACGAAGCAGTGCATCACCATAAACCACAGTTACATGCAAAAGTATTCTTGATAGGTCTAGTTTCCTTGAAATACCATCACAGACATATTGACTGTTTCGGGAAAGCGTCTCACCGTGAGAAGAAATCAAATCTGAGCGAGGGCTCGCGTTTAGTTACTGGTAAGGTACAAGCTCTGCCCAGGACTCAAGGCTGCGCAAAGACAAACATCAGGATTCTGAGCGGTGATTGTTTCAAACCATGCTCTTGTGATGCACCTCCCTATAGCCCAAGTCATGATGATACCCATGCATTCGGCGCAATTCCCTTGTTGTCGGAGGCGTGCTTGATGAACCATGCTTGTTAGGTACCTGTCGTAGCGCATCGGTCTTTCCGTGGACGTCCGAATGGTTGATGTGCTGGTTGATAGGATCCTACGCCGAAAGCCTGATGTTTGACGGTACATTGGGCCCCAATGAGATGTCCTTGGCCGTTGCTGGTTAGTGGGTCAAGCCGTTGATGTCCGCCCTCCTGATCCTCGCTTCCGTGCATGATATGCGGAGCGAAGATAAATACAACGTTTGGATGCACACACGGACGGAAACATGCTGCAATCGGGGAGGTGTTATGTCGTGTGTGTACCTTGTTGGCCAGTTATCTGCAAGTGCGTTCATGGGCCGTGCACAAACATATTAGCCGTGACCGAAAGCCCGGTATGGTGGGAGGATGCTTGCATGCCACTCATGCCCCATAGGCGCCTGCAGTTGAGATTGGCAGATGCGAAAGATAAGGGATATCGAGGGATTGCATGTACTCACCACGTACGGAAGGTAGAGGAACTATAGACCAACCAGTCCGGATCTACTTGGTCCACCACCTTTCGCGCAGCAAGGCGACCAGCGCGATTGAGAAGGTGTTATTGGTAGGAAGAATTATCTTGTGTTGGAATAGCATCATTACAACATAATGTGTGATCAGTGGATGTTGCGCAAACACGTTTTCGCGTCTGCTCAGATTGCCAATTTTTCCATAACAATAAGACGTGACATGTGAGTCCATTATTCCTATTCAAAAAATAGGCCGATACATATTGCGACCAAAGTAAATCTGACCTAACCTCAGGTTGTGTAGTTGTGATTTTCAGTGCGACTGGCGCAGCAGACGATCAAATGAATCAGAGGCGCATTATAGTGAGTATTACGACATTCTCATAGTGCCGATTATTGAATTAGTAGGAATTACAAAACGTTTGAGCTGACGTGACATTGGAGCTCTATATGTGATATGGATATTGGAGAATTTTGGACGAGTCAAGATCAGACCGGTGAAAAAGAAGATGAGGCCTGTAAAGAGCCACATCTCGAATCCTTCTGTTCGTATTACCTACTGGACATATTTGGTGAAATAAACATGGGCCCATTAGATCTCGCAAACCAACGAAGAAGTCTGGGTTTCGGGCTGTCTCATGTCGAGTTCTTTTGTGATTCACTCAGTGCTAATGACTGCGACAAATTGAAGTACATTATGATGGAGCAGTAGATCCAAGAGTCCTCGGAGAACCGGCATTATTTTGGCGTATCAAAAAAATCTCTGGTAAGTTCGATCGGAAACATCCCACGAAGCGGCAACCTGGAGGCAGAATAACAGCGCACAGACATTAGCAAGACGCGATTGGAGAATGCTTGAAGTATGCTCATGTATGCTCACATAGCCATGTAATACGTATCCTCTCGTCAAGGGAATCGTGTGATGTTCATGCGTGTCTTTGACGAGGTGGGCGATGAGAACGATAATTTGGCAAGCGGTGAGGCGAAACGCAGAGAGCGCTAGCTGAACTTAGCCTCCGTCCCCACAAGCTCCGTGCAATGCAATCTACACGGAGAATATTTCAGCCTCCTCGTCAATCCCTTCCACTATACGGCGATATATTGAAACCGATGAGCCGAAGATCCCGAGGCTTGTCCATGCAAGAATACATATGGTGACCCCTCTGTGCCCCATGCGAGACATGGTGTAGGGGAGTTCATCGTGGGCGCCACACGAGCCGACCGTTCACCGAGACAGTCTGTACGCACTCTGTCATAGATGACAGATGTGTAATGATCGGTCACGAGGGACAGGGGCCAAGACCCGGAGAGTAATGTATGGGACCCACGAAGGCGCGGACGAGGTCGAGCCGTTAACGGCACCAGATATATGAAGTGCATGGTCCCAAGGAGCTTGTTTCAACGCCTCGCGATTTTCATTGCCGCAGAGTGCCTATATGTCAAAGATTGACATGTATTATATTATACAACTCATAGAGTCGTCATGAGTATTGCTTTTACCAGACTCCGTTACGTATGCTTGCGGCTCTTCAGCCCGCCACACAGCACCACGACGACTGTCGATCACGTCAATGCGAAACGAGATCATGATGATCGACAATCCCATTTCCACACAGTTCATCGTGGACTAGATTTGGGAATCGCTGGCGGAGAAATATGCACTAGCGCCCATCATGCAGGGCAAACAAAGGGGGCTTGAGCTTCGTGGCGCATCTCTAACGCATTCTACAAAGAACAATTTGCACAACAGCCCGTGCTAGCAAAGGGAACATGACCACTGAGCTGAAGGCGATGCCCCACATTATTGCACAGGATCCCGCAAGAAACGCATCTCCCTTCATGGTGGCACTCACCACTTCCGGAGTCACATTATAGTAACTCGCGGTGCGTGCATATGACTTGGCCAATTGTACAGTGCATTTTTCATTCCGCAGCAGTGCGACAATGCAACGTGACACAATGGGCTTATGGTCGTGCGGTAGTCGTTTGCGTGAGGCATGCAGCCGCATGTGAGACAAGGGCTTTGTTCTTTGTTTTGCTTGCACAACAATGTGAACCACGGTACGGATAGTGTGTAGCCGACAGGACGACTTTGATGAGCGTGCCATGCCAGCATGTGAATATGGGAGGAGAAGACAAAGCAGTACAACTTGATCTTGATCAAAAAATTGCATTTGTTATAGACTAGCATTACCACAGGATGCTGCCAAGATATTATGCGTCTACCATGCATAGAACAAGTATCATGAAATCATAAGAAAATGAGAAGGCCATGCTTCAAGCTCGATGACAGATGCTCTTCTCGTGCATCGTGATTGAAATAAATATAAACAGACGCTTAAGCGCTGGTGTTTCCATTGAACGCAAGGAGGTTCTTGGTTCCGCTCCTCAGACCAGTGATCTTATTCTGGGTGGCGAGCGCAGTGAGACGAGAGGAGAGAGCAGCAGGGGTCTTCTTGCCCTCGAGCGAGAGGATATAGGCAGCAAGGCCAGCAACGTGAGGAGTAGCCATGGAGGTACCAGAGATGGAGTTGGTTCCGCCGTTGAGCCATGTGGACAGAATGGCGACACCAGGAGCATGAATGTCAACGACGGAGCCGTAGTTGGAGAAGGAAGCGACCTTGTCAGAGCTGTCGGTGGCACCGACAGTGTAAACGGTGGACTCGGAAGCGGGAGACGAGCCACTGGCATCAGTAGCCTCATTACCAGCAGCGACAGCGAAGAAGACACCAGCAGAGACGGCGTTTGCAGCAGCAGAGTTGACAGCAGTGGACTTAGTTCCTCCAAGGGACATGCTACCAACGGCGCCGTTAGGGCAGTTGCGAGTCTTTGCGTCGTTGGCCACGTAGTTGATGCCAGCAATGACACCAGAATTGGATCCAGAACCGCTGGCATCGAGGACCTTGACGGCATAGAGGCTCGCCTTCTTAGCAACACCGTAAGTCTTGGAGCCAACGGTACCAGCGCAATGAGTTCCGTGACCGTTGCCATCGGTGTTTTTGCCGTCACCAGCGAAGTTGGCAAGGAAGGTAGCACGACCTTCAAACTCGGGGTGGGTAGTGGAGATACCAGTATCAACAATGTACACACAAGTACCGGCACCAGCACTACTATCGTAGGTGTAGGAATAGGATCCGGTCTGGCGAGTCACGTGAGAGAGACGCGACAAACCCCAGGTGGAGGAGCTCTGGGTAACATAGGCCTTCTTGTCGAGAGTGTCAAACTCGCCAAGGTTAGCCTTAACAACAGCATCCTGCTCGACGTATTCGACCTTTTGTTAATTAGTATATGCAAAAAAGCGAAGCATCGAAGATTACTGACACCAGGGAGATTGCGCATCAGGTCAACAATGTCGTCAGCCATATCAGCAGCAAAGCCACCGAACGTTCCGAAGCCGTAGACATGAGCAGGGTCCTTCCTTAGGAGCTTCAGGGCGGTATCGATGAGGTTCTGGAGGTTCTCGTTCTTCATCTTGACGATATATCTTCCAGGAATGGGAGAGCCAGCACGAGGAACGATCATAGGCGCAGGAGCCGCAAGTGCCAGCGGCAGGAGGGCGAGAAGAATGGAGAGCTTCATGATGGCGAAGGTTCAACGAAGATAGTCGTCAAGCGAAAGTGACAGGTGCTTTGGATGTTGGGCTGAGTGTTGCTGCTCTCGTTGCCTGATGGTGTTTGGAGAGGGATATTCAGTACCTCTTATATAGAAGTAGTGGAGGCTTAGGAATTCAAGCGAAATATCAGAGGCAGATTCACCTTCCATTCAGGATTAGCCGCGGGGGCGGTGCGGTATCGCATCATGCCGATGTACTTACAGGATCAGGTTTCAGCAACAGCGAGCGGCTTAACGTGGTTGTACTCCTTCGATGCCGAGTTTGGGAGGTGGTACAGGGTTTCCCGGCACTACTTCCTACAAAGGCACTGCAGTAACGTTGATGGGGCGTGGTGGAGCGGTCTAGGAGAGGGAGGAAGAATAGACCTGTGTAGAGAGGTCAGATGTACAAAACTTGGCAAGACGCAGCTCATATTAAAATGCTTACTACTTTAGGTATGTGGATAAGACAGCATGGGGACATCAACGTAGAAGGCGCTGATGTTGTGCGATTGGGCACGGGATAGATCGATCTGCGGCCGAGGAGACCCCTGTGTGGATGATGATAAGGGCTAAGAAGCGGAATGACTGGACGGTGTCAGGCCGATCATAAGATGAGCATCTCATAGGGGCCTTCAAGTATGTTCCGCAGGGCTTTGTCTGCCGGTTGCAGTTCTACTGCTGTTATTGGGCTGGAGATCAGTCCGCGGCGTTGGCCTAAGGCGGATCGTGTCGCTTGTGAAATACCATGCACATTCACTCGCAGGGCCCCTGAAGCATGTCCAATCTCTCGGGACGAGCCGCTATCGCCACTACGCACACAGTCGGTCATGATCATCATGCGTCTTGACTCAGCTGTGTAATCGACCACCGGAACAACTCACTTGAGACGGAGAGTATAACGTTGCCATATACGAGTACTCGCCTTACCAAGGCGCTCACATATCGAACAAAGACAGCTAGAAATGAACATGGTCACGGTCTAGGTAGTATGTAGGTCGATGTCGGACGTCAGGCTATATGCCCTTGTACTTGCCGACATTTGTAGCGCCGGCTTCTGTTGCCCCCACTCATTGGTCAACATTTGATTTCAGGAGTTTTGTCGGCAGCGCGGCCTCTAATTTAAGCGATGTGGAAGTGTGGCTGTCACTGCGGCCAATGAAGAGCCATTTCAAGGTGAGACACGGCCGGCTGAGGCTTGGGTTAGCACAGTCCTTTTTGGCGGCGCGAGATGGAGCAGAAGTGCTCGCCTCATGCTCAGGAGCTGAAAAACTATCAGCATCGCACTGGCAACAATGAGCATGCGACAGTTGCGCTGTTTACTTGCTTCCACATTAACACCCTTGATCCGCTGACCTTTGTGTCGAGCCAAGAAACTAAACATTAAGCTTAAAAGCACGTAATACTCAATCCACCTCCTTATTTGGGACGCGTCTGATGCAGATCAATATACTCCCCCTGTCGCTAGCCACACCTCAGATAAGGCGATAGCAAGGCTTGGTAGTTGATTTTCGCAGGCGAATAGAGGCATGAGACGCAGCGTCGGGCGGCAGACGTTATTGCAGATGCCTGACCGTTAAGTGGCGATGCATGCTACGTCGACGTACTGCTTGCACAGCGCCTTTGAGTCCTTTGTAGCCTTTCACCCAGCATGAGGAATGCGTTGCCACCGACAGCAGGTCCTTTGAAGGCTGTGCCTCACTAAAGCTGGGCCGCACTTCATCGCGAAGAGGATGCGCAGGAGTGGATTTGAAACTCGGGAGAGTGAGATTCCTTAAGCCACCACCAGATAGCCCGCGGGAGATGCTATCGGGGATGAAGGTGGTCGCGCTGCAGATCAACCTTGGCGTTGGCCTAGCTGTCTCCTGCCCGATGTGAATGTGTTGTCCGCCCACTAAGGCGATCAGATGAACAACCCTTCAAACGAGCGAATTGCAGTGATGTACAGTCCAGTCTTTAGTGCTTCCAAAGAATGGCGGGCAGGTAGAAAACATACTTGCGGAGTGCTCAGAGGGGTAGTTTGTCGGAGATGTCGAAGCAATCGCCAAGCCACATGCGCGCCTAGTCCGCCACGAGCCACGAGCTACGGCACACTACCCACTTTCCAGGAAACTACGGCGACAGTCCTGGATCGCCATCAAACCTCATCTACAGTTGCATGTAACTTAGAGAGCGTTATGACCGATGCCGTGGAAGCGACAATGCTTGATCTTGCGGCTCTCAGATCCAGGAATACCTCCATAGCTCGAGAGGTAAGTACTTGGAGCCGGCCGGGAGGCCTGCTTCCAAGGTTCTGGAGCTGGAAAGTTGGTCATGTGTCTCTTGACCTTTCCTCAGTAAACTCCAGAGATTCGTTTAGGCTGCCAATTTGACAGTCAGTATCACGTTCAAGCGGGGCTAGGAGCGGCGGAAAGTTCCTCGGAACACACTCTCTTCATGGTTAGAAATGATAACGCTGCAGGTGATCCGGTCTGCCTACAACAGCAGTCACAAGAATCATCTGCATCCTGCAGGACTTTTTAGTGAAATTCGCTTATGGCATGCGCTGAACACTGCAGGCACTTGCATGTGTTCGATGTACCAAAGTAAATCTCGTTACGGTGTGCCTACGCAGCGTGCAGCCACTATCTACCTATTTTCAAACACTCTCTATGTTCTCCTCCGGCAATGCCGCCCCCGTTGAGCAGGCGGGATCATCATCGCAAGTCGTACAAGAGATGCCTGAGTGACCAAAGTACTGGGGAGTCGACTGCTGAATCTGCTCGGTGTTCGAATGGAGTTGCTCCACACGACTGGTAATCGATCACCAGAGCAAGTTTTAGGAACCTTCCGTGTACATCTAGATGCCCCGGGCCTGCCAAGATGTCTAATCGCTCGAACGCTTACGTGAATCCGTTACCCCACACCACGGTGCCGGAAGAACGTGACTTGCTCTGGTGCACATGAACCTAATGTACATCTCCTGCCTAATTGGTGACTAGGCGCCATTAGAAGAATCCTGCGCTTTTGCCCGGGATAACGTAGACTACCATGCAGGTACCTTGGCTTCTGCAGATGTACCCGTGCCGGTAGTCCCTAGACTGTTGTCCTGTCGATCATTGGCAATCTACTGTGTAACGCTTCAGTATACAAAAACTCCTTCTTGATTAGGTAGCTGGCTATTTTTAAACTTCCTCTTAATTACACCTAGCCTTGCGCTATGTTGTTCATTTCACCAGGAAATGACTCGGTGATACCACCTACTAGAAGCAGCATTAATACATGTACGGGCCGGAGCAATTCTCAAGCGGCGAGGTTTTAGAAAAAGCGCTATTGACAAATGCGTTTTTCATGCCCGTGTACGCATGCTCTATGTATGGAACAATCATTCTACTCACTTGGTCAAAAGAGATTTGCCGATTTGGTATCCGGAAAGCAATGTGAGGTCTACCAACGGCCCGACCTCACTTCTCCGCTGGCTAGCTGAGACTATCGACACGGTTCGTTAAATGACCGAAAGAGACCAGGTACGCTCATTCATTTTGTTGTTGACCTCGCTGGATCTTTCATAATGTCAATTACACTGTGCCAAGATTATAGTTCTATAGAACTTGTCAGTATAATGTCCAGGATAAACTCTCACTACTTAACTTCAGAGTCGCATAGTACCCCTTTTCAAAAGCAGTTCTAGAGAGGATTCATGCACAAATCGTAATTCAAGCCAGGATCAATAGGGTCAAACCTTTCTCAATCTTCATGAGCATCACCCTACCTTTACCGCCGAACTTTGCCCACATTCTCGCCGTATTTGCGCCATCGATTATTTTATCGACTATGTTTCCGGGAATTGCGCATCACAATACTCGGCGTCTTGAGGACCAGTAGTTTGTTGAGCAAGATCTTGATGAACAAGGGTACGGCTGCAGGGACAGTTTCCAGTAGTCCTAACGCAAGCACCCCATCTTGCACAAAAAATGGCCAATGAGGCACTTCTAGCTTGGATCTGTTGAGTTTTGACCTGATAATAATTTTATGATAGATATCAAACATTTCCAAGCTTCGATTCGTGAATTCTTTGCCTGATTTTCGAATAGTCTACAAACTGAGCATGGCGCGGACGCTTGACAGCCATTCGCGTCGCAATTAGCAACGCATCGTGTAATATCAGGGATCTTGAGCACCACATCAAGATTGACGACCGAGAAGAGGTAGCAAAGGTGAGAAGTTATCGGCAATCCCTCGCTCTGGACCCGAGTGTTTACTCCCTCATTCATGGCTTACACCAGTCTCATTAGTTTCCACAGGCTCATATAATCACGCACCTCAACACTGCACCCCACTGCGGTCCTCAATCATGGTCTACAGCCGCCAAGATTGCGGCGCAATGACATATCTAGGCGTTTAAGGTGGCAATCTGACTGTTTTCTAGCAGTTTGAGCCTCCTTTTCGAAGCAGCTAAAGAGAGATACAATGCAGTCTAGACCAGAATTCAATTCTGGAGTAGAACATGTCTAGTCAAAGTGCATAATTCCCTACACTTGCTGAGCACCCTCCCCGGGGCAAACTTCTCCATCCATGGCTCCTCGTAAATCTGACAACCGTTAGTGTAGCCCCACAAGTCGATCTTTTGATCGAAACTAATAAGATTTACCGATCAGTTGGAAATTTTATTCGTTGACTATATAGCTCTGGTCACTCTTGTATGGTCGCAGGATGAATGGCACCCGCTTTACCCAGCAACAAGCAGACGATGTCGCCAGCCCCCATCAACGGTGGCCCGATGCCCATATATCTTTAATAAGTGAAGAAGAATTCATTCTCTTTGGTGTGCTCTTGAATCTATCTGCCAGTGACCATTTCACGTTCACTCAAAAAAAAAGCAGCCGTCCCGTTCGGGGGGATGTCTTTCTGGCAACCCGGAATTGGTATCGGTCCCTTTCCACAGTCCTTTTGGCGAAGAAACAAGGGCCGCGAACGTGACATTCCAAGCGATGTTCTCAAAGGTATTGTTCATCCTTTCGTTGTCATCTCTGCCAAGCACATTAGTTGCTTGTAGCGCTCCGAGAATTCCTTCAGGGGATCCTCCACGTGAAAAGGTCCAGCGCTACTGGTTAGTCGCGCGTTCTTCATGGTAGCCGTACGTGACATATCCGCTTGACTGCCACTCTTGCAGCCTACAGTCCTGATTCTAAAGTTGGTGTCCCGTAGAAGGCAAGATACGGCCCAACTTTGTTCTTCGAACGATGAGAATGTCGCCCTTGGATCTGACCTGTGATTTATTATTCCCCGTATCTCGATACCACAAGTGTTCTCGCTTGGTGAAAAGTGCATCTTAGTTCCACACAACGCCAGCGGACGGCCAGTGGGAGATCCAAGTGGGCACCCAAAAAAGCATGGCATCGGGCGTTCTCGACCCAAGGCTGTCGAGCAATAACGGGTCAAACCTCGCGGAGGTCTAGTGAGAACCCATCTCGATTACATTGTTTTGTTGGTGCAGCTCTCCAGTCCGCTTGTGTCCAAAACCTAGATTCCATCCAAGATATGTTCCACAATTCTCTACGCGGGAAGAGTTATCGTGTGCCATTAACAAGGGCAGTAAGGCTAGCGAACGTTCACACTCAACCACCTGTCGAGCCGTGTCCCTATACAGCGCATGGAGCGGTGTAGTATGACCTAGAACTAGATCTTGTGCTTACACAAACCAGACTAGACTGAATATGTGGTCGCGTGCGCCAGTAGCGCAAGAGCCATGCCAGCCAATCACATTAACCTGCATACCGTGAGGGTATGTTCATGCGTCTCGCGATGGGTCTGCGGCTAGATGATGTATATGTATGAGATAGAACACATGACATAGAACTAATTCCCTGCTCGATCTCGAGTATAATAATTTGGAGAAGTCGAGAGTAAGATCCTTTGCTTAAGTAACGGCTGATACTTTTGAACATTTGAATTCCATGATATAAAAGACTGACCATATATTATCCTGGACGTTGCCCAGTTCACAACTCAAAGAACTCCCTCAACTCCAGAACGGCCCAAAGTCCCCCATTTGGCTCAAAACACGACGCCTGGCCTCCGCATCCGGCGCAGACCTGGGTACACTATGTGGCAATCAGCATCTTCTTCAACCCCAAAGACCCAAGGAACGACCTGCTTCTAAAATTACAGTCTCCAATGCTGAGATTTCACTTTGGCGGCGACTTTCGTGTATGCGAAAGCCTGAGCGGCTTCCCCTCCACTGCATGCCATACAAGTGGCATCACCGGATTTTGCACAATAAACCTTGACGGAGATGATGGGGAAACCACATACTTGACTTCGCGCAATTGGCCGGTTTCGGTGTTGAGCACGTAGCCGACAACGGGAATATCGTTCCTGACATGAGGCGAATCCTTGAGTGCTCTAATGTCGTTGCGAACATTGGTCTCCGTAGTTCCGGGTGAGCTTGGACAGTCTATTTGCGTTAGATATTTGCATGGTGCAGGATGCATGTGCAGATGTGACGGACTGGTATGCTGCACCACAATGATCATGCCGATGCGGTTGGCTTGATCGGCATAGTATATGTCGTTGATAGCATTGGAAGTCCGGCCACCGGCGGTTTTGAAGACTTTGGTTTTGGCCGCGCTGAGATTGAAGTAGCGTGATGGATCGATGCGTGAGTCACTTTCGTTGCAGGTAACTGCGAGAAGTAAATAAAGTTGTAGGGGGTGCTTTATGAAGCGAACCAACGTACTGACAACAAGGGCTCCCGGGGACGACATGGTTTGGTCGTAAATATGCAGGCAGTATGTTTATGCAACGGAGCAATGGTAGGAAAACTATGAGTAAATGGTAGTGTTTACTGATACTCAGATGCAGTCTGATGACTTTCCAGGGGTCATTGATGAGGTATGTGTCTTATATAGAGTGTACCAGGTCCCAATCGAAAAGCAACAACAACGAGAAGATTGCTCTACGATGTGCTCGGTAAAGAAAGGTGCCTTCCCTGGTCTCACCGAGAGGCCGAGTCGTCCTCATCGATTTGACATGTAAAGAACAGGCCGCTGACGAATCTGTCAATCGGAGAAAGATTGTTCTACCTCTTGGCGACTTCAAGATCTCCCTAATTAATCGATACAATACACATCTTACCCTTGAAGAAATGGTTAAGTACTGAGTTATGTGTGGTCAAATCTCTCGTATGGACATGGGACAAGAAGACGTCTAACCACTATCAGAATCTGGGATATGGCGTATTCACTGAACAGGTCTAAGAAACTTAACTTTGCCGACGTACGTGCTGTTCGGTCATGTAGCCCGTCCCGCGCGGCCGACACATTAAGCACAAGGCCGTACATGTTCCTTGACCAAAAAGGTCTAAGGGCGTGTATGCTTCTGAAGGGTCTTCGTAGAAATGCACGTCTGGCAGAGGTTGCTGAGATGTCGGGCAGAACCGCGCTAGCTGCATGTAATTGTGGTCAAATTAGCATCATGTTTGTAGATGAAGGGATCCACGCTTATTGGTCGGTTTGCCGTATTCGAGAAGCCATATTTGGATGTAAGGCGTAGTCACCAATCGTGCGGGTTTGGCTCGGCCGTGCAGCATGTGTAAAAATGTCATGCAACCAAGATCCTGCGATGTGAAAGCTACGGTAGCGTTGCATGACAGGTGTTTGTGCCGATGAGCGGGTCTTGATTGAAGTCCACGGCAGCCGTAGCTCAAGTGTCCGGAAGTATTAAGCGAGGAAAATATGCATGAGATCGACGCCATCCAGGCCACGAGTTCAAGATGGATCTATCCGACCAATGACACCTTGACATTGAAAGCGGATGAAGTCTTAGCCAGCTGCACCTGGACTCAGGTTGGTGACAAAAAGCAGCAACATTGTTACGTGCCATCATGTAGCATGTGCTGGTCGGTCAGTGATGAGATGCCCTCGGCATCTACTTGGCTGAACAATCGCTGTTCGATGCCAAGGACATGCCGTTTTGTTTGGCAAGTCGAAAGCCGCAAAGGCCACCACCCTCCAGCGATACTTGGAATCTCACCATTAGTAAACCTATGATAGGCCCGCTTTAGGCACGGCATACTGTGCTGCATTCGCACGACGCGATGCCGCTGACGCTGCCGAATTCCGAAACGACAATCCCAGCGGATCGGCAAGCCACCATCGCATGGCATCATGCAGCTGGAGCGAAAGGGCAGACGTAAGCTGACGGACCGCTTAATCAGTCATTGTGACGTCTGCGTTCGCTGAGTCGTGAGATTCGCCGCTTTGTTATTAGGGAAGGTGTCTTGTAACGCTATTGGTGGGGAAAGTGGCTGCAAAGGCCGCCGCAGGATGCTATTACGCGCCTCGCACAATGCTCGCGGCCGACGCAGAGATTTGGGACACCAGGATGATTCAGCGTTTGCGACAACGGAAACGTTGTTTAGCATTTGCGATATATAGACTCAGGCTGCAGACTCTCACTAGGTGGCCGCAAGTTCAAGTGCCGAGACATTTTAGTGGTGAAGAAGGGCACAAAGCAATGCTTCTTGATGACCTCGTCGGCCATTGTGTCGAGCGGGGGTCGGGAGATGTTCTTTGCGCAGCAGCATGCTGCAGCGGCCGTGGCGTCTTCGCCAGGCTAAGACAATAACCATATAGTAAGCCACTTGCGACTGTAGTATTTGGCATCTATTACAAAGCATGCTTGAGGTTCAGCGTCTCCAACTTGAATTTGGAAGTACATCATGGGAGATCAGTGTTCATTGACTAAATGGCGTTATCACCATCGCAGACACAACCCAACCGAAGTTGGAGAAATATTTCGCACAACTATCAGACCTGGTTAACAGAGATCGATCATGTGCTCACGGCAGCCAGTCGAGGCTCAAGCAAGCTGGTTGCTTGCGAGTTGACTCGTAGAGTCACTTGAGTTTTCCATCAGAGACAGAGTCCAAACCCTCCCCTTACAACACTGACCTGCTCCATGAAGGGCTTAGGTTGTTCGGATTGGGCAGCCTCCTCAACCCACTGAGTGGGCGGGATCTCATCCACATAACACATCGACGACGAGCCGATAATCCAGCAAGACTACAGCTTTGATAGTGTGTGGACGCAATTGTCGTGTCTGAGAGTCGTGACCAACCGGGAAAACATCTTATCAAGGCATCTTGACAACACAACTCACGATCCGGGCTGAGCCGGTCTCGTATTGCTCAAGCCGTCGTACTCAGGCGGCTGCGTTCGATCCTGGCCACCACGTGCCAGCGTTCGCAGCGGAACAGCTATGCCACTTATATCCTGCCTTGTCTCGACGGTAACTTCGTCTTTCGGCCGATATGGCGGAGGAGTCTCTCCGTTGTCGTCAAGCCCCTCATCAAGCCGAGCGCGGGCGGGATCGTCGTTTCGACCGTATCTTCCGTGCAGGAATCGCCGCGCCCCAGCCCATCCTTCAACGTCTCTTGCTAGGGCATGATGGCCGCTCAATCGCTGCTGTTGCTTCTGCCGCTTCCTGCGCAGATGGAGCCACCATAGCATGGCTGCGATCAAGACACCAAAGAGGGCGAGAAAGAGGAAGTAGTAGTTAATGACGTCGGCATCATGCACTGGCTGCTGCGTCGAGCCATCGGCGGAGCGGTAGATACTCTGTGTTGCCTGCTGAGTCGGCGTGTTCTCAGCGGCTGATGCAGTGCTTCGAATGAACTTCAAAGTAGTGGGCTCCACAACTATTGAGGTCATTGTGCTAGGAGGTACACGCTCAATAATACCGGAAGATGCGGATGGCAATTCGCGTGAAGTAAAGCGTGCAGACAGAGACACAGCAACAGTCGCAAGCCTGAGGGCTTTCAATCCATCATAAGTAAGAGCTGAGAGCAGATCTGAGACCTGACTCCGCAAAGAGCTTACATCGCCATTGTTATGGCTGTGATGTGGTAAGACGGATGCTCCGGGGACTAATAATCAACACGGAACCAGCCCGCATGAGATCTACGCCAAGCCCGTCATAGCGCCTGGAATTCCCGTGCACCTTGATGGGCAAACATCACCTATATACCCACCGACGCCCCCATCACAACCCTACTCCAACATGGTCAAAGCAATCAAAGGCGTGCTAGTCAAGTGCGACGCGAGTATCAAGTCTATGTTGGTCCAGATCGACAGCAAGAACAACAATGACTTCATCATCGAGGAAATGGACGAAGAACATCTCTTGGTAAAAGAGACCAAGATAAACGAGCTCAAGGCGCGTCTCAATGCGGTATGTCTTACACCACGGCTGCCATGCTACGGAAACTGATCAAATGCAGTTGATGAAGAGCAAGCTGAAGGAGCCCGAGAGCTCAGACTCGGAGTAGATTATTCGACTATCTTGCTACTGCCATCACTGCACATCAGATCCGATTACGCATCATCTACGACATGCCATCCTTCTGTGCGGCGCCCTCCTGAGCGCCCACCCACTTGGGCCTGGTGGGTGCGAATAGCTCAACATCGACCTTGAAGTTGTCGAGAATACTAGTGTCGTCCAGTGTTCCGGCCTTGCGTCGTCAGCACCTCTTGTTGGCAACATCCCTGGATACATACCTTTATAATGCGCTTGCCTGGGAACGTCGAGCCCTCACGCCACATGGTGGAGCCACAGTCACCGCTGCAATCAATTAGAATTATACCTCACAAGCATACATGCGCAATACACACCAGAAGTTGGAGATGATTTCGTTGCCTCCGTCTGCGACCTTCTTGTGCTGCTTCGGTGTGCCTTGGGTGACCTTGAAGCCATCGGCAGCGTAGAGCGAGTTACTCGAGTACGTGCTGCCACTGATCTTGCGGCAGTCGGCACAATGGCAGAGGATCTTGGAACCCGATCAGCATACACCCATACTTTGGACCGAAATACACACGCTGGCCTCGCTGTTACCCTGCACCTCGTAGCGGACGTTGCCGCACACACATCCACCGGAAGGCATCTTGATCGTTGGTTCGGGCTGAAGAGCTTGGGAAACCTGGTCTAAAGAGAATGTGAAGCAGCTCGGATAGAACAGCTACAGTCAATTGTATCGAAGTTGAAAGACGACAAACAACACCACCTCGTAAATTCTTCACACTTTATACCTCCAAGTCTACCCCGCGATGCTGATCTCCGACAAACCGAAAGCATCACGCTATGACAAAAGTCCCCTGGTCAACCGAGCGCCTAGGCCCCCTACTACGTATTCCCGACACTTATTCGGCCCATTGACGTGTTCACTGCACGGCATCGTCAGTCACCGAGCCATGTACCCACGAATTGTACTGGAGATGGTCCGGGCACTTGATGCAGGAAACACTGAGTCGTGCTCGGTATTCCAAATCATGCGTCGGGCCGCGGCGTATGGCGGCGTAACGGATTGCTTCCGAATCAATTATCAGTTGGAAAAAACATTTGAATTTGGGTAGGTGTGGTTTCGTTAGCCATATGCATGATATGAAATCATTTTGATGTACAATTGATCCAATATTTGTGTGCGTAATTGATGTGAGATGTCGGATGACGTATCCTTAGCGGGAAAATGCTGGGCACTTCCAGCATGCGGCTCAGTGAGCACGTGACACGGAGCCTCATCGCGTACCAAAGTACATAGGTGCAATACGTACCTCACGTAGCATAGGTTCACCTCAATCGCATAGATCTTGACAACAACATCGCGAGAAATGTCTAGATTCTGATTCTATGCTCAATTCTTCACCCTCCCGGACCCTTACTTTTCTTGCCTATTTTCTCTTCTAATTCCACAACCTCATCCTCAAGCCCAAGCACCTTCCTCATCCCATCTTCTCCAAGTACATACCCATACCGTATTCTCGTCTCCCTTACATCACGTTCCCCATCTCTTCCTATCCTAACCACCTCTCGCAACCCCTCGCTCCCCACTGTCGTCATGAGCGCTCGTATAAACCCCGGCTCCGCCACGGCCTCACCATTCCGCCCCAAGGCTATGATTCCCAAGGCGAGGAAAGGTATCGTGAAAATCAGACTCGCAACGTACGGCACCACAAGTCTTGGCCGCGATGAGAACGAGAAGATGTTCTGCGTTAGTGTGCGCGATACATTGGTGTGTGTCTGCCACCAATTAAGTGTATACATGACGCTCAGGGTAATATTTTGTAGTGCCTCGTTGATTCGATCTTCGCTGAGGTCGAGATCGAACGCATCCGAAAATGTTTCTCTTGGTGAGAAGTCGTAGGATGCGGTGTTGAAGCTCGAGTCTGCTATTATGGTCTGATTGGCACCTGGTGCGTTCGTCAGTGGCTTATATGCTTAGCAGAGAGAGGGGCGGGAAAGCATCCGATGAGGGTCCACATACGTAGGTATCCGATGCGAGGGTCTGATTCAGTAACTTGCGAGGACAGCGAGGGATAGTTGGAGAGAATAGTGTTGGGATAATATTGGCCCGCCAGAGCTTGAACGAGGCCATCGACAAGGGCGAAGAGGTTTGTGACTTCGAGGCGCGTAGACTCGTTGATAGGCTCAAGGTCGGAGGAGTGGTAGTCTGGAACAGTATTGTTGATGAGCCACAGACTTTCGAGATCGTCTTGCATCTGTGTGGAGACAGCGAGCGTGCGATGTCCATTCTCATATACAGTTTTGAGGGTGTACATGCTACGGTGCAGCTTGCAAGTGGTCAGAGTAGTGGATCTGTTGTAGGTTGCGAGTTGTGTGCTCGTATTGACGAGGGTTTGCGGAGGTACTGTGTGCTGAGCAACAAAAAATGTATCGATATGGTCATCTGTCTTGTTATCGGTATTTATCCAGCCAGGCCTTGAGGATGATGTGGTATCCAGGGCTCCAGAGCTATAGACAGTGGACCAGCCGCCGGTATACACTGGAGGGCGGTAAACTCCGTCTGCAGGAGTATCAATTGAAATCGTTTCGTTCAATATAGTGGTATTGCACTTCACGGCTGGTCCGTAGAACGGAGTTGTGAAAGTGCAGTTCGAGCCACACGGTGATATGGAAGCGGCTACGTCTCTTGAAACCAAAGTACCTTTGGCCGTGGCTAATACTGGTCGTTTGGTACAGCTGGCGAAGCGTGCGGTCAGACGGGATACCAAAAGATACAGAGATGGGAAAGCTTACACGTATTTCCAGCCAATTTGTGTGCCTAGCAGGGTCTCAAATGCGCTTGCGTATGTTCCATTTCCAGCAGAACTCGAGTTGAATGTTGGTACTCTCTGATTGGAAGTAGAGACGAATTCCTTAGGCTCAACAGTCAGTGAACCCGAAGGAAGAATCATCGCTACAGAGACCAGCCACCCAAATATGGCGATGATGCTCAACATTGGCACAACGCGGTGAATCTTGGGATGCAGCCATGCTTGCAGGTCGTTCTGAAGATGTTGCAGGCGATCGTAGTCTCCGAGCCGCATTGACTGTAGACTTAACCGACGCGATAAGATTTGCGTGAATGCTACGCCGAGAGAGAAGCATATTGCCAGTCGAAAAGTGTTCACGAGAACGAGGCCGATCGCAGAGACACCACTTTGTGGGAAAGACGTATCTACGTTGACACGCTTTTCGTGCAGGTAGGTGTGAAGTGCAAAGTGTGTTGCAGCGATAGTAAAAGCTGATGATACATTAGCATAGGATTGGCTACATGGCAAAGGTGCATCGTGTTTTGCATCTTCGATACGGGACCCGCGTACCTAAGGCGTACGGAGCCATCATTATCCATACGGTGCCAGCGGCTCGGTGGCATGCATCGTATGCTTGCTGCTCGTCCTTATCTTTGTCGAAATCGAGCTCCTTGTCACTACTGACTTCTGACTCGTAGACAACTACATGCTGGGTAGACTTATTGCACTCGCTCGATTTTCGAAGTGCACCGAGGGACATAGTGAACACACAGGTTGTGGTGCGGAGTGTTGAGCTGTGCTGTCAAGCATGGGCCCAGCAGCCATATACTATGGCAGTGCGAGTGCAGAGGCCGACGTTGACACCAACGGGCTTTGCATGGCAAGTGTTGGTGGATCTTAGCAACTTCATGCCCTGAAAGACCTCATCGGCCACGGCCCCACAGTGTTGGCCCCCGGGCACTTTACGTGAAGTCTTAGATGCATTTGTGTCAGCCACATCACCGGTAGAATGTGTATGGTGCACGCCATTGGCCCGGACACGTAAAAGACTTCCCAAGAGACGGGTATATCCTGCAGAATACGGGAAGGATTCAGATGGTGAATGCCGTGCGTAGATTTATGTCCAGCAATTGTGGGGATCAGATTATCAACGGAGCCGTAAGCTGTGCATGGTGATGTTGGATGTTGAATGAGGAACATTTAATTCGTTGCTATGAAGCAGCCCAAGAGAAGAGCCGGATTGTACCTTTGATACTATGTCTTTTGCAGCAATGTGAGAAGAGGTCAAGATAGAAGGAGTTGTCACGAACAGCTGTTCGCCAGCCTGCGCTCCGCACGTGACTGCGAGACACTTCCGCGTTTGCGCTAAGCTCGCTGCGTCATCGTTCACCACCACCTGAACACCGCCGTCACTTGCTGGAGCAATCCCTCGATACTATTCACCATGGTTCGACACTCATAATAGCTGTTCGCGCTTGGCGCAGCCTCCCCCGTCGACATCCTGCCGCTGTCATCTTGGCTCGTGGCTCGCGGCTCTCACTTCTGCTCACGCTACAATCCTCATCCGACTACTCACTATGGCGAATGTGTGGACGCAGATGAACTATGTCCCCCCGCGCGGCCAATGCAATTTCAAGCAGTCCGTCCTCTCGCCAAAATGTCCATGTCTGCGCTTCATGCTGCATCCGCTCAAAGTACGTCTCAAAACCTCACCAGCCTTCCAAAACGTCATGCGCATGTGCACGAAGTGCTTCCATGCTAACGACGTTCAGTCTGCTTCATCTTACGAATGCGACGGTTGTAGCCACCATGCATCTTTCCACAGCATGGAAAACAAGTTAGAGGACGATGTTCGTAAGCGCTGGGAGCAGGAAGCAAAGGACAAGGCAGACTGGGATGAAGAGGCACAACGTCGACCCAAGAAGCGCGTCCGAGCGATCGAATACCAGAATACCCCGGGTAGCACCCTCGGGCACAATGCGATCGAAGGTGCATCGAACTCCTCCATGGGCGCGACCAAGGCAGGTGGGAATCGGGTGGGAGCCGCGAGAAAGCCTGCGCGCGCAGCTGCCTCAAAGGCGCGGGGTAAAGTTATGGAGGTCTTGGAAGATGAAGAAGAAGATGTCATCGAGGTGGATTGAGTTGCGTTAGTGCTAGTGGAGGGCCGTCACGTTTTCGTGGCGTAGCGTTTTGGTTCATGTTGGTGCCATGGACATCGCATTATGATACCCTGGGTGGTTGCTCTTTTCGATGACTAGACTTGGTCCTAATATGGACTGGGTCATGAATATGCTCTGTTGGATATAAAATATGCATCTCCCGAGCAGCTCCACAATCCAGCATCGACATGTTCATATTGCCTGCATGCCAAGACCCACCTCGTCGTGAGTTGACCATGGTCGCGTCGCTCACCCCTCCCTTGCCCTTTTCCACCAACACGTTGGATACATTATGCCGCCCACCATGCCATGGCGATAGAACAGCGACTGGCTACTTGAGACTCAACTTTCACAACCCAGCTCCGAAGAGTCAACCACCATCATGGCGACACCCACGCCCTCAACCAACACGCCGTCTAAGCAGCCCCCCACCTTCTCGTCCCCCGCGCCGCGCAGTGTTCCGCATACTGGCAATACCAACATGATGTCATACGACTCGCCGGCAGTGCTGAACATGCTCAATGACCCAGGCTCGGGCATGGGCGGTGTGGGCATGGGCATCAGCATGAGCGGCCTCGGCATGTCAAGCTTGGGCATGTCGAGCTTGGGCATGAGCGCAAGCGCAATGGGGCGCGCTGACGAAGCTGAACGCAGCCGGCGTCTGCGCAGCATACTTGAAGTTGTCGGCGCGAAGCCTGGTCGAGTGAGCGAGGAAGGTCTTCTTGCACTATGCAAAAAGCTCGGTGTCTCGGTTGAGAAGAACACAGATCCGGCTGAAGCGCATAGCTGGATGCTGCTGATTGGAGACGAAGCTGTTTGCGACATCACTTTCAAGAACGACGAGATTGCAACTGTCAACTTGCAGACTGGTTTGGATGGCGAGCAGGAAGACCTGCAGTTTGGCCCCAGAGGGTCTGAGATCCTGGTGAGGAGCCTGAAACCTCTGCCAGGACAGAGCAAGATCAACGTCACATTGGAGAGATTTGCGGCGAATCTGGACAAACTGTTGACGCTGGACAAGCTGGGCGCGCCGCAGAACGGAGGCGTGAGTTGCTACAATGCCATTGCTGGGGTCTATACGAGCTTGCGCAAGCTGTTTGAACACGAGAAGAAGATGGCACTTGGGTTGATAGACGTCAACACCGACTCCCGAAGCCACAAGGCCGAGAGAGAAGTGCTCTGCAAGAAAAGTGGGCGACCGAGGCTAAACGGCGGGTCATGTCTGGGATTGAGCTTGGAGTACTGGATGGACAGACGGGACCTGATCAAGAAGAAGATCGCGCCATCGGAGAAGGGCAAGGAAAAGATGGATCTTGACACGCTTGAAGCTGGGCAATACCCCGAAGACGACGATACCGAGTTCAACAAGATGTACTCCCTCACCATCGAATGCGAAGCCTCACCCTCGGCTCTTTACACGCCGATACGCATATCCAACGAGTGGTTGAGCGACAAGCTCGAGAAGCCCGCCGACGTCAGTGATGCAGATGTCACGATCGATAATATCCTTCTTGACAAGCCATCGATAGACTGGCAAGAACCGAAACCTACATACCTCGAAGCAGCCGCGCCTACAGACGAGTCAATGGACCTGAGCTCTGCACCAGGCCGCTTGCCCAACATACGTTTTGTCGCGAGGTTCAATCCACCCCTCGTAGTCCCATATGCTGTTCACATGCAACTGTATCAGAGTGTAGGCATTGAGCCACGGATGGAGGACTTCCGACCCACCACATTCGTTGGCCTCGCCCTTCGACCAGGCGAGATAGATCCTGGCATGATGGGTGCGACCGAATCGACGCATGAGATCCGCAGCACGCGCTATGCCATGTCTAAAGACGCATCTGGGCAGACCACCGACCAGAAGCACGCCATGAGCCTTTACCTGCCCAAGATCGAATATAGCCGCACGCTCGAAAGCCTACCCTTCTCACACCCCAAACAGCTCGTGCAGATCCTCCCAACCCTGCGCCAGTACGCGTTCACAACCTCACTCCTACGCACCTCATTCTTCGAGAAAGCGACAAAACTCAATACTCCACATCCGCTCTCTCCGCCGCCAACACCGTCGGTAGAGAAAGACCCAAAAGCACTTCAGATCGACGTGAACCTTGCATACACGCCCCCAGCGCCCCGCATAACAACCTACATCCCACACCCCGCCTCCCCATCTCCTACCACGAGCACGATTTCCTCCGTCTCCTCCCTCCTCTCCAACCTGCTCTCCGACTCGCCAGCCCCCTCTCACTCCGCGCTAGCCATAACGCTCGACATACACGCGAACGGCGAGATAGTTGTCGTGGAGCAGAATGTGCTTGAGCAGCCGGCAATCAAGGAGGGAGAGGTGGATATGGAGGGTGCGGAGATGATGGAGGGGAAGACGAAGAGGATTAGCAGGGCTTTGGAGATTAGTGGGGATTTGGGGGTCTGGGCGGAGTGGGTCAGGCGGGAGGTTGCAAGAGGGGATTGAATAGAGAAGTAACAGAAAGAGAGGGCGCACGGAAGAGGGAGGATTAAATCCAGATAGATACCCCGATGACATGGAGTTGGCAAACACGACAGTCCAAACGAGAAGTTCAACAACATGCTACGCTAGCATCACATTTATTGCACGTGCTTTATGCAGACGTACGTGACTTGAACCGTTGCAGGGCCAAGGACACACAGCCACCCATTGGCACAACAACACATACCGCGATCCAGCACATATCCCTCCGCGGCCGCAGAGATAAGCTCGACCAAGCCTCACACCGTTATCTCAGATGTGGAGCTGGAGTAGACTAAAAAGCGCCTGGACGATACACACACACACACACACACACATGTCGAATGCGCTAAGAGGCGCATCTCCCCATGTTCGAGGACGATTGGGGAAATGGCGGGGTAGCACCATGTCGGGAAAAGCTGCATGTGGGAAAAAGCAATGTGTTAGAATGAGGGGGAGATAGATAGGATGAATTGATAGGATATGGGGAATTGAGAGATTAGCATGGTGGATCTTGCCTCTGGTTGCTGTAATGGCAATGGGTTTGGAATATCGCATGTCGCCGTGACTGTAGAACTGGAGTGTTTAAGTAGTCGAGCTTTGGTACTTGACATGTCACGCATCATTCAATTGGCATTGAGAGGAGCATTAACAATTCAAGTCTTGATCTCTTCATTTCATTTCGTTCCGTTCCTCAAATCTAGCAATTGAATTACCATCGCATTCCAGTCATGCTGTAAACTCCCGCTGCGCAGTGCAGTCTATGAAAAGTATAAGGTGTGGGTAGGGTGCATGGCACATGGCGTTGTGATGCCATGTCATGTAAGAGTGAGTCGGTCTAAGCGCAAAAAGGGGTATGTGACAAACAAGGAGGACGAGATGCAAACGCCATCTATGGCTTAGCAACCTCGACAACCATTTCTGAATCAACAGCCTCAGCCTTTGCAGCGAAGCGAGCGATATCCGCACCATCGACCTTGCCGTACATGGTCTCGGCGACTATGCCAGTGATCTGGTATGGGTCGCCGTTGGAAGCGGGGCGGCGGTCCTCGAAGTAGCCCTTGTTTTCCGCAGCGACCTGGCGAGGAATGCGGACAGAGGAGCCACGGTTGGCAACACCCCAGGTGAACTTGTCATATGAAGCGGTCTCGTGCCTGCCAGTCATACGGAGCTGGTTGTCTGAGCCATAGACGGCCATGTGTTCCGCTTGACGGGTGGAGAGCTTCTCCATGGCGGCCTCGATAGCTTTCATGCCGCCCTCGGCACGAGTCTCCTTGGTGGAAACGTTGGTATGGAGACCGGCACCGTTCCAGTCACCGGGAATGGGCTTAGGCGCGAAAGTGACCTTGGCGCCGAACTCCTCGGCGACACGGTGGAGAAGGAAGCGGGACATCCAGAGCTGGTCACCGAGCGAGATATCGGGGCAGGGACCAACTTGGTACTCCCATTGTGCGGGCATGACCTCAGCGTTGGTGCCGGAGATGTTGATTTGGGCGTACAGGCAGGCCTTGTAGTGAGCTTCGACGATGTCACGGCAGAAGACCTTGCCGGTTCCGACACCGCAGTAGTATGGGCCCTGAGGAGCCGGGAAACCGTTCTTGGGCCAGCCATATGGCCAGCCAAACTCGTCGAGAAGGGTATATTCTTGCTCGAGACCGAACCAGAACTCGGCCTTGGAGTGCTCCTTGAAGATCATGGCGGCGTCGTGGCGGAAGTTGTATGCGTTGGGCTTGCCATCCGACATGTATGTCTCGCACATGACGAGAATGTTGTCACCCAGACGGAAGGGGTCGGGGTAGAAGGCAACGGGGCGGAGGTAGACATCTGAGTTGTCACCAGGCGCCTGGCCTGTTGACGAACCGTCAAAGTTCCATTCTGGGAGGTCCTCAACCTTCTGGGGCTTCTCGTTCAGAGTCTGAAGTAGCTATCAGTATGCGTTCATCGCGTGGGTGGTGATGTGGTAGCATGCGTGGGTAAAGGGAGGGGTGGTGCATATGCGGGGCTCCATCAATCCGTGGCTGAAAAGCTTATCGTAACTGATAAGAGACGGCCTCGGGAAGCGAAACAGGGCGATCCGATGAGGTCACACAGAACCCCCAAACGCGTGCAACACCCAATAAAAGCATGTTGCACCAAGATGTGTATCTTGCGCAGATAGGTGCTTGGTTGGTTCTCGAGCCACAGGTTCGAGGTACAACGCAGCGACCTAATCTGGCCACGTCTAGGGTGTCGCAAATGCCGCAGCGATCATATGTGAAAAGAACAAGCGGTGAAAATGGCTCACCTTTGATTTTGAGCGGATTCCGTTGGAGCCGTCGATCCAGACATACTCGGCGATGACCTTGCCCGATTGCGGGAGGGCGAGGTATTTTTGCAACTAGAAATGACGTGTTAGTAAATTTCGCCGAGGCACGCGAGCAGGTACAACTTACGTTGGCAGTGTTGGAAATAATCGTTGAGCTGGCCTGTAGGAGAATGAGTGTGATTGTCAAGAGTAGAGCCAACTGTGTGGCAGTCGACTGAGACGTACCATGACTGCGGTGTGTGTGTGATATTAGGTAGGTGTAGAGTCGGAGGGGACTGGCGACAAGAAGAGACCTCTTGGAGGGGAACAATAGATATGAGTGAGGGGAGGAGGGAAGTTGTAGTTGAGTGTGGAGAATAAAGATAAGGATGGAGCAAGCTATCTTATAAGAAGTAGCCGGCTGGGTTGTCTGAAGTGCGCCGGCCTGTGGCGGCGGGCCAAGCCAGTGAACTATGGATCAGGCTCGTTGCCGTGGGATATGCAAAGCAATCAGTACACAGTAGTTTGGACTTGGGCTGGCCCCGACAACCACCCACCCACATTTGTATTTCCGGCTACTGCCACTGAGCCCAGTCCCACGGGCTTGCTGATTTGTTCAGTCATTCTCACTTCTTTGTGTCTCTATTCAGCTTTGCTCGCTGATGTGGTACAAATTGGTCGCGTTTGGTTGGACCAAACACAGCCTCACCCGCTCCGAGGTTACCCGCACAGTGGCCGCAAAGCGTCGCCGGTTACTGAGTGGATGCAACATGCTAAATTTACTCCAGTTGCGTACTACCGAATTGGTCATGGTCTTGTTTTGGCCGCCGCGAACGTCGTCGCTTTCCACTTTCTGTGACTGATAGTTTTACCGCTATCAGTATTTCGCAGATTGCTTTCCGAAACCTCAGATGCGCTCCCTAGTCAACCGAATATGTTGAACCCTGGAATCACGCAGTGCCTCGCGGCACCTGCATGGGACGCCTTCTGGATTGCCGCTCTGACGGCCGTGTCGCTTCGGATAGCCAATGACGATCATCCGAGTCCCTCGGCGCCTGTCATCCCTGGGTCCGTGACGCTCCAGCAACGTTTTTTGTAGTCAAGTAAATCGCTTCCGTTGGCCTGGAGTAACAGTGCCGAAGTCTTGCCCGTCGGTTTGCTGTCTAATGGCGAGCGATGCGGGTGTTCTCGTGTGCACGCTTCCGCTTTCCAGAAGCTTTCTGAATCCGACGTCCCCAGCCCTGACGTCTCAGCCCCTGCTGCTCCACATTTCTCCTGCAGCTGCGCCCGCAACGCCCATCTGCAGGACACCCAATGCAACTGGTATCGTGAGCCTCCGTACCTGCCATGTTGCGCCCGGCAGCGGGCCAATCGCTGGTCGCGTGTATGTAAAAGTGCGCTCTAATCAAAATCTGCTGAGCTCTCCCACTTCACCTCCACACCGCCAGACCCCACGTATTTGGGTAACATTTGCACGCGTGCTCGACAACGAGCCCGACATGGTCAAAAAAGCCGCAACGCGCGATGTCGGCACGAAACAATATCGCGCATCGCGACCGTCGTTGGGGCCTAGGGCGTGCTAGGTCAGCCAAGCTCACGGACCCTGGGGTCCGCGAAGATAAGAAAGGCCGTGACTAAAGTGCAAACGTAATGCCGGCCAGCTTCGCGCGCCCTGCTGCATGCTCCAGCGAACGCGTTCCAGCTACATCCAGAATGCTTCCGAGTTGCACAAATCGTGCCTGTAGGCTTGATACGACGATTTCCATTGCCCAAACGTATAACTTGGGTGTTGAAAGCTAACGTCAGTGCATGTCGCCGTGTCACAAACTATATCTGGCGTGGTCGGAGATCTCGTCTACGTGCGGTTTGGGTGCAAGATATGCTTAATTCCCCAGATTTCCACATGTTGATCGAGCAGACACACCGGGGCTCATCTGGCTAGCTTGCTAGTGTACTTGGTGCTGGACGTGCCTCCATGCTGCAATCATGGTCGGTACTGATAGGTATCAAAATTTTGACGGACTCTGATCGACCCAAGCTTAGGGCATCGAGAACTGGTAGCCAGAAGAATCTCTGAAATGCATATGAGAGTCTTTCGCACCGCAGATGAACTATGACGACGTCCGTTTGCCCTACTACCAACGCCCTGGCCACCCGGCTCTTGCATTCCACGGTCCAATCCCATGGCTTCCTTGCACATATCTCCCAGACAATCATATGGAGTCGGATGACATGCAGCGCCGGGCGATCTCGGTGGGGGGGGGGGGGGGGGGCGGTTACGGGTGTACCTGCAGGAGAGTGCAAAGCTGGCGCAACATCAAGCCCGGAACGACTCGGACAGCCTGCCACCACTGGAGACATGGCCACTCGCCGGGAGCTAGCTCTGCTCGGACACAGAGCCAGCGGTGTGGAAAACCTGGGGTAGCTTATCGAAATGTCTGGGCTGTGTCAATGGGTCCTGGAGCACGACGCATCACTGTCGTCGCGTTAGTCAGCAATATCGACGACACCTCGAGAGTACACATCATGACTTTTGACGAGGACATGTAACACACCTCCACCAACCTTGAGCATACGACGACCCAGCGTCGACAGAGAGCCAACCTCACATGCACTTTGGCATGAGACCTCCGTAGATGAAGCAGTTTCCGGTGTAGTCGACACACGCAGAGAAAACTGACCGCTCTCTCCCGAGACCTTCACCTTGTTGGAGCCTGCGTTGGTATAGCAACAGGTAGCCAAAGTTCTTCGACCACTATGCATTATCTCATAGCTCTTGTCTCTGATACATGAAAGCCGTAGAAATGTCTAGTCACGTGCAGACAGAGACGTCGCGGTAGATATTTGCTCATTGTGTGTGACAACAAGGGAGGCTCGGAGGCTGAGACGCTTGAGGAGCATATTCGAAAAGCTTGTGTATTGCTCTTGTGTCCAGTGACTGTTATTGCTAATTGCGTCCAGTGAGACTTCTGTAGGTCCTCGAGATCTGTTAGCGATCTTGATCATGGGCACCCTTACCCTCTTACCACATTCACACTCACCATTGAACCATTGCAAAAAGCACCAGCGACAAACTGACATCGTGAGAAGAAGTGAAGTTGAGCAATCGAAGAAGGAAGGCAGTCATGAGGACGCGCTTGGCGCCAGTTCTGTCCAATCAGATATCTCCATGAGGTAAGAACATCATCACGTGAATATGACTGGGAGTAATGGAGATATCCTACATTGACTCTGTCAATATCAGTTGTTGTAGACAACAGGGGTCATGATTTTACGTTTGAGCGCTCGACTGTCACCTTATCCAATACAGGCGCTGGCATGCTCAATACCATGCACATAAGACCGTGAGGTGTGCTTCACAACTTTTCTCCGTCAACACTATCTTCGTTT